>CM068374.1:320317180-320917180 GCA_034769895.1 Magicicada septendecula | reverse complement strand
TAGCAGTCGACTTACGGCCGCGGCGGCGGCCAGACGAACACAAAGGCTCGCAGGCCGAAAATTATCGACAATATTAGAATGTGAGTGCAAATTAACAATAATCTAACATGAACTAACTGTGTCTTTTAAAATCATCAGTGATAACTAAATTAAATCAACAGTGAGAACATCATTCGGACAATCAGTGTAGCAGGAGGTCAACCTGAGCAGCCAATCAAGTAACCGTATATTATATAAACTTTTTAAAATCATGAAAATTATAAGTTAAAGAGATCTCTATAAATGGGTTGGTAAATAAACTGAATGAATGAGTGTATGAGCCAGCTGGGTTGCCTTAGAAAATAGCGTTACTATAGTTTAAATTGTTCTTTTGGTTTGTTTTTTCAATATGTGTTTTTTCTAAGAAGGAGGCAATAAACAACATTTTGTATTTTCAAAAATAAAGTAAAAGGAGCAGTGAAAACGAATACCAAAAATTTTGAGAGAAAGTTTAATAAAAAGAGTTGAGTTTATTAACAAATACTAAAAGAGAGTAATTATTATGAAGTAACCCTAAATCACTTATAGGTACGAGTTCACGTGAAGACCCTGGGACCCGAGGCAAGGTAAGAGATGTAAAACATATGTCGGTTTATTAAATATAATTTTATTATAAACTTGTCCTTGAAACTTGTTCATTGTCCTTGAAGACACCTGGCTACAGCTACACATTATAACCTTAAAAGGCCACCGCAATAAAGACATCATTAATAAGCACTGTCACGATATTGGAAGCAAAATGAAAGTCCCAGGTATTCAAATTCAAATTTATTTACCAGTAAATATACAAAACGTAAACATTTTCATCCCATAGAGTTCACAAAAATGAACTGGGACGGGACTGGCACAATTGAATAAAAACTTAACAATATAAATGGACAAAGCCAATGGACCAATATAAAGATTACAACATTATCTGGATACAACATTTTCATATCCAAATTATGATCACAAATTAAATTTTCTGCTTTGTGTGTCAATTTTACATGAAACTGTAGAAAAATAATAAACTGCAAGCATAAAAAAATAAGCCATGAATATACAAAACAATTAATGCCCAAAAATAAAACTACATGCACAGAATGCCTACAGTAGAAAATTTACATATCCTTTCAATATTAGAATCACAAATTAAAAAGTGTACATTATTATATAATATTACTGAAAAACAACAAAATCAAAAAATAGAAATAAAATGAATGGTTATAGACCATATTTTAATTAAGCATACATTATTTAAAGTATTAGTTTAATTTTAACACATGCAACTATGCAAACACATAATTATTTGATTATGGTTACACATACCAAACTAGATACTTGCAATCATTTAGAAATTTTGTCTCTATTTAGAAAATGCAATTTTCTCCTGCCATGGAGAAATGAAAAGTTGAACAAAATTTTCTTGCACTTTACGAGGTGTGGCTAGAAAAAAACCGGACTGTTTTTTTTATGGCAGAACGGCAAGCGCGTCACAGACGACTGTTGTGTGGCAATGTCACATGTTACCCCCTCTACTCGAGTTTCAATGCAGTGCATCGCTTAGTTCGGCCGTAGCCTTCATTAGAAGTGGTTCGTGCAGTTACGGTTTGCCGAAAAAATGCTAAAAATGCTAAGTGTTCACAAGGAGCAGTGTGTTAATGTGAAATTCCTTTTCAAACTTGGGAAATCTGCAACGGAAACTTATTTAATGTTGCAACAAGTGTACACAAGTTTTTGTGGCAAACTTGAAAGCACGGACGAGCAAATTGAAATTTAAAGCAATGATGATTGTTTTTTCGACATCAGAGGGATTGTGTACGTTGATTGGGTACCCAAAGGTAAGACAGTCAACCAACAATACTACAAAAGTGTCCTGACTACTCTACGTGAGCGTGTACGGAAGAAACGACCTGGTTTGTGGAAAAACCAGACATGGTTTCTTCACCAGGCCAATGCCCCGGCCCATAATGCAGTGTCTGTCAAGATATTTTTGGCCAAGCACGAAATCACTGTCTTGGAACACGGACCCTATTCACCTGATGTCACCCCGTGTGACTTCTTTTTTATTTCCTAAAGTCAAGTCAGCTCTAAAAGGAACCAGATTGAAACTGTAGATGCAGTAAAAGCAAAGGCGGCGGAGGTCATGAAAGGGCTTTCAGAAGATGACCTGAAGCACTGCTTTGAAGAGTGAAAAATTCATATGGAACAGTGTAGGGATCAAAAAGGGGAGTACATTGAAGGTGATAAAATCAAAATTGAAAAAGATGATAAATAAAAAGTTTTAAAACACCAATCCGGTTTTTTTCTAGCCACATCTTATATAAGCAGTTTTTAAAGCTCTTGCTCTTGTTGTTTCTTCCTGTTGTCGCTCTCCTCAACGTTCATCAATCCTTCATATATTTCAACAAGTTTACCTTCTCTTTTTCAAATCATGTGCACCGCACATCATTTCTTGCCATCATTCCAAAAGCGCATTTGACAATCCTGCGAGTTCTGGAATGTCTGTATTGTAAATTTTCTCCTCTTTGGACATAGCTGTTGTTTTCGGAAAATGTTTCATTAGATGTCTGCTAAGTGAACATGCATTGTCACCTATAAAAACGTACGGGTACAAGGTTTCAATGAGGGTTTATTTTTGGAGGTTGGGAAAGATTTAATTTTTGGTCAAGAAATGACTGTCCAAAGTTTGATATAATATGCATCCCACCATCACTATTTCTTCCCATTTCCCCCAACATCAACTAAAAAAATGCCATCAGTGTCAATGAATGCCCGCAAAACAATAGAATCAAAATTTTTTAACAGTAACATGTCGAACCACATGTTACATCTATTGCTCCGCAACAGTTTGGATAGTTCTATAATTCCTCGAAGTGGTCTGCAATCCTGTGCCATTTCTCTGGTGTTGGATTGGTATCAAATACATCGGTGCCAACATCTCTCATATCACAACACGTTTCTGAAACTATTTTTCCAGCTGTTGATGCACTGATAAGAAAGTTAAATGTAAGTACTGAGAGTGGTCACCGGTTGCCAAAAAACTGAAACAAGGCTATTTCATAGCTGTTTGCTTCAAAAGGCGCATGTTTGCTGACACACACATTATAGAATTAACTTTATTTTATTGTGTTTCTTCTTTTCAGCTGTAGACTGTAAGGCAATGTGGCACAATCTCTAAAGCTCGTATGTAAGGTATCTCTGTGAGATTAGATAAATACCAAGCGGGTCTGCTGGCATAAAGAAGAAATGATATTTGGCTGATGCCATGACCTCTGTTTAAAAAATGTTGGCCTCTGCAGGAAAATGACAAGCAATCTATTATCAGGAAGAAATGAACAAATGCCTGCAGCCTATGACCAAACTGTTACTAGGTACGGAAATAATGAAGAAGCACAACAAGACGAAGAAGCTCGTTTGGTTTGTAACAATGGTGAAGAACACTTACATACTCAAATGCAAGTATTAGTCACTGAACAATCTGTTGAGTTTAATCCAAAGAAAAACAAAAAAATAAAAAAATTGTTGCTGGAGCAATGGCAGAGTATTTACAAGTGTTATCGAGAGAAAAAAAAACCAGGATGACAATCCTATATCAATCTTTTTTAAATGTCTTGTCCCAGATGTAAAAACTTAAGTTTAAAAGGCAGAGGAATTTCAAGGCTAAAGTTTTATGTATGCTCAAAGAATTTTTGGATGAACAGGAAAACTCAACTTGACCGGCCTCTACCCCTCCCCCTTAATACAGTGACTGCCAACCATTCATCAAGCGATAGTGGAAATAGTTATCCTGTTTCCCAAACCAAACCACACTCGGAATACCCCCATTGATTACAACAGCACCAAACATTTGACGATTCCTTAGTTCTCATTCACAACGAACCTTTTGTAGTACTTTTTTGTCACATTTAAATAATTTTTTAAAATGAATTACATAGTTTTAGTTATCCTTTAAAATGAAAACTTTGTATTATGTGCTTGAATATTTTTGTTAACAGTAAAAACTATATATCTAATAAATTACTTATCGCAGAGTTATCAGTAACCTTTCTTCGGGTGATATAGTCCTCCTGCAGTTGGTATCTCTTTTCTGTATTTTATCGGCAATGGAGCCTATGAGATGGTCAAAGGTATTACATTTATCCCACAATAATTGTAAAACTTTGCTGAATCACATTTAAGTTCAGCTACAAAAGCAATAATGGCTTCTGTGTTTATTGAATGAATCCAAAATTCTCATTCTGGCTTTGAATACAAAAACTGAACAAATTGCTGTAAGAGAATGACAGCTTCCTCTTTGTGGGTAAGCCATGCTTCTATTTTAATGCCTGTCATCAATCCACGAACTACACCAAACTTTCACAGCTCAAAAACAGCTGATGAGAAATTGTTTTGTCATGAGCCAATGTCTCAAGCCTCTCTCCACTGAAGCGACACTTTGCAACATGATGCATCAAAACAGTTGTGTCACGAAACAAAATATTGTTCCAGTGTGTGGCCGGTCTTAGTCTGTAACAAACTTTCCATGTTAGGAACAGTCTGTGCAGTTGGATTCTGTGATACACAAAGGAGATGGAAGACATATACATAGCAGTTGATATATACAGTAGAGCATCGATTAGCCGAACATCCAATAACCAAATTATCTATTATCCAAACTCAATAAAAAGTACAATTATGTACTGTACTGTACAATAATGTATTGGACCATGGTATTGGATATTTATTGAATATACAAAATTGTATACTATATATCATTACAGTACTGTATAGTAATAAATAAACGCTGTAGCTATAGAGCCTTACAATCGATAAACACAATTACATCAACAAACTTCGATAAACACATTTACAACTGATAAACAAACTGTGTCAACGGAAGTCTTTGTCACCGAATGTCTGTTTTTTAATTAATTTTATAGTATAGTGATTGTCATTACATTCTAATTCTGTTTAAATTAACTTTTGGGTTTTATTAATTACACTCAGTTTTAATTCAGTTATTTTTAGCCTTAGTAATACATTACAGTATAGTATACAGGTTGCTGTAACTGTATAACAGTACATTAGAAATTATTTAATAATAAAAACCTTTGTTTTTCTAAAGAGAACTAATGTTTTCAATTTATGATCTATTATCCGAAATATCAATTAACTGAAAGGGCCCTCGTCCCGAGAGGTTTGGATAAGCGATGCTCTACTGAACATGATTTTTTACAGTTTAAAAGTGATTACTATAAACTTATTATCATCTTACTTACATAATTAGTAATTAGACAATGTAAATAAAATAAAAAATAAAAAGATATAATACTAATAGCATAACTTTGGTAAAAAAAATTTCCAGCCCTATCACAAGTCTGTTAATTCGGAATGTTCCAATAAGAATTAACTCATCGTTTACAACCGACCTCATAATTCAGTTTTTTTCTTGTCTAGTTTAATATCTGTTTCACCCTTCTGTTTTGATTTGTTGTCATCTTGTTTCGTTTCGTCTTTAAGGCATGAGTCGTCTTCACCTTTAAGGACACGTTCTGAGCACAGATACTGTTTCAGAGGAACTTGACCTTGTAGATTAAAATACCAGTCTTCAATGTCACCTTCATTAGTCTCCAAGAGACTTTCACACTGTAACACAATTACTATTATTATACTTTAAAAATAATATTTCTACTGTAGTAATGTTATAATATGCTGAAATAAAAATCATCTATTGATACAGACAATTAACAAATGATCTGTTGATGTAGTAGGACAAAAATTTATCCAGAATAATTAAGTTTTTGGTTACTTTCTGGGTACACAAATTTTCCGCACATTTGAAAAACAACATCTAGAGATGTACAATTCATGGGAAATTTAAGAAATAATCCATATAATACATTATGATCTTGTATCCTAATACAAGCAATATATAAAAATCAAAGTACAATGTAACGGGGCTGAAAGGGTAGGGTTTTATTTTTTATAAAAAAGCATAAATTTGGTTTGGACATCCTTTACGGTCACTCAAACATGCTTGTTGGACACCCTGTATTAAGATCCGTGCCAGTCCGAGTAAGGCACAAAACGATAACGATGGAATGTGACTGTAAATGTGCGCCCGTGCGCCGTTGGCGATAATCTCGACGCCAAACTCAACAACCGAACCGAACAACACATGACTAATTAGACTGGCCACGTGAGCGCCTCAGCCAATCACAACTCGAGCTGGCGGAAGTGAGCATCACCGACAAACATCAGAGCGTCAGTCAGTCGGCGCATCACACCTTAACATATCGGACGCGATCCATGGTGCGTTTGCCGGCCAAACCCAAGTTCATCCAACCTGTATAATAAAAATGTGAGTCAAGTAGTAGTGAGTTACGGGGCGGTGGCGACGTGCCTAGGAGCATAACGGGTTGTCGCGACAAAAGTTAATAGCACCATAACGACCATAACAACAGAGACGCAGGTAGAGCAACACGTGGCTAGGTAGACGCCGTGAGTGAATCAATACATATTAACAATGTCTAAAGTAGTGAAAATATTAAAACACCCTTGGAACAGGGTCGAATGAAAGAAAATTGTGAAACCGTAACTTTTGTTTACATCAAATGAGACAATGTTGGGTGAGACGCCACGACGCCGACAGGAGCGATGAGTAACTGTATTAAACAAAATATATGATTATTTTTTGTAAATAGGGGCATAAATAAATCACAGAGGTAAATTTAATAGAATGTGCGAATGTGTGTATGTTAGCAGACTGGGCTGCCAAGTTAGGGTAAGATGTTTAGTAATTGTAATTGTAATCCAATCATGTAAGTAACAGTAAAAGTTTTATGCATTTTCTTTGATTTTGGAAAAATAATCATTTGAGCTAAGAGGCCAAATAAATAAAGTAATGAAGTTTAAAGAAAAATTTTAAAGTATAAAATAAAGTTCAGTTGTTTGTCTTCACAAAGTGCAAGTTGCGTCCGTTATTGCAATAACCTATAATCATACTTGCATCTTAACGTTCGTGTGACAGATTCTGGGAGGAGAGGACAAAACAAGGTAGGTGGAAGATAAAATAATTTTATTTATCTGTATTTATAGTTGTATAAATAAGTAGCTTCACAATTGGCGCTTCTGAAGCAGGGACTGTTTTTATAAATTAAAATTTAAATATAAAAACCACACCTACAAGTAAGATGCAAGTTTGATTTGAAGGTTAAGTAACTACGTAAAAATTATGCAGCACATATAAAATAGTACATCAATGTTCAGATGTTAAGAGTTAAGTGGTAGATGTTTTTATGTAAGAAAATCTAGATTAATAAACTTATAGATATGGCAGGAAATAATGAAAACAATATAAATGAAATGACTAGTGTCGAAAACTGCGATGATTCAAATATTATGAATAATGTTGAAATCCACTCGACTCCAAACGTGAGTCAGGAAAATAAAACAAAAGATATTACAAATGAAACAAATAGTACAGATGATTCGGGGATTCAAATAACACCAAAATTGAGTAGGGAGTGTAAAACTAATAATGAAGAAGTCAGCTTCACTGACAGTAATGTAGAAATAACCGAATCAAAAATAATGAAAGATGTTGAACATCAATCGACACCTATTTCAGTCAACCAAAATAAGAAGTCCGATGAGGACAATATGCTAACACGATTGTACAATATGATGTATAGTAATTTCAGTGAAATGAATAATAAATTCGATGAACAGAAAAGTCAGGTTAACGAACTTAAATTTGACATTAATGAGGTCAAAATTAAATGTGAAAGTAGTTGAAATGAAACGAATTGAAACGAGATATTGAGAAAATAGTAGAGTCAGTAGGAGAACAGATTAAAAGTAAAAATAATAATGATAATAAAAAAGTAACTAAGTGATAAAAATGATGTTGAGAATGATAATATAATTAAGAATGTAGTATCAGAGAGTGAGACGTTGAAAATAGATAGTGAGATAGTGAGTGAGAGAGAGAGAGTAATAGGTTGTAACGGAGTAGTAATTAGCGTTGATGAATTAGAGAAAGAGTGGCAAGAGAGAGTAGATGGGTGTGTAGGGCAGAGGATAAATTTTCCCCTTATTTGTGATGAACCAAGGTGTTCAAAAATGTTGTTGTTGAAGGGCAAGAGCCCCTTGTTATTAGAAGACATGAGGTCTTTAAGTTGTTACCCCTTTTTGTATGAGTTTGTACCCTCTGTGTGGAATGGTGTTGAAAGTGAGAGATGGTGTTATGATGAGAGAGATTTAGATGGAGAGTTGTGTGTTGATAGAGAGATAGAATTATATAAATTAAAGAGAGACTATAATGAGTTGAAAGAGATGTTAGAAGTGATAGAGATAAATGATATGAAATACTTACTTTGTGCAGAAGAGATTGAGAATTGTTTTGATGATACCTGTTTAAATAATAATAATAATTTACCTTATGATGAGAAAATAACTGACCTTATATTGAATGTAACTACTGATGGAGATTGGACAGAAATAAATAATGTTGACTTGGTTTATGATAAAATAATTATAATGGGAAGTAGCTCTATATATGATTATTGTGGTAAAATGAATAAACTAAAATTTTATGGTTATTACACACAGGATAGCCATATGAGGTGTGTAAATGAAATTGAAAAATGTTATGTGAAACCCAGACTATGGAGGCTGAACATAAACTTAATAAATGGACATTTTAAATATTTTGATTTATGGTTCTGACTGGCTGATTTTGGAAATGAAGTGTGATAAATTGGACAATTAATGACGAATAATTTGTAAACAATTGATAGTGAAATTGATTGTGTGTATTGTAACAAGTAGATAATGTAAACAATGTGTGTAGGTAATTGGTGTGATAATAATAATAATATTTTGCAGTCTAAATAAATAACAAAATAATTTTGAAGAGGATAACAAATGAATTGTAATTATTGTAATTGGTGAGAGTAATTAAAAATGTTGTGTGTTCATTAATTAATTTAATTAAAATAATTGGATATGTTTAAATATTTTTGATTGATTTAAATGTTATATAATTGAATTTTTTTAATGAGTTTAAACTATTTTATGAGATGTGAATTTGATAGTTAATTAACAAATAAATGTTAAATTGTTTGGTATGAAATAACACTGTTGTTAAATGTTTCAGAGGTTACGTGGAGGTATTGGTGTGTGTGGTGTGTATATTTTGTGTTTATGTCAGTAGGTGAATAATGTACTGTAAGTATAAATTTTATAATACAAGTTAGATAGAGTAAAATGTTTACAGGTGTGAAAAGATTTTGATTCAATAATGAAAATAATTTGAGATAACTGTACTAAATAGAAACTATAATTAAAAGGTAATAATAATTGAAATATGAGATAAAACAAAGGTTAATAATAAATTTGAAATTTTTTGAGGAATCTAATTGTAGTAAGTCATAAATAATTGAATGATGATATATAAAAGAGTTAATGAAAATTCCCAGTGATAACGTTTATAATTATTTAAATTATTTAAATGAGAATTGTTTAGTAATGTAAAAATGTCAATGTTCAAGGTCAATGTGTATTATGTTATACGAGATATGTGGGTAAATTTTGGGGGGTAGAGTGGTGTTTATAGAAGTGATATAATAATGGAATGTAGGGACTGCTATTGTAGAAAGATTTAGTGTAGTTATTAGTGTGCTATCGCTGTGGTGGCATGTGCCACAGTAGATAGCGGAAAGTGTTGGGGGTAATAGAGAGTGTTACCTCCATCGGAGGCCAAAATGGCGTAAAATGCACGGCACACCCTTTATTTACAATTTTATATTGTATACTGATAAATTGCCGTGCCGTGCAGATAAATGATGATGATAACATGCCTGAAAGTAGAATTGATTTCCCCGACTTTTCGGGCGATTACTGCCTTACCAGCACTAATCGTGGTTTTGGCTAGCGGTCAGCTATGGCCATAAATTAAGAACCTTGACCATAGCTGGCTTGAAATTGGTTTATATTAGAAATTGATGGGGGGTGAAATTAGGGGAAATCCCGGAAACTATGGAACAGCGGCTGCCACTCTGTTCGAGTAGGAACAGCAAGGCCAGGTGGTAGACCCGTTTTAAGGGCGTATAAATTTGTAACAAGGGATATGATGATATCCAAATAATTTCCAATGTAACGCTGAAGCAAGGACACGGAGATGTAAAATTCCTCCACCAATGCCGTCCTTGTGGAAGCACATGGGCGCAACAGTCCAACAGAAAAAACAATAGTGTGTGTGGCTGGGTGGTTGCTCAGGGGAGCAACGAATTAAAATTTTGTAACCTAAAGATGATAACTCGCTCTTGCACTAATTAAATAATTGTATCATGATTTGAGAAACAGTTGCACTAGATGTTTATTATGCTGTGTTTATCATATCTTATAAATGTATTAGTGTATTGTGTTAGAGGTAAGTGTTGATAAAATGCGTAATTTGTATAATTTTGAAATGTGTTTGTAGTAAGGTCATTCACCTTGCTAAGAAAATCAGCTGATCCGCTGTAGAATGCCAAGTATAAATTGTTTGTAAACTTCCAAGGTAATTAATGTTTGAATAGTGATTTTAATGTGTAAAAGATTTTATTTTAAATGGTGAAAATAATTTGGTATAGTTGAGAATTTTTAAATGATGTGTAAAAGATAGTAAAATGTAGATTTTGGGTGATTAATATTTTGTTAGGACATGTAAATCAGTCCAAGTTGAGTTTAAAGTGGTAATAGAGAGAATAATATTGTTGTGAATTAATGCAATGTCAAATTTGAGATGTGATGGTGACACAGTAGATATGGGGAAAATATGTAGAGTATTGATTGATATATTGATGTAATAAGTAAATGGAGATATTTTGTTGTAGTTGAAGTGATGTAATGAGAATGGTAATTAGTTGATGGGAATTTTGTAAGAGGGGGTGGTGTGGTAGGAGTCCGCAACAAAAGGGTTGGGACGGGAAGGGACCGTTTAGCGCCGGAAAGGGTCGCCTAGGTAGAATCCAGGGGCCAAATAAGGGAATGAGCTTTTGGGAGGGAAACACACATCCTGAGTACAAAGGGGTAGAAAGTATTTTTTTTATATAAGAGTAGAATGATGCGAATTGAGTTGAGTAGTAAGTTGGGTTTAGAGAATGTTTGATAGATGTTTTTGATAGAGATGGGTGTCAGGTTAGTTAAAGCTGTTAGTGATATTAGAGTCAGAGAGGGATAAAGATTATAAATGTATACATGCCAAGTGGTAGATCAAGTTAGTATGAATAATTAAGTCACCCAAATTTATTGAGAATATTAAAAGATAGAGAGTCATAGTAAAATCATAAAGTTTTAATGGAACCAAGTGACAAACTTTAATAGAATTTGAGAATAAAGTAAAGTGGTAAAATGTGTAATTTTGAGTAATTTAAATGTCAATTTTATTGTTAATTGTAATAATACTATGTTAATTTTGAATGTCTTATTTTATTATGTTTTTGTGTTTGAAGATAGAATTTTAAAAGATGTTTAATGTATTTTATGATGTAGCCTATGTATAACCTGTGTAGGTCAAGGTTGTTGACTTGACCCAGTTTGATCAGCTGATGGGTGATATTGTAAACTAGATCAGTTTTGGCAATGAAGTAATGCGAATTTTGTTGTTTAATTAATTTAAATAATTTTAAATTTTCTTAATATTGAGAAAAGTATATTTTAATAAATTTAAAATTCTTTTTGAAAAAAAAAAATTTTTTTTTGATTCTTTGTGCCTGCCATCTAATTGATGTTTTGAATTTTGATTGTATTATTGTTTATGTGTATTACTCGGGTTTTATTGAATTATATTGTTTAGTATGTATGTATAATCACATGTTAGGATAAATGGATTCATGTTTTAAGTGGATGTTCAATTTGTTTGTTTTTCTGAGTATTAATAGTAATGAAGAAAATTGATAAATGTCGATAAAAGATCTTTTTGGTTTTGATGAAAACAATAATAATATAACAATCTGATTTTGAACTTAAAAGAATGGTGAATTTAAAGATAAATATTTTGTGACTTTTAAATGATGAGTTTGTTTATAAGATATTATAAGAGTACGTGCGAGCCCAGTAACTGCTAAAGGCAGCCCAGTATGCATGAAAAGGGGGAACATATTGGTTGAGGATCTGGCATGGTATAAAGCCAGGGGTTTGGATTTTGGGGTGGCATGATAGAAGGTTAGGTGCGCTGTGGTGCGTGTCTTCGATTTTATGGTGTTGGGATGTCGTATAGAGAAGTCCAGTAATCTCGTTCAGGTGCAGCCATAGTCACCGAGCCAGGGGGGTTGTTTACCCATGATGTATAAGAACTAAAGGGGGTTGTTGGCACCATATCCTCACCGATCCTCTTACGGGTTTAACAATGAGATTTCTTCTGTTTCGACAGAAGACCTCTCATTGGGGGGGGGGGGTATTGTAACGGGGCTGAAAGGGTAGGGTTTTATTTTTTATAAAAAAGCATAAATTTGGTTTGGACATCCTTTACGGTCACTCAAACATGCTTGTTGGACACCCTGTATTAAGATCCGTGCCAGTCCGAGTAAGGCACAAAACGATAACGATGGAATGTGACTGTAAATGTGCGCCCGTGCGCCGTTGGCGATAATCTCGACGCCAAACTCAACAACCGAACCGAACAACACATGACTAATTAGACTGGCCACGTGAGCGCCTCAGCCAATCACAACTCGAGCTGGCGGAAGTGAGCATCACCGACAAACATCAGAGCGTCAGTCAGTCGGCGCATAACACCTTAACATATCGGACGCGATCCATGGTGCGTTTGCCGGCCAAACCCAAGTTCATCCAACCTGTATAATAAAAATGTGAGTCAAGTAGTAGTGAGTTACGGGGCGGCGGCGACGTGCCTAGGAGCATAACGGGTTGTCGTGACAAAAGTTAATAGCACCATAACGACACAGTAACAACAGAGACGCAGGTAGAGCAACACGTGGCTAGGTAGATGACGCGAGTGAATCAATACATATTAACAATGTCTAAAGTAGTGAAAATATTAAAACACCCTTGGAACAAGGGAAAGAAAGAAAATTGTGAAACCGTAACTTTTGTTTACATCAAATGAGACAATGTTGGGTGAGACGCCACGACGCCGACAGGAGCAATGAGTAACTGTATTAAACAAAATATATGATTATTTTTGTAAATAGGGGCATAAATAAATCACAGAGGTAAATTTAATAGAATGTGCGAATGTGTGTATGTTAGCAGACTGGGCTGCCAAGTTAGGGTAAGATGTTTAGTAATTGTAATTGTAATCCAATCATGTAAGTAACAGTAAAAGTTTTATGCATTTTCTTTGATTTTGGAAAAATAATCATTTGAGCTAAGAGGCCAAATAAATAAAGTAATGAAGTATAAAGAAAATTTTAAAGTATAAAATAAAGTTCAGTTGTTTCTCTTCACAAAATGCGAGTTGTGTCCGTTATCGCAATAACCTATAATCATACTTGCATCTTAACGTTCGTGTGACGGATTCTGGAAGGAGAGGACAAAACAAGGTAGGTGGAAGATAAAATAATTTTATTTATCTGTATTTATAGTTGTATAAATAAGTAGCTTCACAACAAATGTATGTATTTTATGAAAAAGTGCTAGATTTAATGTTATCAAGAATAGCAAGTAACACAATAGGCACAAAGAAACTTTAAAAATAATATCAATGTGGGATATGAATAACTAAACTATAGATTTCACATGATTTGTAAAGTATTAATAACTTGTGTGTTGCATAACTAGCACAATACTGCTGCACTGGATTGTATTTCTGATTTAATGTACAAACAGAGACATACTATTATTGTAAAATAAAGTATTACTGCACACTATGCTGAACATTTGACTGAAGAATGACTGAATTAATTTCATTAGTAAAATATGTGTTTAATATACTTTCATAACACAGTCACCACATTTTATTCACTATCTTGACATAAATTGTTATGTTAATTTAAATAAATCATACATTGTTAATATAAATTTGTGATGTTATTCAATTTGTTTCTTCTGCAAGTAGTATAATTTCGTATATTCTTTTAACATCTGATGCACGTTTCACTGAAAAATATCAGTATCATCAGAGGTTTCTAAGTAAATGAATAACAATCGAAATAATTATATTAATATAAAATTAACAAATAATCGAATTTGTATCGATTTTAATGTAAAATAACTGATAATCGATTTAGGTTGATTAGTTAACGATTGTTTTAATGTTTATTTTCTTCAGCAGCTGTTTTCTCGGTTATATTTGAAAATTTTGTTGTTTATATTTTATTCATTTTTATTTTTTAGTAAATTTATAATTTTAAATAGATCGTCTTGTTTTGTTTTTATTTGGGTTTGTTCTTTAATTAATAAATTATTGTTATTGTGTTTGTAAGTGTTAAGATTTTCCCAAATATTCTTTTTTTGACCTTTTTGTATGTTTTTAATTAATTTTATATTTTCAATGTTTGGAAATTGGTGGTTATTATTTAGACAATGTGTGGCTAAATTAGATTTATAAATATTTGGTTTATAATATGCATTGCGGTGTTGAAGGAATCTATCTAGTAGTTTTTTCTTCGTCTGGCCCACGTACAATTTATTGCAATCTGGACATTCTATTTTATATATTCCATTTTTATTGTGAGTATTGGATTTTTTTTATCTGTATTATAAGATATTTTTAAATTAGTATCTTTAAAAATTTTATTTAGTTTTTGAGTTATATTTCCATAATAAGTGAAGGTTGTATATTTTATATCATTATTAATAGGTGAATTTTTTAAATGTAGTGTTCTTGAGAATCTTATTAGTGATTTTATATTTAATTTTATTTTCTAATTTATTAATAGTTTTTATTTTGTATCCACTTTTAACTGCTATTTGTTGGATAATATTTCTTTCTTTGATTCTATCTTTGTTATTTAATAGGATCCTAAGCATTCGGTAAATCATGGAATTAAATAGTGCCATTTTATGTTGGGGAGGATGATTAGAAGTATTTGGTATTACTAAATCAGTTTGAGAAGGTTTTCTGTATATTGAGTATTCAAAATTTGTTTCATTTTTCTTTAGTGTTAAGTCTAAATAATTTAATTTATTATTAGATTCTTCTAATGTGAATTTTATTTTGGAATGTAAATTATTTATGGAGTTGAATATTTTATTTATATTTATACCATTGTTTTGGGAAATCTACAGAGTATCATCAACGTATCTAAATAACATCCTAATGGGTCGTTTAATTTTATTATATTTATTATTTGTTCGTCGAGTTTTTGTAGGAAGATTTCTGATATGATAGCGGAGGTTGGGGCTCCCATAGCAAGGCCATCTGTTTGATAGTACAATTTGTTGTTGTATTGAAAATAATTTTGATTTAAAATTATTTTTAAAGTATTAGTTAACTGTTTAATGTATGTGTTACTTTCATTATTTGTTTCCAGATTATTTATTATAATATTTATAGCTTCTTCAATGGGAATGTTTGTATACATGTTTGAAATGTCGAATGAATATAATTTTGTATTACTGTTTACTTCTACGGTTTTTAGTTGTTCCGTGAGTTCAATACTATTTTTTATATTGTGTTTTGCTGGAAGTTCAATTTTATGTTTTAAGATTTGTGTTAGCAATTTTGATATTTTATAATTTGGTGCGGTCCTAGCGTTTATTAAAGGTCTGATAGGTTTATTGATTTTGTGTAATTTTATTAAAGAATTTAATTTTGGTGCACAAGGATTAACCATTTTATATTTAAAGGAGTCTGTCGGATTTATGATTCGGTTACTATTTTTTAGTATATTTGTTATTTGTGTTTGATATTTATTTGTGGTATCTTTATTTAATGTTATGCAATTATTATTAACTATAAATTCTTCTGTTTTATTGTCTAAATCTTTCTGAGAAATTATTATTGTACTATTACTCTTATCAGCTTTGGTTAAAGTGAGGTTATTAGTCGTTAGTTTGTGTTTTATGTTATTAATGGTGTTATTTTGTTTATTTTTATTTTTAATGTGATGATTTTGGTTATTATATTTTTTGATATATTTTATTATTTCTATTGAGGCTTCTGTTCTTTTTTATCTTGTTCTACATTATTAATTCCGTTTTCAGTTTCGACTATGATATTTTCTATTACATGTTCGTTTACATTTTTAAGATTTGTTTTGTTTGAACTTTCTAGGGTAGCTATTTCATTTTCCGTGAACTTAATATTAGATAAATTTACGAATTTTGGGTAAAAAGTGTGGTTATTATTTAATGTGTGTAAATGTTGGTTACCTTCTTTAGGTTTACAATTTATTAGTAGATTTTTAAGTTTTTTATTGATTGTGTTAAATTTAATTGTTTTGTGTTTATTTAGTATTTTAAGCATATTAATATAATTATTATTCCATGTATGATAATCAAGTATGTTGGCTAAAAGAAGATGTAAATTAATTAATTGTTTATTAATGTAGTCGATTTTTCTGTAATTATTTGATATTTTGTCTTTAATCCATTTATATTGGGCTCGAGTAATATATTTGTTTAATTTATTGTTATTGTTGTTTTTTACTATTATTTTTGTGTATTTTGGAAATTATTAAGCTGTAGGCATTTTTTGTTAAAATATATGTTTCCAAAACAATTCATTAATTGTTTTTTATGTTTAATAAATTGGTTATAGGAATGAGTTACATCATCTTGTATGGTGTTTTCATCCATCATTTTCTATATAAGTAACTCGTCGTTTCTTGCAGTAATTATATAAATTTGTGATGTTATTGAATTTGTTTCTTCTGCAAGTAGTATAATTTCGTATATTCTGTAACGGGGCAAATAAAGATGAGGGTCTATTTTTTAATTTTATAAGAATTATAATAATCTGGGGCCAATTTGTTTGGGCACCATTTATTGTCACAAAAACTTGATTTGTTTAACACCCTGTGTTTGACTCAGTGTCAGGCATGGTATTACATTAAACGTCATTTCATAATCTTCTTCATCTTCATGATTCACTTCTTTGGGTTATATTTCATTTGGTATAGGCTCTCTTCTAGTGTCTGGCCTCGTGTTTGTGCATCATCTATTATCTATATCAAGAATATTCATTTGCTTTCATTCCTCCAACTTCTTATATTGCTCGTTCTGTATATCATCTGGTACATCATCTCCTCTTTATTAGTACGGGTAAGTTGTTAATAACTGGTTGACTAGGCTCTTGGAAATTATATTTTACATTATATATGCCATGGTTGTTGTGTGTCGTTCTCGTATATAATTCTTTTTTTGTACGTACGGGTAAGTTGGTAATTACATGTTGACTGGCTCTAGGAATCTTCTTTTTATGCCGTAGATCTTGGGTGTCTGTCTCGTATAATTCTTCTTTTTATTAATAGTACGGGTAAGATGTTGATAACTGGTTGACTTGGCTCTTGGAAATTTATTTTTGCCATAGATGTTGTTTGTCGTTCTTGTATAATTCTTCTTTTTATTAACAGTATGGGTAAGATGTTGATAACTGGTTGACTTGGCTCTTGGAAATTATTGTTATATGCTTCATATACTTTATGCCAAAAATCTTGGGTGTCGTTCTCGTATATAATTCTTTTTTTTTTATGTACGGGTAAGTTGGTAATTACATGTTGACTGGCTCTAGGAAATTTCTTTTTGCCATAGATGTTGTTTGTCGTTATCGTATATAATTTTTTTCTTGTATGTACGGGTATTTACAATTTTCTTCATCCTTTACATAATTTCTTTGGATCACATTTTTATATTACAAAATTAAAATATAGTCAACATTTATTCTCATAGTTATATTTTCACTTCTTACTTAGTATCAATAATAAATAGTCTTCATCGCAATATTTCATTCTTTCTTCATTATTTAATTTTCAATATACCGTTTCATGGAAGTTTGGTTGTAGTTGCCTTTTATTTTCTTTGTCACAGGATCTTGTACTTCGCAGGTGTTGTTCATGTTATTCTTAGTAACATTAGTCATTATCAAAATAATCCGTCCCATTTCTCAATGTAATTTTATTGAGTTTACCCATAGTCATTGCTCTTCTCTCTTCTCGTCGTTCGAACTTCTTCAGTGTTCATGCTCCTATCTGTTCTCGTCATATACCTTGCTATCATTTGGTTTTTCCATTTTTATGCTATCAGGGCTTCATCTGCCTTCCGTTCTTCCGTCTTCTTCTTCTCTCTATCTTTGGTATACACGCGTCCAGTGTTCTCCTGGTCGTTGTTATTACTAATATTTGGTATCTCTTCAAATTCTGTTTGACCGTCATCTGTCTTCTGGTTGGGTCCTTCCATTAATTGGCTCCTCTTCTTCTTCAATTCTCTTATTTCTCGGGCGTACCCTTCGATGATCCGGTCCCATTGTTCTTGATAGCCTTCCTTTTTCTTAAAATACCTTACTCTTCTTTTGGAAATCTTTGTTTGAAATACTTTATTGCTCATATTCTTCTTTGTTGTTACATGATTCTCCTCCACGTCCATCTTCATGAAGCTCCTTCGGTACTCCTTCCTAAAGATTCCTTCTTCATGGTCGACGATTGGGAAGTTAATCACATTGATTAGACCACTTCGAGTCATTTCGATTAATTCTTTCGTAACCCTTGTCTTCTTTGGACGCATGGTTCTTTCTTCCATCTTCACCTCTTCCGTTTCCTTAATTATTTGGATCTTCTTTTCTCCACTCTCTTCAGGCTTTGGATGCACTTGTTCCATATTTTTATCTTCAGGTACTTCTTCTACCTCCATTTGATCATCATTCATTTGCAGATTACTTGGTCCTAAGTCTTCCTTCTCGGGTACCTCTTCTGTCTCTGGTTTGTCGCCTGTTTTCTTAAGGCCATTCCTTCTGGCTCCTTCAATACCTCTGGTTATTCTCTCTTCCAGTCTCTTATGACCATCTTCTATTGTTCTATCTATTGACTGGAGACCTTCATGTATACTATTATGGTAATCATCCAATCCCTTATTCACTGACTGGAAACCTTCCTTCACTGATTGAAGATTTTCATCTATGGACCGGTAATTTTCCTTCAGAGATTCTATGTTCTTCTTTAATGTCTCTTCCAACATTTCCCTCACCTTCTCCAGGAATTCCATGGGATCCATACCTCCTGGTAATATCAGTTTTTCAGGTCTGCTCATTTCCGGTTGGGTTTCCTGTTGTGTTCTTGTGATTCCCGACATCTTTATATCTGTGTAATGTACTTGCTGTCCTGCTGTCGAATTAGGTTGGGAAATTATTTATTCAATTAATTAAATTGTTAATTGTTTTCGTCCTAATTCGCGATCAGACGTTGGGCGCCACGTTGTAACAAAACAACGATTGTATTATATATTTATTCTGTGTGTGCAGATACTCAAGTCGAGTATATGTAGATAAGATGTTATTGTTGATGATTATTATTAGATATATTTATTAAAATTGGAATTAGTGTTCACGTTTAAAAGTTTATGATTTAAAAGAGTATTAGGCTTGCTATCACTTCACTGTGTTAACCTCCCCACTTACCATCCGTGGATATCTTCACTATTCTCGGTGGCGACTTCTTTTACTGTAAACACACTTGACATACATACATAGGTATTCCTTTTGAATACCGAAAAGAATGCACATAAACAATAAAATAAATCAAATATTCTGTTGTAAGTTGAATGATATCAGTAATTCAAATACTACCGCCACCTTATGAGAGAACTGTTTATAAAACAAAAATTAAATTACTGCTTCTATTTTATAGAAAGTAAAACTCTGATTCCACTGATAATAAACTGAGGATTTATTGACAATGATTAAATTCAGTAAACTCTTTTAAAACAATTAATAAGATATTTTATAACAATAACAAATTTAAACAAATACTGAGATCTCTGTATCTCAAGGCTGGTAACACTGTTGTAAGGTACAATATTATTGTGAACGAGGTTAGGTTCACTTTATTTAATTATATTACCAATCTAGTGAGTTCTTTGAAGATACATGATACCAGATACAAAGATGTGAGTTTGAATAATAGTATTTACTTAAACATTATTATAACAAAAGAACAAAAATTTAAAATTATTAAACTCGGTACAATAACCGATAATATCGTACTATCATACGTTATGCAAGAGTATATAGCAGTTAAGGTCGGCACATGCTTTGAGCGTTGCTCGGTTAAAAATATTATTATTATTTATTCATTAATTAGCAGAACCATGTACTGGAAAGAGAAAAAATCTAAAGAAAAAAAAACTCTTATTATTGCTTTCATCTCATTAAAATCATTCAAGAACAGAATTGTTTCTTTGTGACAAAAATATATTCTTCGGTTCTAGGTTAGTTTCCTAGTAACACGTAAGTGATTATTTAGAATAAGTAATGTTGTTTATAAAATCCTTAATGATATAGTTACAAACATTTTATTTATAAATCGTTTGATGTGTAATTATCAGACATGAAAGTATTTGCACAAGAAAATAATTATTTATTAACTCAAAAGTTATAGTCAAGTAAGCGACTATATTGCTTAATGATGAGCGGTATCTAAATTTAATTCTGCCTTTCTCAATTATTTTAAAAATATAAAATAATTATTTTTGAATTAATTATTGTCCTTGGATTGTTCTACAACTAGTTTATTAAATTCTGATAA
Source organism: Magicicada septendecula (assembly GCA_034769895.1). Taxonomy (NCBI): domain Eukaryota; kingdom Metazoa; phylum Arthropoda; class Insecta; order Hemiptera; family Cicadidae; genus Magicicada; species Magicicada septendecula. The sequence continues at coordinate 320,896,493 of CM068374.1, read as the reverse complement.
TTGTCCATCATTGATTATTAAACGCACTCAAGCGTTATGACTAGTGTAGTCCAAACAATAATTTTCGTTCATCAACGAGAACTATTTCTTTTATTATTTTCTTTAAAATAATTAAAATACTGTACTCCCTGATTATATTCACAAAACATGACCCTTATTATACACTGGTCGTGTTAATTCACTGTTCACTTAATTCACTGGACAGGTTAATGTGGTGTTGTGTACAGGTTAATGTTTGTTTGTATACTACTGTAGGTGACGCGCACATTTCAAAAATATTTTGATGACTTTCGGCATAGACCTCTCGCCGTGAGTGATGCAGAACGAATGATACATTTCGCTAAAGCGTCTCTTTCTCGTCTGGTCATTTTAAGCTATTTGATTGGTTAAAAAGGTCAAACTCTCAACCCCAAAACACTTTGGTCAAATAAAACTTTTAATTTTTGACAACTCTAAGCGTGGGTTCGAGATTATTTGTGACGTATGCATGGATACTCAAAATGATTGAAAAACTTATAATGGTCATAAGTTTCTTATCTTTGGTCATATCGTCATTTGGATAGTGGCATTAAATCGCGGACACTTGTGGCTTTATTTTAAGTCTAAACAAGCACTAAATCCGTCTATTATTAATTCACTTGGTCATCTTGAAAAGTAATATGGTGACTCTTAACATAAATAAGTGTTTTTCACCATATTTCGTTATAATTACACTGTAATACTTATTACTAAACATTTTGAGTCCATTTCTCCTTCATGTTAGTACATAAAATGGTTATATTTATAGTTTAAACAAAATCTGTTAATGGCGTCTATATCAACCATGTTCGATTGTTTATATTCACTTGTAACGCCATCATTCCTTATTCTACTACATATGTTTGACATCCTAACACTAATATGTACATTTATTTACATTTGTTCATACCTTATTTTGCTAAGAAATGTTATTTTGTATATACTTATAGTATGATCAAAATACTTTCTGTTCTCATCCTTCCATTTTGTCACTTATTTAGTTATTTTAGTACACATGGGATATAATGTTAGTAATTAAAATAGTGTACAATTGTTGTACATTGTTGGTTCAATGTATTCATCAACTTTTCGTTATTTGAAAGCTCTCTAAGTTATAGCATGGTGTTTATTTACATCTGGTTTTACAATTGCAGTTAGTTAGTTTATAATATTTTAATTATTAAACTACTAGTATTACATTTGTGAAGTGTTCTCATAGCAGTATTAGACATTTCTCTAACTACTGGTAACAATTGTCACAGTCTTTTGATAAGTTTTGATAATGTTTTACTAACTCTCATGTCACATTGGGGTTCTGTCCATTTAACTCTATGATATTATATTCAATCTGATTCAATTGCTGTGTTCTTCAGTACATATGGTATTCATTGGTTTGCATTAATATTCTTAGCTAGTTTTTGTTTGAAACAATTGTGGATAATTGCTTGGTTTAACTAATGTACATGATTTTATGTTATAGGTTCAATCCTTGTGAGGTTATGTGTCAGTTGTCTGACAACAATGCTCTACATACTTTTATGCAGTATTTAACTCAACTATTTCCATCTCATTATGGCATTCTACTACAATGGTTTATTATTAAGTTATACACATTTTTACACTATTTGTTGAAACAATAACACAGGTATTCTTAGTCTAATAATGTTACATATTTTGATGGGTTGCACCTAGTTTTTGGTACATTGATTGGTTTATACATAACAAACTAGCACATTTGCTACTACTTGTGCTGGTATTCATTTACATTGTGTCCTGTCTTGCTATGGCATTCAGGCACATTTCATATCAAGGCTTGCAAAGCTTTTATTATTAATCCCTATGAACAATTAATTTACTGTTCTGTCTCATATTTTTTGGTGGTCTTACTGATTATCTATGTGATTTTACAATCTTGATTAAACTTGTTACACTAATTGTCTGTGCATTTCACTAGTTAATCGTGGATTATTTCACTTATAATGGTTAATCACTTTGCTCCGTTATAAACATTTTCACTGGTATTGTTTGTGTTGTTTACTTGGGGTAAAATGGTTATCATATCACATGTTGTTACACTTATATTAAGCACTCACTGTCATTGTTTGTGATCACTTAATTATGCTCAACACTGGTTTCTCTGTTATTGGTATTTGAATAATCATCATACTTCTTCTGCTCACAATATTGATTTTAATTCCTTGTATATCTTGTGAATGTTGATGTCTTGTACTGTTCATACATAATCTTCATTCTTCATGGTACATTTCTTTTCCTCTTCTTCTTCTTTTCTTCTTCTGGTTAGTTGTTTCTCACTGTCAGTGTACTCCTTGGTTATACATTATTTGTAATAATCCATGTCCCTTGATATTGTCATACTCTTCCATAATTTTATTCGTGGTTATGGTATTAATTGTCCCATATTATTTCACACTAATAAACAAATTCGTTTATTTTGTCACTATAGTGATTGTACTTGATTCGTCTCCTTTTTATTTTAATAATTATTTTCGTCATGTCCCCTCACTATTTTAGATCTATTGGGCCTCGATTCTGATGTATTATATTGGCTCGTTGGTATTTTTCTCTCTCTTTGTTATACTCGATGATATCCTTATTATTCTTCCTTCTCCTTCGTTGGGTAGTTTCAATAATATTCGTTCGTAGATACACACTTTATTTATATTCTCCTGTTCCTTCTTTTACTCACGATGAAATATTTTCATGATATCCTTTTATTTGACGTAATAGATAGTTATTTTATGTAACTGCCAATTTGGTACGTTTACATATGCCTTCCTATAAGAATTGATTAATTCTGAATTCGTATATTTATTCTTATTGAAGAATTCATCAATTGTTGTACATTTCCACGTTGACTCTTATGCTTTTTTATATCCCTTCACTTTCTTCTATTTGAATCATAATTATTTTCTTTCTATGTAATTATCTCCCTTGTTTATTTAGTTCCCTAATTCCCTAACATAATTTTAGCTGGGGCAGTTCAGAGTGGCTCACTTTGGCATACATCTCCGCTGGCCATACTAACATCAATAAATACAGAGGCACATCATCTCTGTCAATAATATAAATGATTGCTGGAACATTTCATCAGTCAATTCATCTCAAATTAATTCAAAATATAAAGTGGTCGTTCTTTCGACAAATAATAAATATCCTTGGGATCATCTCACGCATCTGCGGTTTATACATCATTATATTCTCTTCTTCTTGATTCAACTTAACTAAATTCTTCACATTTTACAGGGATAGTTTATCTACATTTCATCACTGGTATACTCTCATGATCGTCTTCGTTAATATATTACTTTTTCATTCTTCTTTGTCATCAATTAATCTCTTCTCTTGGTATTACATTAAATGTCATTTCATAATCTTCTTCATCTTCATGATTCACTTCTTTGGGTTATATTTCATTTGGTATAGGCTCTCTTCTAGTGTCTGGCCTCGTGTTTGTGCATCTATATCAAGAATATTCATTTGCTTTCATTCCTCCAACTTCTTATATTGCTAGTTCTGTATATCATCTGGTACATCATCTCCTCTTTATTAGTACGGGTAAGTTGTTAATAACTGGTTGACTAGGCTCTTGGAAATTATATTTTACATTATATATGCCATGGTTGTTGTGTGTCGTTCTCGTATATAATTCTTTTTTTGTATGTACGGGTAAGTTGGTAATTACATGTTGACTGGCTCTAGGAATCTTCTTTTTATGCCGTACATCTTGGGTGTCTGTCTCGTATAATTCTTCTTTTTATTAATAGTACGGGTAAGATGTTGATAACTGCTTGACTTGGCTCTTGGAAATTTATTTTTTCCATAGATGTTGTTTGTCGTTCTCGTATAATTCGTCTGTCTCGTATAATTCTTCTTTTTATTAATAGTACGGGTAAGATGTTGATAACTGGTTGACTTGGCTCTTGGAAATTATTGTTATATGCTTCATATACTTTATGCCAAAGATCTTGGGTGTCGTTCTCGTATATAATTATTACTCTTGTAGTACGGAAAAGATGTTGATAACTGGTTGACTTGGCTCTAGGAAATTATATTTTATATTATATATATATTTGCCATTGATGTTGGGTGTCGGTCTCGTATAGTTATTTTTCTTTTTTATGTACGGGTAGGTTGGTAATTACATGTTGACTGGCTCTAGGAAATTTCTTTTTGCCATAGATGTTGTTTGTCGTTCTCGTATATAATTTTTTTCTTGTATGTACGGGTATTTACAATTTTCTTCATCCTTTACATAATTTCTTTGGATCACATTTTTATATTACAAAATTAAAATATAGTCAACATTTATTCTCATAGTTATATTTTCACTTCTTACTTAGTATCAATAATAAATAGTCTTCATCGCAATATTTCATTCTTTCTTCATTATTTAATTTTCAATATACCGTTTCATGGAAGTTTGGTTGTAGTTGCCTTTTATTTTCTTTGTCACAGGATCTTGTACTTCGTAGGTGTTGTTCATGTTATTCTTAGTAACATTAGTCGTTATCAAAATAATCCGTCCCATTTCTCAATGTAATTTTATTGAGTTTACCCATAGTCATTGCTCTTCTCTCTTCTCGTCGTTCGAACTTCTTCAGTGTTCATGCTCCTATCTGTTCTCGTCATATACCTTGCTATCATTTGGTTTTTCCAGTTTTATGCTATCAGGGCTTCATCTGCCTTCCGTTCTTCCGTCTTCTTCTTCTCTCTATCTTTGGTATACACGCGTCCAGTGTTCTCCTGGTCGTTGTTATTACTAATATTTGGTATCTCTTCAAATTCTGTTTGACTGTCATCTGTCTTCTGGTTGGGTCCTTCCATTAATTGGCTCCTCTTCTTCTTCAATTCTCTTATTTCTCGGGCGTACCCTTCGATGATCCGGTCCCATTGTTCTTGATAGCCTTCCTTTTTCTTAAAATACCTTACTCTTCTTTTGGAAATCTTTGTTTGAAATACTTTATTGCTCATATTCTTCTTTGTTGTTACATGATTCTCCTCCACGTCCATCTTCATGAAGCTCCTTCGGTACTCCTTCCTAAAGATTCCTTCTTCATGGTCGACGATTGGGAAGTTAATCACATTGATTAGACCACTTCGAGTCATTTCGATTAATTCTTTCGTAACCCTTGTCTTCTTTGGACGCATGGTTCTTCTTTCTTCCATCTTCACCTCTTCCGTTTCCTTAATTATTTGGATCTTCTTTTCTCCACTCTCTTCAGGCTTTGGACGCACTTGTTACATATTTTTATCTTCAGGTACTTCTTCTACCTCCATTTGGTCATCATTCATTTGCAGATTACTTGGTCCTAAGTCTTCCTTCTCGGGTACCTCTTCTGTCTCTGGTTTGTCGCCTGTTTTCTTAAGGCCATTCCTTCTGGCTCCTTCAATACCTCTGGTTATTCTCTCTTCCAGTCTCTTATGACCATCTTCTATTGTTCTATCTATTGACTGGAGACCTTCATGTATACTATTATGGTAATCATCCAATCCCTTATTCACTGACTGGAAACCTTCCTTCACTGATTGAAGATTTTCATCTATGGACCGGTAATTTTCCTTCAGAGATTCTATGTTCTTCTTTAATGTCTCTTCCAACATTTCCCTCACCTTCTCCAGGAATTCCATGGGATCCATACCTCCTGGTAATATCAGTTTTTCAGGTCTGCTCATTTCCGGTTGGGTTTCCTGTTGTGTTCTTGTGATTCCCGACACCTTTATATCTGTGTAATGTACTTGCTGTCCTGCTGTCGAATTAGGTTGGGAAATTATTTATTCAATTAATTAAATTGTTAATTGTTTTCGTCCTAATTCGCGCTCAGACGTTGGGCACCACGTTCTAACAAAACAACTATTGTATTATATATTTATTCTGTGTGTGCAGATACTCAAGTCGAGTATATGTAGATAAGATGTTATTGTTGATGATTATTATTAGATATATTTATTAAAATTGGAATTAGTGTTCACGTTTAAAAGTTTATGATTTAAAAGAGTATTAGGCTTGCTATCACTTCACTGTGTTAACCTCCCCACTTACCATCCGTGGATATCTTCACTATTCTCGGTGGCGACTTCTTTTACTGTAAACACACTTGACATACATACATAGGTATTCCTTTTGAATACCGAAAAGAATGCACATAAACAATAAAATAAATCAAATATTCTGTTGTAAGTTGAATGATATCAGTAATTCAAATACTACCGCCACCTTATGAGAGAACTGTTTATAAAACAAAAATTAAATTACTGCTTCTATTTTATAGAAAGTAAAACTCTGATTCCACTGATAATAAACTGAGGATTTATTGACAATGATTAAATTCAGTAAACTCTTTTAAAACAATTAATAAGATATTTTATAACAATAACAAATTTAAACAAATACTGAGATCTCTGTATCTCAAGGCTGGTAACACTGTTGTAAGGTACAATATTATTGTGAACGAGGTTAGGTTCACTTTATTTAATTATATTACCAATCTAGTGAGTTCTTTGAAGATACATGATACCAGATACAAAGATGTGAGTTTGAATAATAGTATTTACTTATACATTATTATAACAAAAAAACAAAAATTTAAAATTATTAAACTCAGTACAATAACCGATAATATCGTACTATCGTACGTTATGCAAGAGTATATAGCAGTTAAGGTCGGCACATGCTTTGAGCGTTGCTCGGTTAATAATATTATTATTATTTATTCATTAATTAGCAGAACCATGTACTGGAAAAAGAAAAAATCTAAAGAAAAAAACTCTTATTATTTCTTTCATCTCATTAAAATCATTCAAGAACAGAATTGTTTCTTTGTGACAAAAATATATTCTTCGGTTCTAGGTTAGTTTCCTAGTAACACGTAAGTGATTATTTAGAATAAGTAATGTTGTTTATAAAATCCTTAATGATATAGTTACAAACATTTTATTTATAAATCGTTTGATGTGTAATTATCAGACGTGAAAGTATTTGCACAAGAAAATAATTATTTATTAACTCAAAAGTTATAGTCAAGTAAGCGACTATATTGCTTAATGATGAGCGGTATCTAAATTTAATTCTGCCTTTCTCAATTATTTTAAAAATATAAAATAATTATTTTTGAATTAATTATTGTCCTTGGATTGTTCTACAACTAGTTTATTAAATTCTGATAATTGTCCATCATTGATTATTAAACGCACTCAAGCGTTATGACTAGTGTAGTCCAAACAATAATTTTCGTTCATCAACGAGAACTATTTCTTTTATTATTTTCTTTAAAATAATTAAAATACTGTACTCCCTGATTATATTCACAAAACATGACCCTTATTATACACTGGTCGTGTTAATTCACTGTTCACTTAATTCACTGGACAGGTTAATGTGGTGTTGTGTACAGGTTAATGTTTGTTTGTATGCTACTGTAGGTGACGCGCACATTTCAAAAATATTTTGATGACTTTCGGCATAGACCTCTCGCCGTGAGTGATGCAGAACGAATGATACATTTCGCTAAAGCGTCTCTTTCTCGTCTGGTCATTTTAAGCTATTTGATTGGTTCAAAAGGTCAAACTCTCAACCCCAAAACACTTTGGTCAAATAAAACTTTTAATTTTTGACAACTCTAAGCGTGGGTTCGAGATTATTTGTGACGTATGCATGGATACTCAAAATGATTGAAAAACTTATAATGGTCATAAGTTTCTTATCTTTGGTCATATCGTCATTTGGATAGTGGCATTAAATCGCGGACACTTGTGGCTTTATTTTAAGTCTAAACAAGCACTAAATCCGTCTATTATTAATTCACTTGGTCATCTTGAAAAGTAATATGGTGACTCTTAACATAAATAAGTGTTTTTCACCATATTTCGTTATAATTACACTGTAATACTTATTACTAAACATTTTGAGTCCATTTCTCCTTCATGTTAGTACATAAAATGGTTATATTTATAGTTTAAACAAAATCTGTTAATGGCGTCTATATCAACCATGTTCGATTGTTTATATTCACTTGTAACGCTATCATTCCTTATTCTACTACATATGTTTGACATCCTAACACTAATATGTACATTTATTTACATTTGTTCATACCTTATTTTGCTAAGAAATGTTATTTTGTATATACTTATAGTATGATCAAAATACTTTCTGTTCTCATCCTTCCATTTTGTCACTTATTTAGTTATTTTAGTACACATGGGATATAATGTTAGTAATTAAAATAGTGTACAATTGTTGTACATTGTTGGTTCAATGTATTCATCAACTTTTCGTTATTTGAAAGCTCTCTAAGTTATAGCATGGTGTTTATTTACATCTGGTTTTACAATTGCAGTTAGTTAGTTTATAATATTTTAATTATTAAACTACTAGTATTACATTTGTGAAGTGTTCTCATAGCAGTATTACACATTTCTCTAACTACTGGTAACAATTGTCACAGTCTTTTGATAAGTTTTGATAATGTTTTACTAACTCTCTTGTCACATTGGGGTTCTGTCCATTTAACTCTATGATATTATATTCAATCTGATTCAATTGCTGTGTTCTTCAGTACATATGGTATTCATTGGTTTGCATTAATATTCTTAGCTAGTTTTTGTTTGAAACAATTGTGGATAATTGCTTGGTTTAACTAATGTACATGATTTTATGTTATAGGTTCAATCCTTGTGAGGTTATGTGTCAGTTGTCTGACAACAATGCTCTACATACTTTTATGCAGTATTTAACTCAACTATTTCCATCTCATTATGGCATTCTACTACAATGGTTTATTATTAAGTTATACACATTTTTACACTATTTGTTGAAACAATAACACAGGTATTCTTAGTCTAATAATGTTACATATTTTGATGGGTTGCACCTAGTTTTTGGTACATTGATTGGTTTATACATAACAAACTAGCACATTTGCTACTACTTGTGCTGGTATTCATTTACATTGTGTCCTGTCTTGCTATGACATTCAGGCACATTTCATATCAAGGCTTGCAAAGCTTTTATTATTAATCCCTATGAACAATTAATTTACTGTTCTGTCTCATATTTTTTGGTGGTCTTACTGATTATCTATGTGATTTTACAATCTTGATTAAACTTGTTACACTAATTGTCTGTGCATTTCACTAGTTAATCGTGGATTATTTCACTTATAATGGTTAATCACTTTGCTCCGTTATAAACATTTTCACTGGTATTGTTTGTGTTGTTTACTTGGGGTAAAATGGTTATCATATCACATGTTGTTACACTTATATTAAGCACTCACTGTCATTGTTTGTGATCACTTAATTATGCTCAACACTGGTTTCTCTGTTATTGGTATTTGAATAATCATCATACTTCTTCTGCTCACAATATTGATTTTAATTCACAATATTGATTTTAATTCCTTGTATATCTTGTGAATGTTGATGTCCTGTACTGTTCATACATAATCTTCATTCTGCATGGTACATTTCTTTTCCTCTTCTTCTTCTTTTCTTCTTCTGGTTAGTTGTTTCTCACTGTCAGTGTACTCCTTGGTTATACATTATTTGTAATAATCCATGTCCCTTGATATTGTCATACTCTTCCATAATTTTATTCGTGGTTATGGTATTCATTGTCCCATATTATTTCACACTAATAAACAAATTCGTTTATTTTGTCACTATAGTGATTGTACTTGATTCGTCTCCTTTTTATTTTAATAATTATTTTCGTCATGTCCCCTCACTATTTTAGATCTATTGGGCCTCGATTCTGACGTATTATATTGGCTCGTTGGTATTTTTCTCTCTCTTTGTTATACTCGATGATATCCTTATTATTCTTCCTTCTCCTTCGTTGGGTAGTTTCAATAATATTCGTTCGTAGATACACACTTTATTTATATTCTCCTGTTCCTTCTTTTACTCACGATGAAATATTTTCATGATATCCTTTTATTTGACGTAATAGATAGTTATTTTATGTAACTGCCAATTTGGTACGTTACATATGCCTTCCTATAAGAATTGATTAATTCTGAATTCGTATATTTATTCTTATTGAAGAATTCATCAATTGTTGTACATTTCCACGTTGACTCTTATGCTTTTTTATATCCCTTCACTTTCTTCTATTTGAATCATAATTATTTTCTTTCTATGTAATTATCTCCCTTGTTTATTTAGTTCCCTAATTCCCTAACATAATTTTAGCTGGGGCAGTTCAGAGTGGCTCACTTTGGCATACATCTCCGCTGGCCATACTAACATCAATAAATACAGAGGCACATCATCTCTGTCAATAATATAAATGATTGCTGGAACATTTCATCAGTCAATTCATCTCAAATTAATTCAAAATATAAAGTGGTCGTTCTTTCGACAAATAATAAATATCCTTGGGATCATCTCACGCATCTGCGGTTTATACATCATTATATTCTCTTCTTCTTGATTCAACTTAACTAAATTCTTCACATTTTACAGGGATAGTTTATCTACATTTCATCACTGGTATACTCTCATGATCGTCTTCGTTAATATATTACTTTTTCATTCTTCTTTGTCATCAATTAATCTCTTCTCTTGGTATTACATTAAACGTCATTTCATAATCTTCTTCATCTTCATGATTCACTTCTTTGGGTTATATTTCATTTGGTATAGGCTCCCTTCTAGTGTCTGGCCTCGTGTTTGTGCATCATCTATTATCTATATCAAGAATATTCATTTGCTTTCATTCCTCCAACTTCTTATATTGCTCGTTCTGTATATCATCTGGTACATCATCTCCTCTTTATTAGTACGGGTAAGTTGTTAATAACTGGTTGACTAGGCTCTTGGAAATTATATTTTACATTATATATGCCATGGTTGTTGTGTGTCGTTCTCGTATATAATTCTTTTTTTGTATGTACGGGTAAGTTGGTAATTACATGTTGACTGGCTCTAGGAATCTTCTTTTTATGCCGTAGATCTTGGGTGTCTGTCTCGTATAATTCTTCTTTTTATTAATAGTATGGGTAAGATGTTGATAACTGCTTGACTTGGCTCTTGGAAATTTATTTTTGCCATAGATGTTGTTTGTCGTTCTCGTATAATTCGTCTGTCTCGTATAATTCTTCTTTTTATTAATAGTACGGGTAAGATGTTGATAACTGGTTGACTTGGCTCTTGGAAATTATTGTTATATGCTTCATATACTTTATGCCAAAGATCTTGGTGTCGTTCTCGTATATAATTATTACTCTTGTAGTACGGGTAAGATGTTGATAACTGGTTGACTTGGCTCTAGGAAATTATATTTTATATTATATATATATTTGCCATTGATGTTGGGTGTCGGTCTCGTATAGTTATTTTTCTTTTTTATGTACGGGTAGGTTGGTAATTACATGTTGACTGGCTCTAGGAAATTTCTTTTTGCCATAGATGTTGTTTGTCGTTCTCGTATATAATTTTTTTCTTGTATGTACGGGTATTTACAATTTTCTTCATCCTTTACATAATTTCTTTGGATCACATTTTTACATTACAAAATTAAAATATAGTCAACATTTATTCTCATAGTTATATTTTCACTTCTTACTTAGTATCAATAATAAATAGTCTTCATCGCAATATTTCATTCTTTCTTCATTATTTAATTTTCAATATACCGTTTCATGGAAGTTTGGTTGTAGTTGCCTTTTATTTTCTTTGTCACAGGATCTTGTACTTCGTAGGTGTTGTTCATGTTATTCTTAGTAACATTAGTCGTTATCAAAATAATCTGTCCCATTTCTCAATGTAATTTTATTGAGTTTACCCATAGTCATTGCTCTTCTCTCTTCTCGTCGTTCGAACTTCTTCAGTGTTCATGCTCCTATCTGTTCTCGTCATATACCTTGCTATCATTTGGTTTTTCCAGTTTTATGCTATCAGGGCTTCATCTGCCTTCCGTTCTTCCGTCTTCTTCTTCTCTCTATCTTTGGTATACATGCGTCCAGTGTTCTCCTGGTCGTTGTTATTACTAATATTTGGTATCTCTTCTAATTCTGTTTGACCGTCATCTGTCTTCTGGTTGGGTCCTTCCATTAATTGGCTCCTCTTCTTCTTCAATTCTCTTATTTCTCGGGCGTACCCTTCGATGATCCGGTCCCATTGTTCTTGATAGCCTTCCTTTTTCTTAAAATACCTTACTCTTCTTTTGGAAATCTTTGTTTGAAATACTTTATTGCTCATATTCTTCTTTGTTGTTACATGATTCTCCTCCACGTCCATCTTCATGAAGCTCCTTCGGTACTCCTTCCTAAAGATTCCTTCTTCATGGTCGACGATTGGGAAGTTAATCACATTGATTAGACCACTTCGAGTCATTTCGATTAATTCTTTCGTAACCCTTGTCTTCTTTGGACGCATGGTTCTTCTTTCTTCCATCTTCACCTCTTCCGTTTCCTTAATTATTTGGATCTTCTTTTCTCCACTCTCTTCAGGCTTTGGACGCACTTGTTCCATATTTTTATCTTCAGGTACTTCTTCTACCTCCATTTGCTCATCATTCATTTGCAGATTACTTGGTCCTAAGTCTTCCTTCTCGGGTACCTCTTCTGTCTCTGGTTTGTCGCCTGTTTTCTTAAGGCCATTCCTTCTGGCTCCTTCAATACCTCTGGTTATTCTCTCTTCCAGTCTCTTATGACCATCTTCTATTGTTCTATCTATTGACTGGAGACCTTCATGTATACTATTATGGTAATCATCCAATCCCTTATTCACTGACTGGAAACCTTCCTTCACTGATTGAAGATTTTCATCTATGGACCGGTAATTTTCCTTCAGAGATTCTATGTTCTTCTTTAATGTCTCTTCCAACATTTCCCTCACCTTCTCCAGGAATTCCATGGGATCCATACCTCCTGGTAATATCAGTTTTTCAGGTCTGCTCATTTCCGGTTGGGTTTCCTGTTGTGTTCTTGTGATTCCCGACACCTTTATATCTGTGTAATGTACTTGCTGTCCTGCTGTCGAATTAGGTTGGGAAATTATTTATTCAATTAATTAAATTGTTAATTGTTTTCGTCCTAATTCGCGCTCAGACGTTGGGCACCACGTTGTAACAAAACAACTATTGTATTATATATTTATTCTGTGTGTGCAGATACTCAAGTCGAGTATATGTAGATAAGATGTTATTGTTGATGATTATTATTAGATATATTTATTAAAATTGGAATTAGTGTTCACGTTTAAAAGTTTATGATTTAAAAGAGTATTAGGCTTGCTATCACTTCACTGTGTTAACCTCCCCACTTACCATCCGTGGATATCTTCACTATTCTCGGTGGCGACTTCTTTTACTGTAAACACACTTGACATACATACATAGGTATTCCTTTTGAATACCGAAAAGAATGCACATAAACAATAAAATAAATCAAATATTCTGTTGTAAGTTGAATGATATCAGTAATTCAAATACTACCGCCACCTTATGAGAGAACTGTTTATAAAACAAAAATTAAATTACTGCTTCTATTTTATAGAAAGTAAAACTCTGATTCCACTGATAATAAACTGAGGATTTATTGACAATGATTAAATTCAGTAAACTCTTTTAAAACAATTAATAAGATATTTTATAACAATAACAAATTTAAACAAATACTGAGATCTCTGTATCTCAAGGCTGGTAACACTGTTGTAAGGTACAATATTATTGTGAACGAGGTTAGGTTCACTTTATTTAATTATATTACCAATCTAGTGAGTTCTTTGAAGATACATGATACCAGATACAAAGATGTGAGTTTGAATAATAGTATTTACTTATACATTATTATAACAAAAAAACAAAAATTTAAAATTATTAAACTCAGTACAATAACCGATAATATCGTACTATCGTACGTTATGCAAGAGTATATAGCAGTTAAGGTCGGCACATGCTTTGAGCGTTGCTCGGTTAAAAATATTATTATTATTTATTCATTAATTAGCAGAACCATGTACTGGAAAAAGAAAAACTCTAAAGAAAAAAACTCTTATTATTTCTTTCATCTCATTAAAATCATTCAAGAACAGAATTGTTTCTTTGTGACAAAAATATATTCTTCGGTTCTAGGTTAGTTTCCTAGTAACACGTAAGTGATTATTTAGAATAAGTAATGTTGTTTATAAAATCCTTAATGATATAGTTACAAACATTTTATTTATAAATCGTTTGATGTGTAATTATCAGACGTGAAAGTATTTGCACAAGAAAATAATTATTTATTAACTCAAAAGTTATAGTCAAGTAAGCGACTATATTGCTTAATGATGAGCGGTATCTAAATTTAATTCCGCCTTTCTCAATTATTTTAAAAATATAAAATAATTATTTTTGAATTAATTATTGTCCTTGGATTGTTCTACAACTAGTTTATTAAATTCTGATAATTGTCCATCATTGATTATTAAACGCACTCAAGCGTTATGACTAGTGTAGTCCAAACAATAATTTTCGTTCATCAACGAGAACTATTTCTTTTATTATTTTCTTTAAAATAATTAAAATACTGTACTCCCTGATTATATTCACAAAACATGACCCTTATTATACACTGGTCGTGTTAATTCACTGTTCACTTAATTCACTGGACAGGTTAATGTGGTGTTGTGTACAGGTTAATGTTTGTTTGTATACTACTGTAGGTGACGCGCACATTTCAAAAATATTTTGATGACTTTCGGCATAGACCTCTCGCCGTGAGTGATGCAGAATGAATGATACATTTCGCTAAAGCGTCTCTTTCTCGTCTGGTCATTTTAAGCTATTTGATTGGTTCAAAAGGTCAAACTCTCAACCCCAAAACACTTTGGTCAAATAAAACTTTTAATTTTTGACAACTCTAAGGGTGGGTTCGAGATTATTTGTGACGTATGCATGGATACTCAAAATGATTGAAAAACTTATAATGATCATAAGTTTCTTATCTTTGGTCATATCGTCATTTGGATAGTGGCATTAAATCGTGGACACTTGTGGCTTTATTTTAAGTCTAAACAAGCACTAAATCCGTCTATTATTAATTCACTTGGTCATCTTGAAAAGTAATATGGTGACTCTTAACATAAATAAGTGTTTTTCACCATATTTCGTTATAATTACACTGTAATACTTATTACTAAACATTTTGAGTCCATTTCTCCTTCATGTTAGTACATAAAATGGTTATATTTATAGTTTAAACAAAATCTGTTAATGGCGTCTATATCAACCATGTTCGATTGTTTATATTCACTTGTAACGCTATCATTCCTTATTCTACTACATATGTTTGACATCCTAACACTAATATGTACATTTATTTACATTTGTTCATACCTTATTTTGCTAAGAAATGTTATTTTGTATATACTTATAGTATGATCAAAATACTTTCTGTTCTCATCCTTCCATTTTGTCACTTATTTAGTTATTTTGGTACACATGGGATATAATGTTAGTAATTAAAATGGTGTACAATTGTTGTACATTGTTGGTTCAACGTATTCATCAACTTTTCGTTATTGGAAAGCTCTCTAAGTTATAGCATGGTGTTTATTTACATCTGGTTTTACAATTGCAGTTAGTTAGTTTATAATATTTTAATTATTAAACTACTAGTATTACATTTGTGAAGTGTTCTCATAGCAGTATTAGACATTTCTCTAACTACTGGTAACAATTGTCACATTCTTTTGATAAGTTTTGATATGTTTTTTTACTAACTCTCTTGTCACATTGGGGTTCTGTCCATTTAACTCTATGATATTATATTCAATCTGATTCAATTGCTGTGTTCTTCAGTACATATGGTATTCATTGGTTTGCATTAATATTCTTAGCTAGTTTCTGTTTGAAACAATTGTGGATAATTGCTTAGTTTAACTAATGTACATGATTTTATGTTATAGGTTCAATCCTTGAGGTTATGTGTCAGTTGTCTGACAACAATGCTCTACATACTTTTATGCAGTATTTAACTCAACTATTTCCATCTCATTATGGCATTCTACTACAATGGTTTATTATTAAGTTATACACATTTTTACACTATTTGTTGAAACAATAACACAGGTATTCTTAGTCTAATAATGTTACATATTTTGATGGGTTGCACCTAGTTTTTGGTACATTGATTGGTTTATACATAACAAACTAGCACATTTGCTACTACTTGTGCTGGTATTCATTTACATTGTGTCCTGTCTTGCTATGGCATTCAGGCACATTTCATATCAAGGCTTGCAAAGCTTTTATTATTAATCCCTATGAACAATTAATTTACTGTTCTGTCTCATATTTTTTGGTGGTCTTACTGATTATCTATGTGATTTTACAATCTTGATTAAACTTGTTACACTAATTGTCTGTGCATTTCACTAGTTAATCATGGATTATTTCACTTATAATGGTTAATCACTTTGCTCCGTTATAAACATTTTCACTGGTACTGTTTGTGTTGTTTACTTGGGGTAAAATGGTTATCATATCACATGTTGTTACACTTATATTAAGCACTCACTGTCATTGTTTGTGATCACTTAATTATGCTCAACACTGGTTTCTCTGTTATTGGTATTTGAATAATCATCATACTTCTTCTGCTCACAATATTGATTTTAATTCCTTGTATATCTTGTGAATGTTGATGTCTTGTACTGTTCATACATAATCTTCAGTCTTCATGGTACATTTCTTTTCCTCTTCTTCTTCTTTTCTTCTTCTGGTTAGTTGTTTCTCACTGTCGGTGTACTCCTTGGTTATACATTATTTGTAATAATCCATGTCCCTTGATATTGTCACACTCTTCCATAATTTTATTCGTGGTTATGGTATTCATTGTCCCATATTATTTCACACTAATAAACAAATTCGTTTATTTTGTCACTATAGTGATTGTACTTGATTCGTCTCCTTTTTATTTTAATAATTATTTTTGTCATGTCCCCTCACTATTTTAGATCTATTGGGCCTCAATTCTAACGTATTATATTGGCTCGTTGGTATTTTTCTCTCTCTTTGTTATACTCGATGATATCCTTATTATTCTTCCTTCTCCTTCGTTGGGTAGTTTCAATAATATTCGTTCGTAGATACACACTTTATTTATATTCTCCTGTTCCTTCTTTTATGCACGATGAAATATTTTCATGATATCCTTTTATTTGACGTAATAGATAGTTATTTTATGTAACTGCCAATTTGGTACGTTACAATATTAGAATCAATAAGTTACAATTGCAAAGAGAAAATTAACGAAATGAATAAAAGATTAGACAGTAAAATAAATCAGATAATGAATATGAAGGTAAGTGACAGGGGTAATATGACAAAAAATAGTGAAGAAATAATTAACAAGGTAAGTGGTAATTACGGTAGTGAATTTAATATTGAGGTAAAAAATGAGAATAACAATGATATAATTGAAAATGTGGTGAGAGTAAGGTGGTTAATGTTGAGAGTGATAATGAAGATTGTGGTGAGGTAGAGTTGTTAGCGAATGCTGATGAGGTTGTGAGAGAGTGTGAAGAGAAGTTAGGTGGGCAAAGGGCAAATTTTCCCCAAGTATATGGTGAAACAGAGTTTTCACAGGTGTTTTATGAGGACAGAGTTTCCTCCAGTAGTTGTGTGGAAGACGAGGTGTCTTCAAATAGTCCCTTAATTTTTTTGTAGTGTTCTTGGAAGAGCCAAGGAGTATAGTAAGTTTGTGGTGTCCTTTGCATATAGTGAAGTAGTTCAGTGGTGTGGTGATAGGTGTTATGATGATGGGAGATATTCTTCGAGAGAGTTGTGTGTTGATGGGGAGATAGAATTATTTAGGTTAAAGAGAAGTTATAAAGAGTTGATAGAGAAGTTAGAATTAGAGAAAATAGATGACATGAAATGCTTACCTTGTGAAATAGATATTGATGATCATTTTGATGATACCGTTGTCGATGATAAACACTTACCTTATGATATGATGAATATAGTGGAGGAATATGATGATAGAACGTACCTTATGTTAACCAAAAATACTGACAGAGACTGGACCAAAAATACCAGAGTAAATGGGTTTTATGAGTTAACAGGGGAGAATAATCTGGTGCATTATTCTTGTGATAGAGGGAAAAAATTAATATGCAAGGGTTATTATATAAATACTAATAACGATAGGAGTATAAGTAAAGATGATAATTGTTATATAAAAGTAAGACTAATTTACAATGATGGGGGTTAAATAAAAAAAATCAGTGAATGGATATTTTAATTATTTTAGTTTATGGTGATGACCTAGCTAACTTATGAAATGAGGTGTGGTAAACAGAAAATTAATGACGAAGAAATTGTAAATAAATTTATAGTGAAATTAATTGTGTCTATGTTGTAAAATGTGCTTTATGTAAACAATGTGTGTATGTAGTAGAAATTGATTTAATAATAATAATAATATTTTATTATACTAAATAAATAATGAGAGTTGGTAATAAATGAATTGTAATTGTTTTGGAATAAGGTAATTAAAATAACTTGTGTTTTAAAATAATTGATTGAATTAAATAATTCAAGATGAATTAATTGATTAATTTAAAATGTTGTATAAATAAATTTTGATAATGAATTTAAAGGATGTTTCTGAGATTTGAACTTTAAAATAAATAGTAAATGAATAAATGTAAAATGTGTTTAGTTGTGGAGTCATATGATTGTTATGTTTCAGAAGGTACATATGGTTGTATGTGATATTTGTGGTAATGAATGTTTATAATATTGTTAAATTATTCCTTAGGCTTTCACGGCCGGTGTCATTTGAATTATACATGATATCCGGGCTGTTTGGCCGTGGTCCCTGGTTTAAAACAAAACCAAACGTTTCGGCAGCTCCACTGGCTGCCATCATCAGTGGTATAAAATAGACAGTACTGTGGCCTGCACGTAGACACCCAAAGTGCAGAAATTTTATACCACTGATGATGGCAGCCAGTGGAGCTGCCGAAACATTTGGTTTTGTTTTAAACCAGGGACCACGGCCAAACAGCCCGGATATCATGTATAATTTATAATGTTGTGTCTATGACAGGAATCATGTGTTTATTCAATTGAGTGATGTAATGTAAGTATGAAGTTTATAATGCAATTTAAATAAAGTAAAATGTTTAATGTTTGAATAATAAATTTTAAATGAGTTTCAAAGGTTTAAATTAAATGATGAAACTAATTTGAGGTAGTTATGAGTTTTCTAATGTAGTTTTCAATGGTTAACTTAATGTGAAATGTTGTAAAAGATGGAGTTTGGATGATAATAATTATTTCAATAAGAATTTTGGAATAAAAGTAATACAGAAACGGAGTATTAGTAGGGACACAGTAGCGATAGTGCATATATGTAGAGAAAGTGGGTGATGTAATTGGGGAATAAATAGATGGTGAAATTTTGTAAAGAGGGTGGTGTGGTAAGGAGTCCTCAACGAAAGGAGTTGTGGCGGGAGGTGAACCGTAAATGAGCGTTGGCGGAGTTACCTGGGAGAGGCCAGGGACTAATAAGGGAATGAGTATAAGGGAGGGAACACACATCCTAGATACAAAGAGGGTATCAGGTATTTTGTTGTAAGGGGAGAATGATTTAAGGTGAGTTAGAGAATTTAGTGGAGGTAAATATTATTGGGAGATTGGTGTCACCCTATGTAAATCTGTTAGTGATTGTTAGAGGAAGTAGGGGGGATAAATTTATATTTTAGTGCCCATTCAATAAAGTAGGTCATTGTGGATAATTGAGAATCACCCAAACCAATTAATGATGAAAATGATTAATAGAAATTCATAACTGAAAGGTAATAATAAAATGTAACAAGATGAAGAGTTAATAGAATTTGAAACTAAACTTAAAATTAAAATGTTTGTAATTTTTATTCAGAGTAAATGTTTATTTTAATGCATGAATGGGAGAGTACATTCTTTTTATTAAATTGTAAATTAAATTATAATTAAAGATTCAATTGTTAATTGGTGACAGATTGTGTAAGTAGGAATAGATTAGTTTAGGTGAACAAGTAAATATTTTGTTGTACTCACTATTTTATGTTAATGAAAGTCAAAGTAGGGAAAGTTAAGAAAGAAAATGTATGGTGTTAGAACACACAACCAAGACTATGAACCTCATGTACTGAGAATTATAAATGGTAAATTTGAATATATCAAATATACATATTTTACTTGTGATTCCCCAAATTTCGGGCGGTCACGGAGTCACCGAACCCTGACCGTGGATTTGGATTATTGGTAGCAAGTGTGGTCAGGCAGATTGTATCCTAGCCATACTTGTTATTATTTTCAAAATTGGTGAATTTAGAAATTAACCGGGGGGTCAATTCAGGGGAATCACCGAACTATGGAACAGCGGCTACCATCGTAGAGGGTGGTAGTGCCATGTTAAGGGTGTGTAAATAATATTTAGTAGGATTACTGGTGTCCTCGGACATCAGTAATGCCGAATTTTTCATAACGCTGAACCAAGAACGGTGTAGGCAGCGTCTATACCCTACATATATAAACTTCAGTTCTTGGGGATGCAAATGGATGCTACAGTCCACCATCAGGAAACAATAGTGTGTGTGGAAAAGGAGCTGGCCGTTACAAGCCAGGGGCACAGATACTGCATCTGTGCATAAGGCAAACGCTCGATCCGGTTTATCCGGCAGGTGGTTACCTAATTGTAACTGGGCATAAAGGGGGGAATTAAGAAAAATGATGTAGTGGGAGGAGTAACTGAGCAATCAGTGGAGGGTAACGACCAATGTAAACAGGGGGACATTCAATTTCACTTATTCTAAAGAGAGAGTTGGTGGTTGGTGACCCAGTTCCTGTTCAGTAACAGTTACTATAACTATGATTCAATGACTAGTGATGTATTTCACTTATGAGAACACACGATTTTAAGTGCTAGGTTCAATTGTAATGATTTTAATCTACAAGAACATTTATGATTGTAACTATATAATTTTGTGTATTTGTGTTAGTTGTATGCAGTGTGTCTAGAGAAAGGTCATTCACCTGTTAGTAAGACATCAGCTGATGACTGGTATGAACTGTATAATGGTCAATGTAACCAATTCATATGTTCTTTTAATAATCAATGTAAGTTTAATTTATATTTTATTTTTTAATTTTCTTTCTATTGTCAGAATATATGTTTAATAAAACATTATTACATTTTATTACATTATTATTTAATTATGAAAAAAATTATGATTAAATTAATTAATTAAAAGAGATGATCAAATTAATTTTAATATGACTTTGGTAAGGGACTTAGATCTATTTCCCTAGGTGAACAAAATTTAAATGATTTAATTTGATTTGTTTGATTTATTTTTTTGATTTGAAACTGTAACGTCAAGCCAATAAAAGTTGAGAAATGCGAATGAAGTTTGTAGAGAAGCCAATATAAAATGTTTGTTAATTTTACATTAATAATTAATATGTGGAGGTAGTGTGGAATTAAATAATGAATATGTGTACGCACCCTGTACTTGCTAAAGGCAACCTAGTATGTATGTAAGGGGTGATATATTGGTTGAGGATCTGGTATGATATAAGGCCAGTTGTTGATTTTGTTTGGAATGTTACAAGGTTAGGTGGTACTGTGGTGAGTACCGGTCCAACTTTACGGTGTTGGGATCTCGCACAGAGAAGTCCAGTAATGTCGGGCAGATGCAGCCATAGTCGCCGAGCTAGGGGGGTAGTTTACCCATGATGTATTAAGGAATTAAAGGGGCGTTGTTGGCACCATATCCTCGCTGATCCTCTTAGGGTTTAGCAATGAGAGTTTTTCTGTTTCAGCAGAAAACCTCTCATGGGGGGGGGTATTGTAACGGGGCAAACAAAGATGAGGGTCTATTTTTTAATTTTTTAATAATTACAATAATCTGGGGCCAATTTGTTTGGGCACCATTTATTGTCACAAAAACTTGATTTGTTTAACACCTGTGTTTGACTCGGTGTCAGGCAGAGCCAGGTACGACAACAATTAAGCGTCGAGGAATGTGTAAGAGCGCGCGTGTGTGCCACCTTTTGCAACTTGTGCTCAGAGGACACAAAAGGTCATGAGAACGTATGTACTCTTGAACCCAAAGTTAATAACGGAAGGAATACGGATTTTAACTAATTAGCATGTGACGTGGTGCCCTTTGGCTAATGAGAGGGCAGGCTGGTCAGCATCAAGGAGGCGGTGGCCATGTTTTGGATGCTGGTGTTAGGGCTGCCGATCTACAGCTGCGGCTACCGCCGGTTCGGCGAAAAGGCTCGCGAGCCAAAAATCTGTTTTAAAATCGTCAAAATGTGTTGAAAATGTAAATTTGAAGTGAAATAAATTGGAATAAACATACAACATCAAAGTAACAATTAAATTCGACTGGGTGACAAAAATGTGGACAAGCTAAAAAATACGCAGTGCGGCATGTGGTTAGTGGAGACGCCATCTGTTACGTGAACGACAACCAATTAAATATATACAAAATTTAAATTTAAAAGAGCTCTAAATAAATGGGGAAATTAACTACTGTATGAATGTTGGGCGTGAGTAAGATGCTGGGTTGCCTTACTATAATATAATTAATATTTACGTTAAGGTTTGGAAATAGTTCTTATAATGTTTACCATTGTTCAAGTAGCCTAAATGTTTGTTTTGTAAATGTTCGAAGAAAAGATAATTAACATGAACAGTAATAGTTTTGAGATATAAAAAAGAATATTAAGTAAATTTAAAAGAAAAGTAAACTAAATGCTGAAATCGAATAATAAACAGAGCTGATTAATAATCGTAAAAAAGCGTGTTTATTACGTAACGAACCCATTAACCTCTCTTACAGATTGTGAGTTCGTGTAAAAGAATCTTGGACCCAGACAAGGTAAGTGTTATGTGAATTAATAACAATGTTGAGAATACAGTTATATGTCTTTTATTAATGGTAATAAGAAGAAACATCTCAATTCTTTTAACACCTGACGCACGTTTCACTGAAAAATATCAGTATCATCAGAGATTTCTAAGTAAATTAATAACAATCAAAATAATTCTATTAATATAAAATTAACGAATAATCGAATTTGTATAGATTTTAATGTAAAATAACTGATAATCGATTTAGGTCAATTAGTTAACGATTTCTACTAGTAATTTTATACAAACCACTATGTTGTATTTGGTACTAACTAATACTAATACTAAGTTAGTACCAAATACAACATAGTGGTTTGTATAAAATTACTAGTAGAAATATTTGAGACCACTAACACTCCAAAATAACAATAGTTAACGATTGTTTTAATGTTTATTTTCTTCAGCAGCTGTTTTCTCGGTTATATTTGAAAATTTTGTTGTTTATATTTTATTCATTTTTATTTTTTAGTAAATTTATAATTTTAAATAGATCGTCTTGTTTTGTTTTTATTTGGGTTTGTTCTTTAATTAATAAATTATTGTTATTGTGTTTGTAAATGTTAAGATTTTCCCAAATATTCATTTTTTGACCTTTTTGTATGTTTTTAATTAATTTTATATTTTCAATGGTTGAAAATTGGTGGTTATTATTTAGACAATGTGTGGCTAAATTAGATTTATAAATATTGGATTTTAAATATGCATTGCGGTGTTGAAGGAATCTATCTAGTAGTTTTTTCTTCGTCTGGCCCACGTAAAATTTATTGCGATCTGGACATTCTATTTTATATATTCCATATTTATTGTGAGTATTGGATTTAGTTTTAGGTTTTATTTTATTAAAAACTATATTATCTGTATTATAAGATATTTTTAAATTAGTATCTTTAAATATTTTATTTAGTTTTTGAGTTATATTTCCGTAATAAGTGAAGGTTGTATATTTTATATTAATATTAATGGGTGAATTTTTAAATGTAGTGTTCTTGGGAATTTTATTACTGAAAAAATTTCAAATATAACCGAGAAAACAGCTGCTGAAGAAAATAAACATTAAAACAATCGTTAACTAATCGACCTAAATCGATTATCAGTTTACATTAAAATTGATACAAATTCGATTATTCATTAATTTTATATTAATAGAATTATTTTGATTGTTATTAATTTACTTAGAAACATCTGATGATACTGATATTTTTCAGTGAAACGTGCGTCAGGTGTTAAAAGAATATACGAAATTATACTACTTGCAGAAGAAACAAATTGAATAACATCACAAATTTATATAATTACTGCAAGAAACGACGACTTACTTATATAGAAAATGATTGTTAATATAAAATACTATTATACAATTCATTATTATATATAATAATTTAATATTAGAGTATGAATTCAGTAAATTCTAATTACTAAATTATATTCTGAAGGTATAATTATTATTGTGTCATAAGGTTAAGGTAGAGGTTTCATGGATACTCCTGGTGCTATTGTATGGGCATAGACACGGGCCGTCTCAAGAAAATATTAAAATTAAATTAGTCACCTGCCACGGGACTGTGCATGGTTAGTCACAATCAGGATAAAAACTGAAATTCTGAATTCTTTTAGATATGAGCAAGGAAGATGCCTTTGGTCAATATGTACTGGAATTTTTTTACCATAAAAAAATTTTAAAATATGAGGTGTGATCACAAAGTATCGGGATTGATTTTATTTACAAAAATATACAAGAACTATGTTTGTACAAAAATATACAAGAGTTACAGATTTGTAAATTTGTCTCCTTCAAAATAGTTCCTTCCACAGCCACAAATTTCTTCCAGCGCTTTTCCAACTGCTCGAAGCATGTCTTAAAGTTATATTCTGTAGAGTCTCAAGTTCTCTTGTTGGATTATGTTTTATCTCTTCTATGTCTTCTTGAAATGATGTCTCTTTCAAGTGATCTTTGGAAAGAGAAAAAAGTCACAGGGACTCATATCTGGGGAATATGGAGGATACTGAAGCTGTGGAATACTGTGTTTAGCAAGAAAATGCTGAACAGCTTGTAATGTGTGGGCAGGTGCTTTATCGTGTTGAAGCCACAATTCACCACTCTGATGCAACTGTGGCCTTTTTCATCAACCTGCATCCCTCAACTGCCTCAAAACAGAAATGTAGTATTCCTGGTTTACTGTTTGGTCTGCTGGTACATATTCATGATGAACTATCTCCTTGTGATCACAGAAAACTGTGAGCATGATCTTGACTTTGTTTCAGCTCTGCTTTATGTGACGGTACATAAGTCCGTCTAGGGATTTATTGGTACAGGGAAATAATTTTATTGTATTTTCATGTGTTTAAAATGGTTAGGTTAACTTTTCCCAATATTTGACATACAACGCAGTTCGCCAGAGTAACTTGCCTTCAAGGTCAGGGGCGACTTCAACACAAATTTGGACCCAGCCAGCCTCGAACGATGTTAAAACGTCATAACAAATAAGAAAATTGTAACAACCAGGACGTAAAACAATGCCGTCATCCATTTTAGACAAAAGAATGATGACGAAATACTCCCTTCCACACGGGTAAATTGCACAAAGACGTCTGCCCAGTCTGCAACATACCTTCATAGCGTTAGCATGCTAAAATATTCGCTGGCGAAGTTTTGCCAGTAAAAGTGTTTTTGAACAATTTAAAATGTGATTAACCAGTAACCAGTGATAAGTAATGTAACCGGCAGCATACAATGGCAAAAAATTCAGTGCAACGAGAGGGCCAACAAAACAGTGAAGTTCGCCGACCACCTGGCTCGAGATGGAGAACGTCTGAGTGGGAGCTACAATTACAAACTCAGGAAAGTTGCAACTTAAATATCCATTATTCATTTTATCAAAATTGAACTCTAAATTCTAATTAAAACAAAAAAAAAAGAATGTACCAGTAATTAAAATGTGGGGAAAGAGTGTGCGTGTGCGTGCGAGAGTATGCCGGCATTTATAAATAAATGAAATGAGGCATTGGTTTATGTTTTAAAATTGAGGAAATCAATTCAGAATTAACTGCAGTCTATTTGAAATGTTTTGTAACAAATTAAGCACAAAATCAAATAATGAAAATTAAGGAATAATTATTGGGTGGAAGTACGTAGACACCATCTTGTTTTGGGAGTATAAAACTCCATTTTGTTGTCTGAATATTAATAATCGCAAGTCTGAATTAAACCACAAGTTCTGTTTAACCAAATGCTGTTGACTTATTATTTCGAAAAACCCCAAACTGTTTCTGTTTCTCGCTTAATAAAGAACCCTTGGACCCTTAGCGAAAAAAGTAGTGTGGCAGCAGCACCACATGCTCAAACCAGATGTGGTAAATTATATGGTAAGTACCATAATCAAATCAGTATTATTATTTATATAGTAGGACAAAAATAAAGTTGGTTAACAAATGCCGACCCGAACTGGGACATAATTAAAATGTGAAGGTTAACAAATGACGAACCGAACAGGTACTTTATATAAAATCCTATTTATATAAATAAGCCAGATAACAGAAACAGATTGGATATCGAAGTAAGATATAACATAACATGTGATTATTAGGTTATGTTGTTAGTAAGTAGATCTATATAAAGCAACAATTTGAAATAAAGATATTTCAACAAGATCTTTTTCATTAAAATGGCAGACAATAATGAAAATGTCAGCATCACTGACAGTGTAAATGAAAGCCTGATAAGCGTAACTGAATCACAAATCATGAGTGAAGGAGTTCACTCAACACCAGTCACGATTAAAAGGGCTGAAGATAATGATATGATAAAGATGATGAAATTGTTTTTTAATGAACAAAATGCAAAGTTTCATAAACTTGATGAGAAATTTAATACCATTGACGAGAAATTTAATGAAGTAAAAAATGAAATCAAAAAACAAAATTTTAATTTTGATAAACGAATTAATGAAATAAATATACGTTGTGAGAATAATCAAAAACAAGCAGTAGAAGCAGTTAGTCAGAAATTTGACACCAAAATAAATGATTTAGACGATAAAATCAATAAAATAAATGAAGCAGTAATAGAGAAAATTCAAAACCAAATAGAGACACAAAGTAAAGAAATAGAAAATAAATGTTTAGCTACAATAGATAAGCAGATAGAGATGAAAACCAATTTTGAAATAAACAAACAAATAGACATTAAAACAAATGTTTTACAAAATCAGTTAGAAAATTTTGAGTCAAATGTAACAAGTATAACAGAGAATATAGAAACTGTAGATAAAGCCATTTCAGAGCATGCAGCTAGTACCAACTGTAGAATAAGTACCATACAAAGTAAGCTTAGAGAAATAGATGAGTTTAATTTGCAAACCAGTAATGATATATATGACAAATGTACTGTAATCGAAAATAGTTTAACTAGTGTGAAAAATGAGTTACGGGGGGAAATTAACACAAAATTTACCGGGGTTACTGAAAGGGTGATCATAACTAGAGACTTACATAACGAAATTGAGTTAGAAACTTTCAGCTACGAAAATAGGGCAATACACCCAATGAGATTTATAAACCAAACCCGGGAATACAATCGTTTCAGCAATAGTAGTTGGGAGGTGCAACTAACCAAAATAATTAATGTTTTAAGGGAAGTTCAATTGTATGGGCAGAAGCACATAGGTTAGAGTGGGATTGTTACGAAACATTTGAAAAAGCATTTAAAGGGAAATATTGGACAGAAGACGAACAAGAAATACTAAGAAGCCGTATAATGGGAACGTGCAATTTCATAGGACACCCTAATAATAATATAACGATATACATAACGAAGCTATACAATGAAGCTAAATACCTAGAGCCGCAAATACCATTTAAATCTTTCGTGAGGCATGTAAGTAAGCACTTACAGCGAGAAGTGCAGATAACTCTAATGATGAAAGAAATTGAAGATATGAACGAGCTAGAGAGAATCCTAGACATATTACAAAGTATTAGAGACCGCGGAGTGGGTAGGCGAACCCCACAACAACATAATAATAATAATAACAACTCTGAATTTAGTCATCAGAGAAACAATTATAACGGACATAATAATATGCATAGAAATAGTTCCAACAAATCAGGTGAGTGGAGATGTTCCAGATGCAGATGCGAGAACTACGCCAACTGACAACAGTGTTTTAAATGCAGGCTACCAAGGGAAGACCAAAGGAGGAGAGAAGAACCAAAGCAGTTTGGGCAGCAAAATGGAGGAGCATCGAACACCAGAGGAACAAACAGTCATAACCAGGGATTGCCGAGGGGTCACCAGTGACCAACCACAAGCACCAACAGACAACAGACGGAAAACTAGGACAGATAGTGGTAGCACGGACCAGAGCACTGTCCAGGGAAGCACATGAGGTCCAACCGTTGGAGGATGTCCAGAGCAACGTGATTAAAACAGACATAGTTGCAGATCTATTGGAAGAAGAGAACAACAACACGATTGAGGTGAGAGCTGGACTCACAGAGATGCAGGTAAATATAGAAAATAAGAATTATAGAACACTTGTAGACACAGGTAGCGAGATTTCCGTGATTGCAGAAAACATTTTAGGAGAGTTAAGGGAGATAAAAAAGAATATTCCAATTTTACCAGTAGCAGGGGTCACAGTGGTAGGTGTTACGGGAGTATGCAGAAAGAGAATAACAAAACAAATACACTTAAGTTTTTTGATAAATGACACCGAGTTTGAGAACACATTTTTAGTAGTAAAAGGGTTAAGTCTAGACATTATATTGGGTAATGATTTCCTGCAAAGAAATAAAGCTGTTGTAAATTTAAGGAGAGGGTAGTAGAGTTAGACGGGGGTGATCGGTCTGTAAGGGTTAGTTTTGAACAAGTATTAGATAAAACTACAATAACAGGGGTGAAAATACTACAAAAACGAGTAGGCGAGAGTGATACAGATATTAGAATAAATTCATGAAGAGAAGTAGAGTATATGGAGAGTTTTGAAAATGATATGGGTAATATTAATGATGCAGTATGGGAGATAAGGGCTGATGAATTTTGTAGTGAAGGTGAGGTGATAAGGGATGATCAACGTGCGTCGTTGTGGCAAGTGGTTGAGCAGTTTAAGGGAGTGTTTGCCGATGTTCCAGGAAGGGCAAGAGGTTACGAATGTATATTGCAGATACGGGAACACACACCTTTCATGCAGCGAAGTTATCCCGTGCCTTACTCCAAACGACGAGCGGAGCAAGAGGAACTGGACAGGATGATGGAAGGAGGAATAATAGAGAGGTCAGTGTCACATTATTCAAACCCATTAGTTGTAGTAATAAAAAAGGATGGTAGAGTGAGGTTATGTTTAGATGCGAGGAGAATCAACCAGATTATAATACCAGACCGGGAATCACCAGAGTCAATCAACAAGATATTTCAGAAATTTAGTGGAGTGAGATACATGACATCACTGGATCTAACAGCAGGATATTGGCAAGTACCATTGGCGGAGGTAAGCAGGAAATACACAGCATTCTTGTTTAACGGTAAAAATTGTCAGTTTCGGTGTTTACCATTTGGATTGAATACCAGGGTAGCCAGCTTCATAAAATGTTTGGACCAAATTTTGAAACCTAAAGACTTAGATTTTTTGACAGTGTACGTCGACGATATATTGATTGCGTCTAGAACTTTTGAGGAACACCTAGATCACTTGGGATATGTTTTAGTGAAATTAAAGGAAGGAGGACTAACCACAAATTGGGACAAATCAAAGTTTCTGCAAACAAAAATAAATTTCTTAGGATTTATCATCACACCAGAGGGAATCTCAGCGAATCCGGACAAGGTGGACTCCATTATGCGCTTCCCTGAACCGAAGAACATTAAACAACTACAAAGTTTCCTAGGACTATGTAATTTTTATCGCAAGTTTCAGAAAAACTACGCACATACAACAGCAAGATTGAGTGCAGTACTCCAGAAAAATAAGCAGTGGAGATGGGGAGCAGTAGAACGTGAGGCTTTCAACGAAATCAAAAGAAAATTTAGTCAAATGATAATGAACCATCCCGATTTTAACAAGACATTTTTCTTACAGACGGATGCTAGTAATGTGGCAGTAGGTGCGGAACTCTACCAAGAAGACGACGAGAAGGAACACTTGACCATCGCATTTGCAAGTAGATCGTTGCTGTCAGCAGAAAAGAATTATACGACCACCGAAAAGGAACTGTTAAGCATTGTGTTCGCTGTCGGGAAGTTCAGAACTTACATTTTGGGAAACAGAACAGTGATCCGCACTGAACACAAGGCGTTATCCTTCTTAAATACATGCAAGCTCGCTCACAGCCATTTGACCAGGTGGGTACTTGTTTTACAGGAATATAATTTTGATTGGGAGTACATCAAAGGGACAGACAATAAGATACCTGATACTCTCTCTAGGGTAGACATGTTGGACAACAAAACTGGTAGAGACTTGAAGGAGATTGAAATTTTTCAGATAAGCTGGGAGGACAAAATTTTTGGAGAAGAGTTGAAGG
This sequence comes from Magicicada septendecula, assembly GCA_034769895.1. Taxonomy (NCBI): domain Eukaryota; kingdom Metazoa; phylum Arthropoda; class Insecta; order Hemiptera; family Cicadidae; genus Magicicada; species Magicicada septendecula. The sequence goes on along the minus strand of CM068374.1, from coordinate 320,866,035 downwards.
ACATTAGAACCATGCAAAGAGCAGATGGTAAGACTATGGATAGTTTAGAAACGGAAGTAGAGGAATCAGAGTATAGTCAACATTTTCAGATTTATAAAGGGTTATTATTTAAGAAAGTAGTAGGGGGTGAGCGTGATTGGAAGTTAGTTGTGCCAGATCTCTGATCGTGGATTTTGGCAATCTGGAGGGGGACCATGGTTGGCGGTAGCCTCAGCAACGGGGTGAAAGCAACGATGGTCTTACTCCACAAAAAGGTGTCAGTAGAAATTCTTTGCTTGTAAGAACGGGGAGGGGGATCCATAGTTTCGTGGAAAGATAAGGTAGATTCAATAAAAAAAAAAAGAGATTTTGATGATAATATATTTTTCCACGAACTACCTTAGTTTTATTTTAGAAATTGTGAAATGAAACAACCAAAATTATGTGACTTAAATACTTAATTTTTCAAGGAATTGTTTTCCTTCAGAGAACCACACAAATGTATTTTATTATAATGTAAACTTATAAGATGACCCACTGCTGTACTTATTATTTTGTCATAAAGAAAATGTTAGTGAAAAGTGAAAGCTTGAACTTGCAAAAGTGTCTATGTGAAAAATTTTTTAAAATAAATAAGAGAACTTGTTATTATACAAGATTAAAGGGTGATTTTGGGGGTTGTTCGGTGTTATTAGAAGTGTAAACCAATTGTGGAATGTAGAGACTGCAAAGTAGAAAGACATAAAGTTTAGATATAGGTAGGCTATTGCAGTGGCGGCATGTGCCACTGTAGATAGTGTTATGGGTTGATGAGTAACGCACAAATACGTTGCCATCATTGGAGGCCAATGTCGGCGTATACACACTGCACAACCACTTATATAATTTTATTATATGTTAATTGATGCCGTGCAGTGTTAGTATTGACTAAGTAAAACATGCTAATGAAGATGATTTCCCCGCCTTTTCGGGCGATTACTGTCTTACCAGGACCAATCATGGTTTTGGACGACAGCCAGCTGTGGGTAGCAATTGTAACACTGACCATGGTTGGTTGTCCTGAAAATTGGTGAAAGTTGAAATTAATGGGGGGCCACTTAGGGGAAATCCCCGGAACTATGGAACAGCGACTATCACCTTGTTCGAGTAGGAACAGCCAAACAGGTGATAGACCCGTTTTAAGGATATAATTATGTAACATTCAGGTATTATGATATCTGGCATTTTTTAACAATGTAAAGCTGAAGCAAGGACAAGGAGATGCTAAAATTCCTCCACCAATTCCGTCCTTGTGAAGGCAACTGGACGCCACAGTCCAGGGGGAGTAATAGAGTGTGTGGCTAGGAGGTTGCTACAGGGGTTGCAACGGTAACAAATATTAAGCATTAATATATGAAGTTGACATGTGTGTTGAACACAAAAGGTAATGATGATTCTGGTTAAAGAAGTATCAAAATCAAGAAAGCTGAGTAATACATTTTAACTAGTTAGATTGTTTGCCATAATAAAGTTGTGTTTAGAATTCCATATATTAGAGATATAGATAAGGTGTTGCTTTTTGAAAAATTTAAGGAATTATTTTACGTATTGTCATAATATATTTTTTCTTGTGGTGAAGAGAATGAAGTAGTATGGATTGGAGTGAGAAAGTGGGTAAATTTAGGAATGCCTAAGGAGAAAGACCTTCTGTCTTAAATCTTGTTTATTTGTTATTTAAACTTAGGAATTAAGAAAACCAATGCCTCTTAACACAAACCAATGTAGCTAAGGGGAGACATGCAGTTGTGGATATGGGATTATACAAGGCCACTATTTAAAAATTTGTATTCGATGTTTCAGAGTTTAGTGATGCTGTGATGGCGGTCCTGAGCTGGCCTGCGTGTCAGAGCAGGAACGTTGAATGCCTAAATGGCCTTGCGGTGTTGGGATCTCACATGAGAAGTCCAGTAAGGTCATGCAGGTACTGTCATCATCATTGGACCAAGGGTAAGTGATTGATGTTATTTTTTATATAAACACTACAGGGGGTTGTGGCGACATATCTGGGCTGATCCCTTTATAAAGTGTGAATGAGTCAATGAGAGTTTTTATGTTTCGACATAAAAACTCTCATTGAGGGGGTTTTGTGACGGTACATAAGTCCGTCTAGGGATTTATTGGTACAGGGAAATAATTCTATTGATTTTCATGTGTTTAAAATGGTTAGGTTAACTTTTCCCAATATTTGACACACAACGCAGTTCGCCAGAGTAACTTGCCTTCAAGGTCAGGGGCGTACGTGACTTCCAACACATATTTGGACCAAGCCGGCCTCGAACGATGTTAAAACGTCAAAACAAATAAGAAAATCGTAACAACCAGGACGTAAAACAATGCCGTCATCCGTTTTAGACAAAAGAATGATGACAAAATACCCCCTTCCACAGGGGTAAATTGCACAAAGACGTCTGCCCAGTCTGCACCATACCTTCATATCGTTAGCACGCTAAAATATTCGCTGGCGAAGTTTTGCCAGTAAAAGTGTTTTTGAACAATTTAAAATGTGATTAACCAGTAATCAGTGATAAGTAATGTAATCGGCAGCATACAATGGCAATATAAAATTCAGTGCAACGAGAGGGCCAACAAAACAGTGAAGTTAACCTAAATACCCATTATTCATTTTATCAAAATTGAACTCTAAATTCTAATTAAAAAAAAAAAAAAAGAATGTACCAGTAATTAAAATGTGGGGAAAGAGTGTGTGTGTGCGTGTGAGAGTATGCCGGCATTTATAAATAAATGAAATGAGGCATTGGTTTATGTTTTAAAATTGAGGAAATCAATTCAGAATTAACTGCAGTCTATTTGAAATGTTTTGTAACAAATTAAGCAGAAAATCAAATAATGAAAATTAAGGAATAATTATTGGGTGGAAGTACGTAGACACCATCTTGTTTTGGGAGTATAAAACTCCATTTTGTTGTCTGTATATTAATAATCGCAAGTCTGAATTAAACCACAAGTTCTGTTTAACCAAATGCTGTTGACTTATTATTTCGAAAAAACCCCAAACTCTTTCTGTTTCTCGCTTAATAAAGAACCCTTGGACCCTTAGCGAAAAAAGTAGTGTGGCAGCAGCGCCACGTGCTCAAACCGGATGTGGTAAATTATATGGTAAGTACCATAATCAAATCAGTATTATTGTTTATATAGTAGGAAAAAATAAAGTTGGTTAACAAATGCCGACCCGAACTGGGACATAATTAAAATGTGAAGGTTAACATTTGCCTTTTTTGGTCTTGGAGAATTTGGCGAAAATTCAGTATCCAACTGAACAGAGTGTATCTATTGTATTGGTACATTTTATTAAGCATAGAAAAAAACAAATTTTCAATATTATGCTAAAACAGATTTCGTGCTAAAACAGTAACATCAGAGTGTGGAATTTTTTGTACGTGACTCTGGCCTGGGAAGTGCGTAATTGTTTGGCCAGTGTACGTGCTGGAAAGTCAGTTTCACACAGCACAAAGAGTGTTGTGTCAACTCACATTTGCCCCGATTTTCTCACAGAAGATTGGAAAAAACCGGTATAGTGCAGGAGCGGGGAGAGAGACGCGCAAGCATAGCATTGGGCAGTCACAGTCTTAACACCAAGCAGTATGGACGGCAGTGGCAGCAGCAGTGGCTCAAGAAGGCCCTGCCTCGATAACATATTACAGCGGAGTAGAAACAGTGTCAACAGTGTCTTGGGTGAAATGTAATTACAAACAATTAAGTTCTAAAAGTATCACATACAATTTAACACACGTTAAAAGTACAGTGAATCGGCCATACTATGTATGTGCTAAGTGTTACATATCGGTCACATGGTGCATGTGAGAGAACTGGAATTCGATAAACAGACAAGTAATAGAAAATAAAATAACGAGTGTGGGGAAAGTTTTTGGCAAAATAAAATATGCAAGCACGAAATGATGAAATAAACTCTATATAGGACTTAGACTGTGTGTGTGTGTGTGTGTGTGTGTGTGTGACAGAGAGGGCAAGAGAGTGAAAAAGAGGGTGAGAGAAGTAAGAGAAAACAGGTGAAAAGTACTGATTTGTTTGGCTTTGTGTGTGTGTGTGTGTGTGTGTGTGTGTATTTTCAAACACTTTTTGCTACAGTCTATTTCTTGATGTATATAATATATTTAAGAAATATTATATATAAAAATAAATATATATATTGTAACGTCCCATGAGCTTAAGTCTCGGAGTATTCTACGTCTATTAGATACTCTTAGAAAATCTCGCTTAATTAAGAGTTACAGAATTTGTTATCTTTTTGTGTTATATGCCTTTTAAAATCGAGTGTGTGTGATTATGAAGGGATTTTGAATGATTTTCTTAAATTAGTCTGTGTTAAATCAATACCGTTGTTTGACAGTAGGTAGGAGAGAGAGTAAAGAAAGTCAAAGAGAATTACTCTCTTGGTATACGATAGTATAATTCAAACTTTTTCCGCTCGTGACATCAGCTGTTTTTCTGCTTTTACGAACCCATTTGAGGTTAAATGACTTCAAATAGTACGTAATAATTTCTTGATGTCCGGACTGATTCCCTTTCTCTTCTCGCTTTTCTTATTACCTGTAACCAACTACCATCTACTGGAAATAATACACATTTTATTATTTAAACACAAGACATTCCCTGAATTTATTTAATATTTATGGTCTCCCAAAACATGAATTAACAATCGATTACTTCATAAATCACAGATTTACTTCGATCTTATTTTTACAAACATATATCACATAACAAATATTTTTTTTTATTTCATTTTTAATAACAAGAAAGAAATAAGTAATTAATTTCCCAGGGTTATTTAAGGTTCTTTGAACTTTGAGGAAGTCAGAAATGTATATGGGTCGGTATCAAACTTTACATAAATTATTTTAAAAGTAGTATAATCTGTATCATGCAGTTGATTTTTTGACCGCTAGAGCGCAGGCTACGTTTCTTCACTGACAACACGAACGTTATTTAATGGCTGCCGGAATGTTATTAATCAAGCCACGTTTAGCTGTTTTTTGGTTAATTAAAATAAAGTTTATGTTCACCTTGTTTCCAGATGAATTTAAAGAGATGGTGCTGTTTCTAGTGCTCTAGACTTATAGTTGAGGTGTAATTTAGTTAAATTTTAATAGGAAACGATCTCACCCAACGATGTTGAATTTCTGTAGACTAGGCTTGAAAATGGATGGCTGATTTTACAATTTCCATCAATTTGCTGGTGTGAATTATTCTGTTCCAAGGATGTCTAGGATGTAGTGGATATCACTCATTAAATTTATTAATTTTGTAACGGTTAGTTCCGAATAGTAGTTATAATTTTCTTAATTTTTTACCGAACATTACATTAGTTTCAAGTGCTCACTTCCAATATATCTGAACAATTAAATTATATCTTGTTAGCTAGTTACTCCTAGTAACCAAGAAGTTGATGGTTTTTTATTGGCTAATCTAGATACCTTTTAGTATATAGGCTAATAATAATTATTATTATTTCATTTCTTCTTTTAGAAAATATAATCCTTTACAAATTTTTCCTATAATCAATTTTAATTTATTTACGGTTTTTCTTGATATCTTTACTTAAAATTGTCTACTGTTATTTTATATTTTAATTCCTTTTATTTTGGATTATTTATGATTTATAATTCATTTATGGTATCCTTACTCTACACTATTACTTCCATATTCCTTAAGGAATGGAAGTATGGTGATGGCAAAAAAAATCGTGTTCGAGATTATTGCAGATTCTGATTCTACTACACTCAAAACATGAAAAAAGTCATTTTCCGAAAAGTGTCTGTGTGTGTGTGTGTCTGTGTGTGTGTGTGTGTGTCTGTAGATTTTTTTTCTATGGCAAACGATAACAGCCGCAAATTCAAACAGAATCAAATAATTTTTTGCATACAGCCCTGACTTGTAGAGTACTCGCGACCTATTGTTTTTGGTGAAGATCGGTTGAGGGAAAGGGGTAGTTTACGTGCAACGGTTTTTTTTTATCAAGGGTAATTTTGTTTGTTTGGCAAACGATAACAGCCGCAAATTCAAACAGAATCAAATAATGTTTCGCATACAGCCCTGAATTGTAGAGTTCTCACGATCTGTTGATTTTGGTAAAGATCGGTTAAGGGAAAGGGGTAGTTTACCTGTACCGTTTTATGTTTTAACAATGGTATTTACTATGGCAAACGATAACAGCCGCAAATTCAAACGTAATCAAATAATGTTTTGCATACTGCCCTAAATTGTAGAGTTCTCAAGACCTTTTGTTTTTGGTGAAGATCGGTTAAGGGAAAGGGGTAGTTTACCTGCAACGTTTTATGTTTTTAAGGGTATTTTCTATGGCAAACGATAAGAGCCGCAAATTCAAACAGAATCAAATACGTTTTTGCATACAGCCCTGATTTCTTGAGTACTGAAGACCTATTGTTTTTGGTGAAGATCGTTTAAGGGAAAGGGGTAGTTTACCTGCCACGTTTTTTGTTTTATCAAGGGTATTTTGTATGGCAAACGATAACAGCCGCAAATTCAAACAAAATCATATAATATTTTGCATACAGCCCTGAATTGCAGAGTTCTCAAGACCTATCGTTTTTGGTGAAGATCGGTTAAGGGAAAGGGGTAGTTTACCTACAACGGTTTTTTATCAAGGGTAATTTTACTTCCATATTCCTTAAGGAATGGAAGTATGGTGATGGCAAAAAAAATCGTGTTCGAGATTATTGCAGATTCTGATTCTACTACACTCAAAACATGAAAAAAAGTCGTTTTCCGAAAAGTGTCTGTGTGTGTGTCTGTCTGTGTGTCTATCTGTGTGTGTGTCTGTAGATTTTTTTTCTATGGCAAACGATAACTGCGGCAAATTCAAACAGAATCAAATAATTTTTTGCATACAGCCCTGATTTGTAGAGTACTCGCGACCTATTGTTTTTGGTGAAGATCGGTTGAGGGGAAGGGGTAGTTTACCTGCAACGGTTTTTTTTATCAAGGGAAATTTTTTTTTGGCAAACGATAACAGCCGTAAATTCAAACAGAATCAAATAATGTTTCGCATACAGCCCTGAATTGTAGAGTTCTCAAGACCTATTGTTTTTGGTGAAGATCGGTTAAGGGAAAGGGGTAGTTTACCTACAACGTTTTTTTAACAAGGGTATTTTCTATGGCAAACGATAGCCGCAAATTCAAACAGAATCAAATAATTTTCTGCATACAGCCCTGATTTGTAGAGTACTCGAGACCTATTGTTTTTGGTGAAGATCGGTTGAGGGGAAGGGGTAGTTTACCTGCAACGTTTTTTATCAAGCGTATTTTCTATGGCAAACGATAACTGCCGCAAATTCAAACAGAATCAAATAATTTTTTGCATACGTCAGTGAATTGTAGAGGACTCAAGGCCTTTAGATTTTGGTGAAGATCAGTTAAGGGGAAGGGGTAGTTTACCTGCAACCTTTTACGTTTTAACAAGAGTAAAGTACTTGAAAATTCATTTAAACTTTTTCAAACAATGGTAATTGTTGAAAATAAAATAATATTGTTGCCAGGCAGTCTGAAAATTTCAGATTTTGTACCACAAAATCTGAAAAGATTATACGATAGTTTATGAAATGGTTAATAATACGTCAGTGGAAGGTTTAATGAGAAATTAGCAGAAATGGAAACCTGGGGAATGTTAACTGTTCTGTAGATACAATTTTGTCAGAATGTTTGGAAATGATCATCAACATTGAAGAAAAAGTAAGCATATTAAGAAACATATGTAAGTACTTATTATAAAAAAATAATGTTTGTTTTTTGATAAAGTCATTTTGATTATAAAATATAAATATTTACAACAAGAAAAGAATTTTCAGTTTTCAAAATTTAAATATATTTTTATAAAACAATGGGTTCTTCATTGAGGTGGGGACCATGTCACTCACTCCATCTCAAGCCTCCTCTCCCATTTTGCAGAAAAAGAGGACCCTGTCAAGGCTGATACTTTGACGACAGTGACAGGGCTTTCCACCAAATTCAGCAGAGTGACAGGTAGGCCCAACTCTGATTGGCTCCACAGATTTCCCCAGCGTTAGTAGGTTCTATGAAAATATTTTATTTCAAAAATTATTTTAAATATAAATCTTAGATATGTTTTATAAATCTCATGTTTTATGTTTTAACATGGGTAATTTTTTATATGACGAACCATAACTGCCATAAATTCAAACAGAATCAAATAATTTTTTACATATGTGCCTGAGCTATAGAGAACTCAATGTCTGTTGATTTTGGTGAAGATCGGTTACGGGGAAAGGGCAGTTTACCTGAAACATTTTTTGTTGTAACATGAGTAAAGTACTTAATTTTGATAAAGTATCCTGATAAGATCTTAATAATCCACTGTAGAAACGTAGATGAAATATCTATAAATGAAGAGGCTAGTTGAACGGGCTGGGGGTAATTTTATATAAATCAAAATTATAGTTGAAGGGGGAGGGGATAATATTTTTTATATGTGTACTACGTTATTGGCAAGAAAGAAGTATTTTTTTGTTAAAATTCCTTCCCTGGCTGTTTGGCTGAAAATGATTTTAAATATAAATCTTAGAATATGGAAGTCATGTATGGTTCTCCATACCGATATTTTACTTCCATATTCCTTAAGGAATGGAAGTATGGTGATGGCAAAAAAAATCGTGTTCGAGATTATTGCAGATTCTGATTCTACTACACTCAAAACATGAAAAAAAGTCGTTTTCCGAAAAGTGTCTGTGTGTGTGTGTCTGTCTGTGTGTCTATAGATTTTTTTCTATGGCAAACGATAACAGCCGCAAGTTCAAACAGAATCAAATAATTTTTTGCATGCAGCCCTGATTTGTAGAGTACTCGCGACTTATTGTTTTTGGTGAAGATCGGTTGAGGGAAGGGGGTAGTTTACCTGCAACGGTTTTTTTTTATCAAGGGTAATTTTGTTTGTTTGGCAAACGATAACAGCCGCAAATTCAAACAGAATCAAATAATGTTTCGCATACAGCCCTGAATTGTAGGGTTCTCAAGATCTGTTGATTTTGGTAAAGATCGGTTAAGGGAAAGGGGTAGTTTACCTATAACGTTTTATGTTTTAACAAGGGTATTTCCTATGGCAAACGATAACAGCCGCAAATTCAAACAGAATCAAAAGATTATTTGCATACAGCCCTACATTGTAGAGTTCTCAAGACCTTTTGTTTTTGGTGAAGATCGGTTAAGGGAAAGGGGTAGTTTACCTACAATGTTTTTTTAACAAGGGTATTTTCTATGGCAAACGATAACAGCCGCAAATTCAAACAGAATCAAATAATTTTCTGCATACAGCCCTGATTTGTAGAGTACTCAAGAGCTGTTGTTTTTGGTGAAGATCGGTTGAGGGGAAGGGGTAGTTTACCTGCAACGTTTTTTATCAAGCGTATTTTCTATGGCAAACGATAACTGCCGCAAATTCAAACAGAATCAAATAATTTTTTGCATACAGCCCTGATTTGTAGAGTACTCGCGACCTATTGTTTTTGGTGAAGATCGGTTGATGGGAAGGGGTAGTTTACCTGCAACGGTTTTTTTTATCAAGGGAAATTTTTTTTTTTTGGCAAACGATAACAGCCGCAAATTCAAACAGAATCAAATAATGTTTCGCATACAGCTCTGAGTTGTAGAGTTCTCAAGACCTATTGTTTTTGGTGAAGATCGGTTAAGGGAAAGGGGTAGTTTACCTACAACGTTTTTTTAACAAGGGTATTTTCTATGGCAAACGATAACAGCCGCAAATTCAAACAGAATCAAATAATTTTCTGCATACAGCCCTGACTTGTAGAGTACTCAAGACCTATTGTTTTTGGGGAAAGATCGGTTGAGGGAAAGGGGTAGTTTACCTGCAACGTTTTTTATCAAGCGTATTTTCTATGGCAAACGATAACTGCCGCAAATTCAAACAGAATCAAATAATTTTTTGCATACAGCCCTGATTTGTAGAGTACTCGCGACCTATTGTTTTTGGTGAAGATCGGTTGAGGGAAAGGGGTAGTTTACCGGCAACGGTTTTTTTTATCAAGGGTTATTTTGTTTGTTTGGCAAACGATAACAGCCGAAAATTCAAACAGAATCAAATAATGTTTCGCATAAGCCCTGAATTTTAGAGTTCTCAAGATCTGTTGATTTTGGTGAAGATCGGTTAAGGGAAAGGGGTAGTTTACCTGCAACGTTTTATGTTTTAACAAGGGTATTTTCTATGGCAAACGATAACAGCCGCAAATTCAAACATAATCAAATAATATTTTGCATACCGCCCTGAATTGTAGAGTTCTCACAACCTTTTGTTTTTGGTGAAGATCGATTAAGGGAAAGGGGTAGTTTACCTGCAACGTTTTATGTTTTAAAAGGGTATTTTCTATGGCAAACGATAAGAGCTGCAAATTCAAACAGAATCAAATACGTTTTTGCATACAGCCCTGATTTCTTGAGTACTAAAGACGTATTGTTTTTGGTGAAGATCGTTTAAGGGAAAGAGGTAGTTTACCTGCCACGTTTTTTGTTTCATCAAGGGTATTTTGTATGGCAAACGATAACAGCCGCAAATTCAAACAAAATCATATAATATTTTGCATATAGCCCTGAATTGTAGCGTTCTCAAGACCTATTGTTTTTGGTGAAGATCAGTTAAGGGAAAGGGGTAGTTTACCTGCAACGGTTTTTTATCAAGGGTAATTTTACTTCCATATTCCTTAAGGAATGGAAGTATGGTGATGGCAAAAAAAATCGTGTTCGAGATTATTGCAGATTCTGATTCTACTACACTCAAACATGAAAAAAAGTCGTTTTCCGAAGAGTGTCTGTGTGTGTGTCTGTCTGTGTGTCTGTCTGTAGATTTTTTTTCTATGGCAAACGATAACTGCCGCAAATTCAAACAGAATCAAATAATTTTTTGCATACAGCCCTGATTTGTAGAGTACTCAAGACCTATTGTTTTTGGTGAAGATCGGTTGAGGGAAAGGGGTAGTTTACCTGCAACGGTTTTTTTTTATCAAGGGAAATTTTTTTTTTGGCAAACGATAACAGCCGCAAATTCAAACAGAATCAAATAATGTTTCGCATACAGCCCTGAATTGTAGAGTTCTCAAGACATATTGTTTTTGGTGAAGATCGGTTAAGGGAAAGGGGTAGTTTACCTGTAACGTTTTATGTTTTAACTAGGGTATTTCCTATGGCAAACGATAACAGCCGCAAATTCAAACAGAATCAAACGATTATTTGCATAGAGCCTTAAATTGTAGAGTTCTCAAGACCTATTGTTTTTGGTGAAGATCGGTTGAGGGAAAGGGGTAGTTTACCTGCAACGTTTTTTTAACAAGGGTATTTTCTATGGCAAACGATAACAGCCGTAAATTCAAACAGAATCAAATAATGTTTTGCATACAGCCCTGATTTGTAGAGTACTCAAGACCTATTGTTTTTGGTGATGATCGGTTAAGGGGAAGGGGTAGTTTACCTGCAACATTTTTTTATCAAGCGTATTTTCTATGGCAAACGATAACAGCCGCAAATTCAAACAGAATCAAATAATTTTTTGCATACGTCCATGAATTGTAGACGTCTCAATGACTTTCGATTTTGGTGAAGATCGGTTAAGGGAAAGGGGTAGTTTACCTGCAACCTTTTACGTTTTAACAAGAGTAAAGTACTTGAAAATTTATTTAAACTTTTTGAAACAATGGTAATTGTTAAAAATAAAATAATTTTGTTGCCAGGCAATAAAATTATAATTTTTTCATTTTAATGTAATATAATATTTTTCATTTAATACAGCAATAAAAAGGCAGGTAAGACACAGCCTGGCTGTTTGGCTGAAAATGATTTTAAATATAAATCTTAGAGTATGGAAGTCATGTATGGTTCTCCATACCGATATTTTTTACATGCCATCTTGCTAACATAGTTGTATTTGGCCCTTATTATTATTTTATATATAACCCTGGATTATTTTACATCTAAACAAAAAAATAATTATAGTAAACAATAATATTACTCCTAGTTATAAGACCTTTGTGGCCTACACAATATAAAATTACAACAAATACAAAAAAATACAAAACTTGTCAATAGTATCATAGTCTGCTGCTACCATACTGATTTTTTTTCATCTCCAGCACAAATTTGTGAGATACTCTTTTTAAATGTTTGACACTTTCACCGATTACACTATGTTCCACTTTGTACACTGCACTTTTATGATTACTGTTTACAATGTTTACAGTGTTTTTAGAGTACAAAGGTTCTCATAGCTTGATACCTAATCCCCATTTCTGACTTTTTAAAAATGGGTGATTACTGGTTTTTCTCTGGTGATTATGTTATCATATTTGGGCAGGGGTTATGCAACGTTATAATATATATATATATATATATATTGTTACAACACAAACAAGCCACCCCGATACCATGGAAAAAACGATGAATCAACTATATAAAATGTTTAAACTAAAGAAAATAAAATGACGATGACGCGACAAACGACTACATGACCCAACCCAAGTGATTGACCAAATAAAATAAAACCAAATTAGAAGGGGAAAACCGAAATAAAATAAAGTAAAATGAAATAAATGAAATCGAAGAAGAAGGCACATGAAAATGAAACAAACCAAGTATAAAGGAAATAAAATGAAATCAAAGGATAAAACACCAACGAATGATATAGAACAAAAAAGGAGAAATGTTACACTCAAATATAATAATGAAAAAGAAACAAATAAATAACAAATGTAAAAGATAATTACTAGTATCGACTAAATGATCAATGTAAATGATAATTGATAAAACCCGATAAAGTAATGAAAAAACTAAAAGTACACTAACCAAAGAAATAGAGTTTAAATGTAGTAAAGAACTCTATAATGACAGGAACTTATTAATAGTATAAATAACCTTTGTAAAGAGAGAGATAGAGAGATAGTAAACATAAATAAGTGACAAAGAGAACGTAATGTTAGGGATTACCCACTAATAACACTTAAATAAAAGATAAGAAGTGAAAAGTGAAAGTGTAAAACCCCAAAATAATTAGAAACCCTAGTGATAGGTATAAACACTTAATAAATCTGTGATGAACACTAATGGTTTAATGGTGAACAGTAATATTAATTAAGAATTTTGTTCATGATAGTATTTAATGATAGTATTAAGATTAATTGTAAATGAAGGATACAATAGTACTCAGGGGAGGAATCCCATGGAAGGTCAAAAGTTAGTGTTACCATGGCTAGAGAGTAAAGTTTATATAAGAAAAAATAGAGTAAAGAAAATAAGAGCAAAATCAATAAACACCCTATGTTCTAAGGGATAGTCAATTAAGTAAATTTAAATGGTGTGATGATGTTTATCACCCAAAAAATAATTAAGAATAAAACAAATTGTAAGCAAACGTTGCATAATAGCTGTTAAAGAATTGTTTGATTAAATCTATGAATAGGATATGGATGAAGGAATGATACAGACCATAAGCCTAAATGTTATGTTTTATGTTATAGAGAATAGTAGATAATAGCCAATTTATAAACACTGGCAGAATAAATAAATAAAAAGATAAATTAATACAAATCTAATAACACTGGAAGGGCAGTTTGGAAATAATTAACAAGCTGTAATATAGAAACTAATGGGAACATACAATTATTATAAAAACAGATCCAAAACACATCAACAAATAAACAAATCATTTATAATATCAAAACAATATATGTATGAGGGTAAATTAATAGGTAATTTATATAAAATAAGTAAATATAGCCGATTACTACTTAGGCCTATGAAATGTCTAACTGTAAAAAACAAATAACTACAAATTGTAAAAAAGTAACAAGATATTAGCCAATCCAGGCAAGCAACTAGTCAAGGACAATTAGTGAATCGTATTAAAAGATAAATGTTAAATTAAGGACATAAAATAAGAAAGAAATGTAATTAAATAATATCAAAATAAATGTTCAAACAATAATACATAAGAAAACCCAGCTTTATGGGATGTCAAAATGACCTTTGAAAGAAAATACGAACAGTAGTGATTAAATACATAGAGAGGAAGACAGAAGAATAATAGCAATCAGAAGGTATACAGTAATTTTGAATAAAAATTCAAATATGATAACATGGGCTTAAGTCAAGCTAAGCCAATCAGAAGCTATCAGTTCCCATGACAACGGAACGTTGGTTATGAATTTTCGTTTAAAAACTAATTATTCCATAAGTGACACGCATCAGGGAATAGACGCCAAGCCGTGAATTACCAAAATTTTAATATAAAACGTTTAAAAGTAATCTAAATTCGAAAAGATGATGACGTAAGAAGCTGATGAAGGAATAGAACATTCAACTGATGACCAGAGACCAATTTAACAAATTCTAAATTAATAAATTTCAACAACTAATATGAAAAAGATGCTAGGCGTACTTAAATCCCAAGATTATTGAAGATCGATGACTATTGAAGACACCAAACCATTTCAACTGAATGACAGTACACATCAAGTCGACTGAGTTGATAAGTATTGCTAAATTACCCGAATTCTGAATTAAATTCTCTTTAAATTTTTCTCACAGTAATATGAACTCTCACTATAAACTGATGATATCATTTCTTTCAAGGATTAATAAAAAATAAAACACTAAGCTTATGTTAACTAGAAAAATAACCTGTATGAAAATTACGAACTTTTGAAACACACTTCACCACACTGCAGGAACAAATTATAATTGCACATTATATTATTTAAGTACAAATAATTTAAAGTAGTGTACTTTATTGTAATCATTATTAATATTTTTTTTTGTAATCACAAGAATCCAGAATCTAGTGGCTAGGAGGTTGCTACAGGGGTTGCAACGATAACAAATATTAAGCATTAATATATGAAGTTGACATGTGTGTTGAACACAAAAGGTAATGATGATTCTGGTTAAAGAAGTATCAAAATCAAGAAAGCTGAGTAATACATTTTAACTAGTTAGATTGTTTGCCATAATAAAGTTGTGTTTAGAATTCCATATATTAGAGATATAGATAAGTTGTTGCTTTTGAAAAATTTAAGGAATTATTTTACGTATTGTCATAATATATTTTTTCTTGTGGTGAAGAGAATGAAGTAGTATGGATTGGAGTCAGAAAGTGGGTAAATGTAGGAATGCCATAGGAGAAAGACCTTCTGTCTTAAATCTTGTTTATTTGTTATTTAAGCTTAGGAATTAAGAAAACCAATACCTCTTAACACAAACCAATGTAGCTAAGGGGAGACATATCAGTTGTGGATATGGGACTATACAAGGCCACTATTTAAAATTTTGTATTCGATGTTTCAGAGTTTAGTGATGCTGTGACGGCGGTCCTGAGCTGGCCTGCGTGTCAGAGCAGGAACGTTGAATGCCTAAATGGCCTTGCGGTGTTGGGATCTCACATGAGAAGTCCAGTAAGGTCATGCAGGTACTGTCATCATCATTGGACCCAAGGGTAAGTGATTAATGTTCTTTTTTATATAAACACTACAGGGGGTTGTGGCGACATATCTGGGCTGATTCCCTTTATAAAGTGTGAATGAGTCGATGAGAGTTTCTTATGTTTCGAAGTAAAACATCTCATTGAGGGGTTTTGTCGACGGTAACATAAGTCTGTCTAGGGATTTATTGGTACAGGGAAACAATTTTTTTAAATTTTCATGTGTTTAAAATGGTTAGGTTAACTTTTCCCAATATTTGACATACAACGCAGTTCGCCAGAGTAACTTGCCTTCAAGGTCAGGGGCGTACGTGACTTCCAACACATATTTGGACCAAGCCGGCCTCGAACGATGTTAAAACGTCATAACAAATAAGAAAATCGTAACAACCAGGACGTAAAACAATGCCGTCAATCCGTTTTAGACAAAAGAATGATGACAAAATACCCCCTTCCACAGGGGGTAAATTGCACAAAGACGTCTGCCCAGTCTGCAACATACCTTCATAGCGTTAGCACGCTAAAATATTCGCTGGCGAAGTTTTGCCAGTAAAAGTGTTTTTGAACAATTTAAAATGTGATTAACCAGTAATCAGTGATAAGTAATGTAACCGGCAGCATACAATGACAATATAAAATTCAGTGCAACGAGAGGGCCAACAAAACAGTGAAGTTCGCCGACCACCTGGCTCGAGATGGAGAACGTCTGAGTGGGAGCTACAATTACAAACTCAGGAAAGTTGCAACTTAAATATCCATTATTCATTTTATCAAAATTGAACTCTAAATTCTAATTAAAACAAAAAAAAAGAAGGTACCAGTAATTAAAATGTGGGGAAAGAGTGTGTGTGTGCGTGCGAGAGTATGCCGGCATTTATAAATAAATGAAATGAGGCATTGGTTTATGTTTTAAAATTGAGGAAATCAATTCAGAATTAACTGCAGTCTATTTGAAATGTTTTGTAACAAATTAAGCACAAAATCAAATAATGAAAATTAAGGAATAATTATTGGGTGGAAGTACGTAGACACCATCTTGTTTTGGGAGTATAAAACTCCATTTTGTTGTCTGTATATTAATAATCGCAAGTCTGAATTAAACCACAAGTTCTGTTTAACCAAATGCTGTTGACTTATTATTTCGAAAAAACCCCAAACTCTTTCTGTTTCTCGCTTAATAAAGAACCCTTGGACCCTTAGCGAAAAAAGTAGTGTGGCAGCAGCGCCACGTGCTCAAACCGGATGTGGTAAATTATATGGTAAGTACCATAATCAAATCAGTATTATTGTTTATATAGTAGGAAAAAAAATAAAGTTGGTTAACAAATGCCGACCCGAACTGGGACATAATTAAAATGTGAAGGTTAACATTTGCCTTTTTTGGTCTTGGAGAATTTGGCGAAAATTCAGTATCCAACTGAACAGAGTGTATCTATTGTATTGGTACATTTTATTAAGCATAGAAAAAAACAAATTTTCAATATTATGCTAAAACAGATTTCGTGCTAAAACAGTAACATCAGAGTGTGGAATTTTTTGTACGTGACTCTGGCCTGGGAAGTGTGTAATTGTTTGGCCAGTGTACGTGCTGGAAAGTCAGTTTCACACAGCACAAAGAGTGTTGTGTCAACTCACATTGGCCCCGATTTTCTCACAGAAGATCGGAAAAAACCGGTATAGTGCAGGAGCGGGGAGAGAGACGCGCAAGCATAGCATCGGGCAGTCACAGTCTTAACACCAAGCAGTATGGACGGCAGTGGCAGCAGCAGTGACTCAAGAAGGCCGTGCCTCGATAACAAATTACAGCGGAGTAGAAACAGTGTCAGCAGTGTCTTGGGTGAAATGTAATTACAAACAATTAAGTTCTAAAAGTATCACATACAAATGGACAATGGACACACGTTAAAAGTACAGTGAATCGGCCATACTATGTATGTGCTAAGTGTTACATACCGGTCACGTGGTGCATGTGAGAGAACTGGAATTTGATAAACAGACAAGTAATAGAAAATAAAATAACGAGTGTGGGGAAAGTTTTTGGCAAAATAAAATATGCAAGCAAGAAATGATGAAATAAACTCTATATAGGACTTAGACTGTGTGCGTGTGTGTGTGTGTGTGTGTGTGTGTGTGTGTGTGTGTGTGTGTGGCAGAGATGGCGAGAGAGTGAAAAAGAGGGTGAGAGAAGTAAGAGAAAACAGTTGAAAAGTACTGATTTGTTTGGCTGTGTGTGTGTGTGTGTGTGTATTTTCAAACACTTTTTGCTACAGTCTATTTCTTGATGTATATAATATATTTAAGAAATATTATATATAAAAATAAATATATATATTGTAACGTCCCATGAGCTTAAGTCTCGGAGTATTCTACGTCTATTAGATACTCTTAGAAAATCTCGCTTAATTAAGAGTTACAGAATTTGTTATCTTTTTGTGTTATATACCTTTTAAAATCGAGTGTGTGTGATTATGAAGGGATTTTGAATGATTTTCTTAAATTAGTCTGTGTTAAATCAATACCGTTGTTTGACAGTAGGTAGGAGAGAGAGTAAAGAAAGTCAAAGAGAATTACTCTCTTGGTATACGATAGTATAATTCAAACTTTTTCCGCTCATGACATCAGCTGTTTCTCTGCTTTTACGAACCCATTTGAGGTTAAATTACTTCAAATAGTACGTAATAATTGCTTGATGTCCGGACTGATTCCCTTTCTCTTCTCGCTTTTCTTATTACCTGTAACCAACTACCATCTACTGGAAATAATACACATTTTATTATTTAAACACAAGACATTCCCTGAATTTATTTAATATTTATGGTCTCCCAAAACATGAATTAACAATCGATTACTTCATAAATCACAGATTTACTTCGATCTTATTTTTACAAACATATATCACATAACAAATATTTTTTTTTATTTCATTTTTAATAACAAGAAAGAAATAAGTAATTAATTTCCGAGGGTTATTTAAGGTTCTTTGAACTTTGAGGAAGTCAGAAATGTATATGGGTCGGTATCAAACTTTACATAAATTATTTTAAAAGTAGTATAATCTGTATCATGCAGTTGATTTTTTGACCGCTAGAGTGCAGGCTACGTTTCTTCACTGACAACACGAACGTTATTTAATGGCTGCCGGAATGTTATTAATCAAGCCACGTTTAGCTGTTTTTTGGTTAATTAAAATAAAGTTTATGTTCACCTTGTTTCCAGATGAATTTAAAGAGATGGTGCTGTTTCTAGTGCTCTAGACTTATAGTTGAGGTGTAATTTAGTTAAATTTTAATAGGAAACGATCTCACCCAACGATGTTGAATTTCTGTAGACTAGGCTTGAAAATTGATGGCTGATTTTACAATTTCCATCAATTTGCTGGCGTGAATTATTCTGTTCCAAGGATGTCTAGGATGTAGTGGCTATCACTCATTAAATTTATTAATTTTGTAACGGTTAGTTCCGAATAGTAGTTATAATTTTCTTAATTTTTTTACCGAACATTACATTAGTTTCAACTGCTCACTTCCAATATATCTGAACAATTAAATTATATCTTGTTAGCTAGTTACTCCTAGTAACCAAGAAGTTGATGGTTTTTTATTGGCTAATCTAGATACCTTTTAGTATATAGGCTAATAATAATTATTATTATTTCATTTCTTCTTTTAGAAAAAATAATCCTTTACAAATTTTTCCTATAATCAATTTTAATTTATTTACGGTTTTTCTTGATATCTTTACTTAAACTTGTCTACTGTTATTTTATATTTTAATTCCTTTTATTTTGGATTATTTATGATTTATAATTCATTTATGGTATCCTTACTCTACACTATTTTTTACATGCCATCTTGCTAACATAGTTTTATTTGGCCCTTATTATTATTTTATATATAACCCTGGATTATTTTACATCTAAACAAAAAAATAATTATAGTAAACAATAATATTACTCCTAGTTATAAGACCTTTGTGGCCTACACAATATAAAATTACAACAAATACAAAAAAATACAAAACTTGTCAATAGTATCATAGTCTGCTGCTACCATACTGATTTTTTTTCATCTCCAGCACAAATTTGTGAGATACTCTTTTTAAATGTTTGACACTTTCACCGATTACACTATGTTCCACTTTGTACACTGCACTTTTATGATTACTGTTTACAATGTTTACAGTGTTTTTAGAGTACAAAGGTTCTCATAGCTTGATACCTAATCCCCATTTCTGACTTTTTAAAAATGGGTGATTACTGGTTTTTCTCTGGTGATTATGTTATCATATTTGGGCAGGGGTTATGCAACGTTATAATATATATATATATTGTTACAACAGAAACAAGCCACCCCGATACCATGGAAAAAACGATGAATCAACTATATAAAATGTTTAAACTAAAGAAAATAAAATGACGATGATGCGACAAACGACTACATGACCCAACCCAAGTGATTGACCAAATAAAATAAAACCAAATTAGAAGGGGAAAACCGAAATAAAATAAAGTAAAATGAAATAAATGAAATCGAAGAAGAAGGCACATGAAAATGAAACAAACCAAGTATAAAGGAAATAAAATGAAATCGAAGGATAAAACACCAACGAATGATATAGAACAAAAAAGGAGAAATGTTACACTCAAACATAATAATGAAAAAGAAACAAATAAATAACAAATGTAAAAGATAATTACTAGTATCGACTAAATGATCAATGTAAATGATAATTGATAAAACCCGATAAAGTAATGGAAAAACTAAAAGTACACTAACCAAAGAAATAGAGTTTAAATGTAATAAAGAACTCTACAATGACAGGAACTTATTAATAGTATAAATAACCTTTGTAAAGAGAGAGATAGAGAGATAGTAAACATAAATAAGTGACAAAGAGAACGTAATGTTAGGGATTACCCACTAATAACACTTAAATAAAAGATAAGAAGTGAAAAGTGAAAGTGTAAAACCCCAAAATAATTAGAAACCCTAGTGATAGGTATAAACACTTAATAAATCTGTGATGAACACTAATTGTTTAATGGTGAACAGTAATATTAATTAAGAATTTTGTTCATGATAGTATTTAATGATAGTATTAAGATTAATTGTAAATGAAAGATACAATAGTATTCAGGGGAGGAATCCCATGGAAGGTCAAAAGTTAGTGTTACCATGGCTAGAGAGTAAAGTTTATATAAGAAAAAATAGAGTAAAGAAAATAAGAGCAAAATCAATAAACACCCTATGTTCTAAGGGATAGTCAATTAAGTAAATTTAAATGGTGTGATGATGTTTATCACCCAAGAAATAATTGAGAATAAAAAGCAAACTTTGCATAATAGCTGTTAAAGAATTGTTTGATTAAATCTATGAATAGGATATGGATGAAGGAATTATACAGACCATAAGCCTAAATGTTATGTTTTATGTTATAGAGAATAGTAGATAATAGCCAATTTATAAACACTGGCAGAATAAATAAATAAAAAGATAAATTAATACAAATCTAATAACACTGGAAGGGCAGTTTGGAAATAATTAACAAACTGTAATATAGAAACTAATGGTAACATACAATTATTATAAAAACAGATCCAAAACACATCAACAAATAAACAAATCATTTATAATATCAAAACAATATATGTCTGAGGGTAAATTAATAGGTAATTTATATAAAATAAGTAAATATAGCCGATTACTACTTAGGCCTATGAAATGTCTAACTGTAAAAAACAAATAACTACAAATTGTAAAAAAGTAACAAGAATATTAGCAAATCCAAGGCAAGGAACTAGTCAAGGACAATTAGTGAATCATATTAAAAGATAATTGTTAAATTAAGGACATAAAATAAGAAAGAAATGTAATTAAATAATATCAAAATAAATGTTCAAACAACAATACATAAGAAAACCCAGCTTTATGGGATGTCAAAATGATCTTTGAAAGAAAATACGAACAGTAGTGATTAAATACATAGAGAGGAAGACAGAAGAATAATAGCAATCAGAAGGTATACAGTAATTTTGAATAAAAATTCAAATATGATAACAATGGGCTTAAGTCAAGCTAAGCCAATCAGAAGCTATCAGTTCCCATGACAACGGAACGTTGGTTATGAATTTTCCGTAATAACTATTATTCCATACGTGACACGCATCAGGAATAGACGCCAAGCCGTGAATGACCAAAATTTTAATATAAAACGTTTAAAAAGTAATCTAAATTCGAAAAGATGATGACGTAAGAGCTGATGAAGGAATAGAACATTCAACTGATGCCCAGGACCAATTTAACAAATTCTAAATTAATAAATTTCAACAACTAATATGAAAAAGATGCTAGGCGTACTTAAATCCCAAGATTATTGAAGATCGATGACTATTGAAGACACCAAACCATTTCAACTGAATGACAGTACACATCAAGTCGACTGAGTTGATAAGTATTGCTAAATTACCCAAATTTCTGAATTGAAAATTCTCTTTAAATTTTTCTCACAGTAATCTGAACTCTCACTATAAACTGATGATATCATTTCTTTCAAGGATTAATAAAAAATAAAACACTAAGCTTATGTTAACTAGAAAAATAACCTGTATGAAAATTACGAACTTTTGAAACACACTTCACCACACTTCAGGAACAAATTATAATTACACATTATTTAATTTAAGTACAAATAATGTAAGGTAGTGTACTTTATTGTAATCATTATTAATATTTTTTCGTAATCAAAAGAATCCAGAATCTGAACGAAACTGATTGTAACAAACGGTTGCAGTCACCATGATTGACTGAATAATTCGTTCAAAGCCATTTCGCCAACCTTGAGATTTTTGTCTTATAATAATTGCTGGTGCAAATTTGTTTAATA
Source organism: Magicicada septendecula (assembly GCA_034769895.1). NCBI lineage: Eukaryota > Metazoa > Arthropoda > Insecta > Hemiptera > Cicadidae > Magicicada > Magicicada septendecula. Next base: position 320,843,651 of record CM068374.1, on the reverse strand, counting down.
ACAAAAATATAATTTTATATCTTACTGAATAAATCCAAATTGCAATTAAAGAAACTAGTACAGAGTTGTAACCACTGTTTTTTATTTCATAGGGAAGTGCATTATATAAATTGTGTATTATTTAGCAAAGAGCAAAGATGACGGTAAGCGCTCACGTCGGAAACTCGGCGAACTATCAGTGAGATTTATAAACCCGTACAGGTGGGAATAATTGAATTCACCAGACCATCATAGCTAAGAACGCTCAATCATCCTATTTGTTAATTTAATTGTTTTAATTAAACAATTTGGTGCCACCCAGGATTTATGTACACCTATAGGAGAACAGGTAAGGTTCCCACTCGCGTGTAGTGGTAATTGAAGGATCGCTACGAACATCATCAGCTCAACATATAAGTATCGACACCAGTGTGAGGCGAGCACATGATACTTACACATTTTCAGAGCACGTACAAATCTAGTCATTATAATATACATATAGGCCTATATATTGCAACAGTACAACCATTAACGGTACTGTGCATTGCCAACATAATTTTAATAAATAATAAAAATAAATAAATATGGATTAATAAACATGATTCAGATTGCAAGCTGTATCGTAGCTAAATAGGGAACACACAATTTATGCATGGACACGCATTCCTGGCACACCTGTCGCTAGCGTTGTCTACATGTGTATTTTGTTTGTGTGTGTGAAGCCTGTCCGTTCCTGAAATGTAACCAACCCTTTTCAAGTAGGATAGTTTTTATGTTTTATTTTAATTATAAGAAAAATATGTAAGATATGGCAAAACAAGAGACACCAAAGTGTATAGAAATTAAAGGTGAAAAAGGGTTAAAAGACCGTGCCAATGTGACAAAAAGTGCAATTACTATACGTAAAAAGTGAATAGCTCTTTTTGTAATTACAATAAAGAAGTGTAATTTACGTATAGTAAATATATAAAAATTAGCGATCGATTGAGCATCGAGTGGTGTGAAACAGACTTCGTAATTCGCGAAGATAGGTGAAAATAGTGAATTGAACCAGAGTGGGGGAAAGACACTTCGACAAAATCTGAAGAGTTGAAAATTGTTCGGACCTGAGCTTTTGCACGACCTGGCTATAAATACCAGGTCACGCTAATAAAGTTTCTTCTTCTCGATTCAACCATTGCCACAGGAAGCTATGTCAGTCGACAACGCTACTTTAAATCTATAGTAAGAGTCACAGGACAAACTGGAAGTCCAACCAGAGCAGCAGAGCACATACGATGAGGTCTAGGTATACACCTGCAGCATATGATGTGAGGCGAGACGACTATTAAACAGCACATGCAGTGGAATCCGGGAAGAGGACCAGAGGACCAGGAGGACACGGACTGAGGACCAAAGGAGGATGTACGGATGATTAACCACGTCAAATGAGGTGATGAAAAACCATTGTAATTACAGACATTTGAAAGACACTAATTAAAGTTAGAATGAAAGACATTCAACCAGTATTAAAATAACTAAAATGTACATAAATGTAAAAGCAGAGTGAAATTTAGAATAATATCTCTTGTATAAAATTTAGTAATTGAGAATAACGTAAATAATAAGAGAAATATTTGATTTTTAAGTTAACGTAATTAATAAAGTCTTTGTTGATAAAGGAGAATGCATGTGCAGTAGAAAGTTTTAAAACCAATTAATATTAAAGAAATTGGAATACAAGTAAATTCATTATTGAAGTAAATTATCAGCAACTGCAAAAAGATGACCACACAATGAGTAAGCCAAGAGCAAAAAAATATTTAATTAATTAAAATTAGATAATAAGATTTATGTATAACCTGTTGTATGTAATTTGTTAGCTATAAGTCGTGTGCGAAAGAGTCGTACAAACAATTTAATAATGAGTACTATTTCAATATGTGGAATGAAAGATTATGTTTAATAAAAAAATAAATAATGGAACAATTTTATTTTAAACTTAAATAACGCATCATCTTCTTATTACGATTACACCCATGAATTCAATATATCAATGTTTGTGTTGTTATATAATTTGGTGCTCCAAAAGCATGGGGCTACCTAAATTAAATTACATTACATAATTTGTTATGTTATAATATATATATATATAATGTACTGCTGTAAAAATGATGAACAACAGTAGATAAGAATAAAATAATAATTTCAGAAAAATCAAAGGTATAAATTTAATAATATTTTTAACATACGGTAGAATTATAAACATAAACTGACTAATTATTAATGACAAACATAGAGGTAAACTCAAGTATTGGAATTGTATGATACAGAACAGCATGAAGAAAATATATGTTGACAATTATTATAATAAAATTAAAATAAACATTAAAATAAAACTAAAGGGTAATAAGATTATAATATAATAGATACAAATTAGAATGAAAAATGTAAAAATCAGATAAATGTATTTAATAATAATTAATAAATTATATATGTTTTTAAGAGTAATATGATGAAAATATGTGACAAATTTAGTGAGGTATCAATATGGCAAATGTAAATTGTTATAATTGAATTGTTGGAATGAAAGAAAATTTGTTTAGTCTAATTCTATATTTAAGAAGATACACATCAGAAAGTCTAATTTTATATTTAAGAAGATACACATCAAAAAGTCTAATTTTATATTTAATCACATACAGATCACAGAGAGAGAACCTGTAATATTTAAAGAAGTATAATTTTGTATTCAATATAATAAACATCAATATTTAAAAGAAGTCTAAATATATATTTCATAGAACACAGATCAAAAAGAGGGAGCCTGTGAAGGAGTATAATTTTATATTCAATATGATAAACATCTATATTTAAAGGAGTCTCATTTTAATACTCAAAGACGAAAGTCTAATTCTACATTTAATTTGATAAAGATCAAAGAGAAGGAGCAAGTAAAGAAGCCTAAAATTATGTTTAAGATGATAAACATCAGAGAGAATTGAACCCATTGCAATTTTGAAGAGCTAATATTCAAACTATTCGCATTTATACGGTATATATTATTCCATTGTTATTTCTTCAAAATTTATGAACTAACGTTATTTGGTACTGATTAAAGAAAGTAATTAATTATTTCCAAGATTAAATAATATAAATAGAAAGATTAGTTGTCTACCCTGAGATAGAGTTTTCATGAACATATGTTTAACATAAACAACATTTCAAATATTAAAAAAAAAATACTAAAATATACAGACAATGCGTACTGATCGCCCAAATAAAGGGGCAATACTATAGCAGACAGCAACAAATATAACTAAGAAAAAATACAACAGTACATTAAATGGCATCCACAACGTGAGGCTAGTTATATCTTAATTTTATGTTAAATACAACTCAATACTTAAATAATAAATTAATTAATTATATAAAATAGAGAATTAAAAAATATATCAGTAAATATATATATATATATATATATATATATATATATTTCAATCACTTTCTGCTACAGTCCGTTTCTTGATGTATATAATACTTTAATATTTATAACTAAATTTACCTCAAGATATACTTTTTTCCCTATTAGGAACATGTTTCGAGAGTTCCTGTTCTCTCATCTTCAGCCTTCGCCATCTTGTTTCTGGTGAAGTATTTGTGTGTTGGCTGTTGGATGTTATTAAGGTTGTTTGTTGGTCTTTGGTCTTTTAAAGTTGTATTATTGTGTGTGGTTGTGGTATATGTTTTTGTATTTTGTGTATTTTCGATGTTGAGTGCTTTGAATATTGTGTCATGTTTTGTATTGATTTGTATTTGTTCTGGTATTAGTTTGTTTTGTGTTTTATGTTTGTATATCTGTAAATTTTCCCAAATGTTCATTATGGTGCCTTTGTGTGGTATATGTTTTATTAGTGATACATTGATTATGTTTGGGAACACCTAAACGCATACAAAAAACCAGAAATATATACATCCAATTTAGCCACACATGCAATAAACACAGGACATGAATTCCCAAACATAACCAATGTATCACTAATAAAACATATACCACACAAAGGCACCATAATGAACATTTGGAAAAATTTACAGATATACAAACATAAAACACAAAACAAACTAATACCAGAACAAATACAAATCAATACAAAACATGACACAATATTCAAAGCACTCAACATCGAAAATACACAAAATACAAAAACATATACCACAACCACACACAATAATACAACTTTAAAAGACCAAAGACCAACAAACAACCTTAATAACATCCAACACCCAACACACAAATACTTCACCAGAAACAAGATGGCGAAGGCTGAAGATGAGAGAACAGGAACTCTCGAAACATGTTCCTAATAGGGAAAAAAGTATATCTTGAGGTAAATTTAGTTATAAATATTAAAGTAATATATATATATTGCAACGAATCACAGGATCATGATAGGCGGGGCAAGTTCATATATTACACAGACAATGGACATTCATATTATATTGGTAGATGGTTAAGTTTGGTTGTTATCAATTGTATTTAGTAAGGTTAAGGGTTTAGTTTAGAAAAGCTGTGCATTATTATTTATGGTTATTCATGTACTGTGTTAGTGGAAATGTGCGCGCGTGTGCGAGTGGGAAACGTTTCCCGTGCGGTGCGTGAAGTATTATCGTTGTTTTGACATTAGCTGAACTGAGACATGTGTATCGCTACAATCCCTATACCTGTCGGACTATTGTTTACGTTCATGTATATTATTAGTATGTAGGCAGTCATGCATGAGATACGTGTAGTCTGATTACCGCTATGCATGCTGTTACAAAGTAAATGCACTCTACTGCATGAAAAGTGCATGGTCACTTTACTAACCATGTGACTTCCATCCACCAATAGAATGCTGACTGGTGGTTGGAAATTTTCTTAAACCTGTCGTTACACAGGCAGTTCTTCTACGCCATCTACCGCGAACGGGTCGTGCACTCCTTGTACAAGAATTCTACCGCTTGCAAGGTGTTGTAAAGACTATTCGTCGATAGTGAAACGGGAAGGCTCAGAACTGTGTATGTAGTACATCTGCACGCAGGAGTGTTTAAACGCATTACGCGTATAATTACGACAGTTCTTCTACGCCATCTACCGCGAACGGGACGTGCACTCCTTGTCCAAGAATTCTACCGCTTGCAAGGTGTTGTAAAGACTATTCGTCGATAGTGAAACGGGAAGGCTCAGAACTGTGTATGTAGTACATCTGCACGCAGGAGTGTTTAAACGCATTACGCGTATAATTACGACAGTTCTTCTACGCCATCTACCGCGAACGGAACGTGCACTCCTTGTACAAGATTCTACCGCTTGCAAGCTGTTGTAAAAACTATTCGTCGTTAGTGAAACGGGAAGACTCAGAACTGTGTGTGTAGTACACTTGCACACACCAGTGTTTTAACGCATTGTGCGAAAAATTACAAGCAGTTCTTCACTGCTGCTACCGCGAACGGTACATACAATCCTTGTACAAGACTCTACCGCTTGCAAGGATTTGTTAAGACTTTTCGGGGATAGTAACGTGTGTGACGCATAACAATTGATTTTATATCTTTACACACGATATTAATATTGTAGTATTACGTGTGTAAGAAGTGAGTGTAACTGTATCACTGTGCGAGATTTTCCGTAGTGACAGTATCATTAATTGTTATGCAATAGTTCCATCAAGACGTTTCCGTGCTAGTGCAAGATTTCCTCATAGGGTGGTCTGCTGATCGCGGTAGACCTTGATATTCGTGAGAACACTTGAAGAAGCCGGAGAGGTATAAGCTCAATATACCGTTATTGATTAAACTCACTGTCACCTGAGATATTACTTGGTCTTAAACTCTATATAAGTTTTGCGAGTAATAAAATCCGTAGTACCGTCGTGTGCGAAGTGTCGGATTCATCGTGGGAATTGCAGGACATCAGCCCAGCTGTTATAGGACATCAGCCCAGCTGTTACAGGACATCAGCCCAGCTGTTATAGGACATCAGCCCAGCTGTTATAGGACACCAGCCCAGCTGTTATAGGACACCAGCCCAGCTGTTATAGGACCAGCCCAGCTGTTATAGGACCAGCCCAGCTGTTACAGGACGCCAGCCCAGCTGTAAACGTTTCTGGTGAAACGTCTGTCATTTGTAAGCCACACCTGACGAACCATCTATACCGCAAAGACCGGCCCTTCTCTTCAACAACATCATCGTGGGAGTCTTCTTATGTAACGTATCACGTCTTGCGTATGAACATTATTTAACATTTTAAAAGAAAGACTCTATATCAAACATTACATTCTGTACATTTCAAATATACCATATAAACTATAACTTGTGTTTGTACAATAAATAATCTTAAACCCTCCAATATAGACTTGTAATTTGAAATACACATACTATCATATCCTATGCGCCAATAGTTTAGTAATTTGTGTTGTCGCATAGAGATATTTTGGCGCTTAGCAACGTAGGGCTCGTAAAATAGCGGTAAATTTACGCTATTACATATTTGTCTATGAATATAAAATTTGTTGGAAAAATCCGACGTATAAGTATAATTAACGTAATAATTGTATGTGTATTGTTCATATGAAAATCTGAGGATATAATTTTTCATTTATGCATATTCTCTTGTATATCATATATGAACAGATTTTATCAGTGTATTGGAGGTAGATTATTAGTTGTTGTATGTTAGATAAGGTATTTACATGTTGATATTTTGAACTGCTTTTTCTGTGTCCATATAAACTGGTTACAATACGTTCTAATCTTGTTGTGATAATAATAACTTGCTTGGCGTATAAATCAATAAATTTAAATTTACTAAATTTTAAATTAAATTTTAATCATTATGGCGGATACTGCTGAAATCAAGAATGCTTTAGCGGCCTTATTAGCGAAGATGGAAACCATGTCCGAAGAAATGAATGCCAATAAAGAAGAGCGGAAAGCTGATAGAGAGGAAAATAAAGCCCGTCAAGAGGAGGTGAAAATGAGTCTACGGGAATTAGCGGAAAAAATGAAAGCAGAAGAAGAAGAACATGACGCCAGTATGCAGAAATTTTGGGAAGAAATGGAAGCTGGTAGAGAAGAGAGGATGGCGAAACTACAGGAAATGTCAGCTGATATTGAAGTAGATTTATCTGTTGAGAATATTGTACCTTGTGATAATTTTGAACTACCAAATGTCCTTGTGGAACATACTCTCAAAGAAAGTAATATGGAAGTTAACCAAGATGTTACATCTGGAGGATTAACGGAGAACAGTAGCGTAGTAGATGAAATTGAAAGTGATTATACAGAAACAACCTTATTAGGGCCTAGTAGTTCATATCTCGGTAAAGTCGAGTATTTAGATTCTGCATTAAATTGTAGTGAAGATAACAGAAATGAAATTAGTAGTAACAACCCTATTAGTCTGGAACATACTTCAGGTAAGTGCTATGATGAGGTGATAGTTTATAGTGTAACAGATATAGCATGCGAGAACCGTGAACATATGATAGGATCTGAAGCTATCATGGATGCGGACAGTGTATGCATAACACATAAAATTTCCGAACCAGTAGTAGAGCCTGGAACTAGTATGGATACTAACGGTGCAGGTATTTATGACTTATGGCCTGATGATGAGGTACTAGAAGAATCAATATCAGGTACTGAGGTGTTTACTGAGGACGGAGAGGTGAATGATACCGGTGACAATAAGATGACAACAATTATGGTAAATAATAATGAACCGCCGCGTAATCAGTTTCATGTTCAAACACCACAAAATCAGCCGCAATCACCACAACATAAAAATACAACTCAGCAGATTAATACCAACTTATTAGCGACAGTTACTGGAAATGATTTAGTTGAAAAGCAGTTCAATCAATCAAGTATGAAAAATGTTAGTTATAAGAATGAAACTGTTATGTATGGCCTATATCCTGCAGCAATTAGGGATAATTTAATGTATAATAATGATAATAGTAGTAGATATGAGGGTGATATTAATATTGAAAATGGCACCGATCTTGTGGTCGAAGCAAAAATTAGGGGTTATGTTGGCGAGATATTGTTTGACAGCGGCACAGGAATATCGCTGTTGGACGAGCAGTTGCTAAAGAGGTGTAAAACCCACTTTATACAAAGGCCGATTCTGCCGGTACGTCACACAGGGATAAAATCAGGAGCATGTGGGTCGCAGGTAATTAAAAAACAGGCAATTAAAGCAACATACGAGCAGGATACGGAAGTAGATGCGACCGTCCTTGGAGTTAAAAAACTCGGACATAATATGATTTGGGAAGTTGATAAATTGAATAAACGGCATGCTGCATTGGAAGTTCAGAAAGAATTATTGCCAGCTAAAGTTGATTGTCGACCTCACGTTATCAGACTGGGACGCTCGAAAGATAAGATAACGAGTAACTCACCGACCCCCAAGGTTCAGTTAATGAGTTGCGAGATAAGGGAATTACGGCGTATATTAAACAAATTCAAATCTGTATTTCCAAGTAAACGTGTGTGTTTCAAAACTGAGAAAAATTTATACAAAAAACTCAGAAATAAATGTCAGGATATAGGGGTAAGAATGTGTAGTGATTTAAATATGTCAATTCAGGTTTAAATGTTGTATGTAAGATGGCTCTGTGAATGAACAATAATTTAGTTTTGATAAGGAATGTTGTCTGTGTACCCTATGACCCTGCATAAGATTTCGTTATCTGTGTGTCAAGAACATGTGTGTTTGTTTTGATTTGAAGGTTACCACGTGTCTTTTGATTTGATGCTTCTGTCAAAGTGACAGTTGGAAATGTTAGTATTAATTGAGGATGTTTATTTGATTTTAGTTCGAGGGTATTATTATTATTTCAGGATTAGGAAGTTGTTTTGGGTATATTAAAAAAAAAAAAAATTTTTATTTTTTGTTAGTTAACTAAAGAAAAAAAAAATTTTTTTTTTATGCGGGAGGGAGTTAATCCTGCAACGAATCACAGGATCATGATAGGCGGGGCAAGTTCATATATTACACAGACAATGGACATTCATATTATATTGGTAGATGGTTAAGTTTGGTTGTTATCAATTGTATTTAGTAAGGTTAAGGGTTTAGTTTAGAAAAGCTGTGCATTATTATTTATGGTTATTCATGTACTGTGTTAGTGGAAATGTGCGCGCGTGTGCGAGTGGGAAACGTTTCCCGTGCGGTGCGTGAAGTATTATCGTTGTTTTGACATTAGCTGAACTGAGACATGTGTATCGCTACAATCCCTATACCTGTCGGACTATTGTTTACGTTCATGTATATTATTAGTATGTAGGCAGTCATGCATGAGATACGTGTAGTCTGATTACCGCTATGCATGCTGTTACAAAGTAAATGCACTCTACTGCATGAAAAGTGCATGGTCACTTTACTAACCATGTGACTTCCATCCACCAATAGAATGCTGACTGGTGGTTGGAAATTTTCTTAAACCTGTCGTTACACAGGCAGTTCTTCTACGCCATCTACCGCGAACGGGTCGTGCACTCCTTGTACAAGAATTCTACCGCTTGCAAGGTGTTGTAAAGACTATTCGTCGATAGTGAAACAGGAAGGCTCAGAACTGTGTATGTAGTACATCTGCACGCAGGAGTGTTTAAACACATTACGCGTATAATTACGACAGTTCTTCTACGCCATCTACCGCGAACGGGACGTGCACTCCTTGTCCAAGAATTCTACCGCTTGCAAAGTGTTGTAAAGACTATTCGTCGATAGTGAAACGGGAAGGCTCAGAACTGTGTATGTAGTACATCTGCACGCAGGAGTGTTTAAACGCATTACGCGTATAATTACGACAGTTCTTCTACGCCATCTACCGCGAACGGAACGTGCACTCCTTGTACAAGATTCTACCGCTTGCAAGGTGTTGTAAAAACTATTCGTCGTTAGTGAAACGGGAAGACTCAGAACTGTGTGTGTAGTACACTTGCACACACCAGTGTTTTAACGCATTGTGCGAAAAATTACAAGCAGTTCTTCACTGCTGCTACCGCGAACGGTACATACAATCCTTGTACAAGACTCTACCGCTTGCAAGGATTTGTTAAGACTTTTCGGGGATAGTAACGTGTGTGACGCATAACAATTGATTTTATATCTTTACACACGATATTAATATTGTAGTATTACGTGTGTAAGAAGTGAGTGTAACTGTATCACTGTGTGAGATTTTCCGTAGTGACAGTATCATTAATTGTTACGCAATAGTTCCATCAAGACGTTTCCGTGCTAGTGCAAGATTTCCTCATAGGGTGGTCTGCTGATCGCGGTAGACCTTGATATTCGTGAGAACACTTGAAGAAGCCGGAGAGGTATAAGCTCAATATACCGTTATTGATTAAACTCACTGTCACCTGAGATATTACTTGGTCTTAAACTCTATATAAGTTTTGCGAGTAATAAAATCCGTAGTACCGTCGTGTGCGAAGTGTCGGATTCATCGTGGGAATTGCAGGACATCAGCCCAGCTGTTATAGGACATCAGCCCAGCTGTTACAGGACATCAGCCCAGCTGTTACAGGACGCCAGCCCAGCTGTAAACGTTTCTGGTGAAACGTCTGTCATTTGTAAGCCACACCTGACGAACCATCTATACCGCAAAGACCGGCCCTTCTCTTCAACAACATCATCGTGGGAGTCTTCTTATGTAACGTATCACGTCTTGCGTATGAACATTATTTAACATTTTAAAAGAAAGACTCTATATCAAACATTACATTCTGTACATTTCAAATATACCATATAAACTATAACTTGTGTTTGTACAATAAATAATCTTAAACCCTCCAATATAGACTTGTAATTTGAAATACACATACTATCATATCCTATGCGCCAATAGTTTAGTAATTTGTGTTGTCGCAATATATATAACAAAACAAATAAAAATGTATATTAATATGAATATGTTATTTTTATGTCACCCTTGCATTAACCTATACTGTGCTCAATGAGTTCGTCTAACGGATTTTGAATCTTCTGATAAGGGAAAGTTTTTATTTTAAATTGTTTCCAAGGGGAAAGTATTATGGTTTCCACATTCTGTCTGTAAAAATGTGGTGGTGACCCATGGGCTTTTGGTTTTTTAGAATCTTCTGGTAAGTAATGTAAGTAAAAGTAGTATCGGGGCTTTCTTATTATTCTTATTATTTGTAAAGTAACATTATAAAATTTTTTTTTAGAGAACTTGTGATATTCTGTTTTGTTCTCAATTAGTTGAGGTTTAGTAGCTACTGTATATATGTAGTCATTAATTATACCTGTGTTTTCATGTTCGTAATCTCTACAGAAGGTTTGTCCCACAGTTCGTATGGTATTCCTAGTTCCACTTTTACCCCTTTGTCACTGGAACAGTTTACAACAGATTATAATTTTGTGAAAAAACAACTACAAATGAAAAACAAAATAATTATTTTATAGTCTAATGGGAAGTACTATACACTACACAAGGGAGAGATGAGTCATCTTTAGGGAAATATGAACAAACATTAGGAACCAGAATTAGGTACAACCTGAGAAGATTGCCAGTTTTCATAAAAAGACCACATTAGAAATAAAGAAATAGGAAGTTAAATGGGGATAACATATTCCATCACAAAGTAACTGGAAAAAAGCCCTAAAACGGTACAGCATGTGCAATCTACGCTGGAACAAAATAGGTTTTAAAGTGCATTTTGGAGTACTAACCATATAGGAATGAAAAACATACAGCAAGTGATTTCTATAACATACTATACAGGTAATTTCAAGCTGGTTAATGAAAAAAATCAAAGTTCTATGTGATGGAATTAAAAGAATGGTCAAGTAAAGCATGGGCTTCATCTCTTTCAATAATTTCAGGTTTCGATTCAACTGTATCCAAATAATGTTTATGTGCTTTAAAATCGCGATTGGAGACAGAAATTGCTGGCATATTACACATTTTAATACCTTCCCTCTACTAAAGAACACGTTTTTAAATAAACATTCATTTAAAATGAATATATGTTAGCCATAAGTAAGATAAAAACACATACTTCATTGAAATATAAAAAATATATTATAACGGTAAGAACCTCTCTTAATGCTCTAATGTTATATTTTAATGAGCGTGTAATCGTTACATAAGTAACACTAGAAAGTTTTATTAAAATTCATGTAATTTTTTATTAACAATTACTTATTTGGTTTTCGGTTTTAAACTCATTATTATTTTTACTTGGTTATTACGTGCAATTTGCACTTTTATATTACAAATAATTCTCTTATCTATCTTACGATTCCAAAGTATCATAATTTTTATATGCTTTGTCACCGGATAAAAGGCTTGCTGCATGACAAATGGCGCCAATCGTACACTCTAGTGTTTTCGGTGGCCCTAAAAAGGACCGTGTGGCGAGAACGCTGATGTTGTTGTGCCGTGCTGAGACGTTAGGCGGCTACGCACGCTGTTCGTGGCGTACTGCAGTCCTCCTCTTCTTTCAGCATCGGTTGTAGAGTCGGCTGCCGGCCCAGCGAAATCCATCGTTGGCACGAAACTGGAGGGCGAAAACGCAAGAATGCCGGTTCTATTCTTCGGCCGTTCCTTCCGGCTGACTCCGCGTCGATGTCGTCCGAGAGAGGAGAGGAGATGAAGTGCGTCCGATGGCATGGCGATGAAGAGTGTGGAAATTTTTCTGCCGGACCGGGTTTTATGCTCTAACCGGGATCGCTGATTGGCTCGCTCCGAGCACGTTAGTTGTCACGTCTCGGCTGCTGATCCCTGATTGGCTCGCTGTGTCCACCGCTGGTACTGGAGAGCAGATGTTCACATACCGCTGCTGTCACAACTCCCCCGGGTCCTGAATGCTCTCCGGTAGCCAGCCTACTGCTCTTCTCCGGATCTTGTAGAGGTGTCTGATGGGCGCCATGTTCATTGGTGTGCCGGCTGGTCACTTGCTGGATCTTGCATCCGCAAGATGATCGGGGTCCCACGTTGGGTGCCACTTGTCACCGGACAAAAGGCTTGCCGCATGACAAATGGCGCCAATCATACACTCTAGTGTTTTTGGTGGCCCTAAAAAGGACCGTGTGGTGAGAACGCTGATGTTGTTGTGCCGTGCTGAGATGTTCGGCGGCTGCGCACGCTGTTCGTGGCATACTGCAGTTCTCCTCTTCTTTCGGCATCGGTTGTAGAGTCGGCTGCCGGCCCAGCGAAACCCATCATTGGCACAGAACTGGAGGGCAACAACGCAAGAATGCCGGTTCTATTCTTCAGCAGTTCCTTCCGGCTGACACTGCATCGATGTCGTCCGAGAGAGGAGAGGAGATGAAGTGCGTCCGATGGCGTGGCGATGAAGAGTGCGCAAATTTTTCTGCCGGCCTGGGTTTTATGCTCTACCCGAGACCGCTGAGTGGATCACTCCGAGCACGTTAGTTGTCACGTCTCGGCTGCTGATCCCTGATTGGCTCGTTGTGTCCGCTGCTGGTACCGGAGAGCAGATGTTCACATACCGCTGCCGTCACAACTTATTACGCATAATTCTTAATACTACCTTACACACAAACATATTATATAATGTTTTAATCTAATACATTATTATCAATTTTTCTACTGCTCTAAACTAGCTCAATTATTATTTTATTTAATCTTTTAATTATCTAATTCCTTTTTTCTTTATAACTACTAAATTCTTTTCATAACTGCATCTACATTATTTACTGTTACTTCCTCTAACGAGGTTGTCATTTATTATTAATAATTATAGATTTTGAATTTACAGTTACTGCTAACTTTTATTGTTTAACAGTCTTCTCATATTATGGTACTTAATGTACAAACACAACATATTTACAATTATACAGTTATCTGAATCATCTTAGAATCTAATTGTCTATTCTTTTTCTCTTTTCTTTGATATTTAAAGTCTTTTGATTTGGTCTCGGTTTCTTATGAATACATGGTTATTCGTCACCTTGTTATTTGTGTGGTGCATCTGAAGTGTGTCCTCTTCGTCCTGGATATGAATGACCCTTATTGTCGTGGAAGTCCTGGAGTCGGGTAGTCTTGGGAGTCTTGTAGTCCCTCGTCACTGGATTCTCGTATTCTGCTTCATTGGATGCTCGTACTCTGCTGCATTGGCTGCTTATACTCTGGATCACTGGATTCTCGTACTCTGCTGCATTAGCTGCTAGTACTCTGCTGGATTGGCTGCTCTGGCTGTCGATCAACTCTAGACGCTCTAGTAGTTGGACATAGCCTCCGGCAGTCCTGATGATTAAACCAAAAAAAGTTGTAGTCCTTGGACAGCGCCTCCGGGTGCTATGATGTTCGGACGAGAAGAGAGCGATGATTGCGTGTCCTCGTATTTATACCCAAGGCGCTGAAATCATGTCTCGATAATATTCTGCCTGTTCGCAATTGTCGAGTGCAACACTTTTAATCCCGCTTTCTAATGACACTTCATTTTCTCGTCTTCGCGAATTGCGAAGTCTTTGACACATTATATGATATTCCTTCGATCGGTAATTTTTAGGCGTTCATCATGCACAAAACCCTCTTTCTCTTTATCTTAATTACTCTAATTACTACTAAATTTTAACTTTTAACTGTATGAGTAGGGATGGTTATCTGCACTCATACAAAATTTCTGCATACAACAGCATGGTATATCGAGCCCTCATATATCCTCTATGCAGGAAGCAGTATGAAAAAGAGATACACATCATAAAGCAAATAGCTCAAAGCAAAGGATATCAGCCTCTGATTGATAAAATTATTGAAAAAAAAAAGAAATAAATCAGAAACAAATAACATATCAATCAAAAGGAAGAAAACCTATATACCTGCACATTACATTGACGATAACTCTCAAAAATTAGCTAGAACATTGGCAAAATATGACTATCAATTAGCGTTCAGAAAAGCAATGACATCTACAACAATCTGAAAATAAGCAATACGAAAAAGAAAAGCATTTATGAAAAAGCTGGAGTCTACCAATATCAATGTCAGCCTGCTAATTCGACAGAATGTGATGTAAGGTGCAATAAAAAATACATAGGATTCACTTCAAGATCATTTAAACACAGATATATTGAACATAACAAACATTCTCAGCACTCAAATCCAAACTCAACAGTAGCCAAACACATAAAACAACAGTCTTGTGAATATGGTCCAATACAGCAACATTTAACCGTATTGAAAACATGCAGTGATAAAATAAAATCTAATATATATGAACAATACCGAATATACAAACATGTAAAAAAAGAGGGCCATGAAAATCTATTGAACATCATGACAGACTTCAAAAATCGTATCACATTTGAAATAT
This sequence comes from Magicicada septendecula, assembly GCA_034769895.1. Taxonomy (NCBI): domain Eukaryota; kingdom Metazoa; phylum Arthropoda; class Insecta; order Hemiptera; family Cicadidae; genus Magicicada; species Magicicada septendecula. The sequence continues at coordinate 320,828,332 of CM068374.1, read as the reverse complement.
TGCGGCAAAATGAAAATCAACATTCAGTAATCAGCTGATATAATGTATAGAACGGAATGTAAACATGAACACTCTGTAACAAGATCAGTTCTCGGGAAACTTTGGACAACGACGTACGTATCAAGTTCATTAATCAATGTCTACGGATTCGATTTTGTAAATAGTGAATGTTTTAATATATTGTGACTGAAAATGTGCTGTGTATGACCTGACGATGGTCTGTGACCGAAATTGATCGTTTTTAATAATGAGTAATAAAAAATTTTATTGCAAATCGTATGTATGGTACCTTTAGGCTATGAACAATAAATACAATACAATAGAAAATTGAGATTATAGGTACCATTAGTAACCTATAAGTATATTTAGATACTTATAAACAATAAGTATGTGTATTGCGACAATACAAGCAAAGGCTGTAATGCGCACACATAACATATTGTAAATATTTTAGTTAATTTCAATAATATATAATAGACGAGCAGGTGTGAGATTGGAAGCTGGTTTTCAAGCAGGAACCAACAGGCAAACATCATGCGATTACCACTGCATGTGTGTATACAAGTAAATAATGTGTGTGTGTGAAGCCTGTCTGATCCTGAAAGTTGCAATTTCATCCTGTGTGGCAAAAAGTGCAATTATGTGAAATGAGACGAAAGTGGGGGCTGTCACACCATGTTTCAAATGTCGACAGGCTGATTCCTGAATCGACAGGTGCAGTTTTCTGTGTGGATATTGTGCTCTTATTATAAATTAACACATTTAATTATTAATATGAATATAACTCCCACTCACCTTAATCCGGTCCAAGGTTACGTCGCACGAACTGCGAAATACAAGTATGATTTCTAGGTTACACTAATAATGTACGCTACACTCATTTTATATAATGTAACTCATCTTTTATTTTATTTTATACTCTGTTAAATGCCCCTTTTTTCTTTTTCTCCCACCAAAATGTTATGATTTTCTCAGAATTACATTAAACAATTAAATTTCTACCTGCTAAACTTATTCTAATAATTATTATTGAAAACAACCCAGTTTGCCCACACTCACTCTTATACGATTTTACCCCCCTTATTTATTTATTTTAGGTCCTTTCCTAATGTAGTTACTGATATATCAAATTGGTTGTATTTTTACATCACCATTTGGCTTCCTCCTCGTGGCGTACCGCACTGATTTTATGTCCGAAACTTTAATTTTGATTGTCTTTTCTAGATTACGTTTTGTTCACTGTAGTTGCTTCATCATTTTACACTTTTTCAATACTTTAGTTACATTCTATCCACAATTTAAAATTTACTTGTGAGCCACCACTTGTGTTTCTGCCTGGCCGCCGCCACGGCTGAAAGTAGGTGGGTGACTGCGCAGAGTGTTAACAAGGTACCCCACTCCAAAAGTTGGACAAGACGGAAATTACAATGCCTGCTGGTGACAAAATGTTCGTCCACTTACAAGGAACATGGGTTGTTAATGTGTGTTCGGCGGTGACGATATTTTACTGGCATTCATCACGTGACTCTGGTAGGCGTGGTTTTTGTCAGATTTCCGCCAGCAATCGAACACGTGCTGATAGAAACTTTATAGTGTCGACATTTTTGTTAGCATCGGGTGAGGCTGCTTAGCGTCCTATCCGCGCGCGTGCTCAAGTTGCGTGCCCGAGTGCGTAACACACCACTGAAATTCCTTGAATGGTAATGCGTCTTGCCACGCCCGCTCGCAAAATCACAACGTTGTTCTTTGCCTGACTGAAACCGTTTTCTGCGTGGGATCACAATTGAAATGAAATAAATAAAATAAAATACCCCATTCTGTCCCATTACAATACCCCCCCCCCCAATGAGAGGTCTTTTGTCGAGACAGAAGAACTCTCATTGTACCCCTAAGAGGATCGGTGAGGATGTGGAGCCAACAACACCCCATTAATTCTTAACGCATTATGGGTAAACTACCCCCCTAGTTCGGCGACCATGGCTGCACCTGTACGAGATTACTGGACTTCTCTGTTCGAGATCCCAACACAAAAATCGAACAGATACACACCATAATGCACATAACCTTCTAACATTCCACCCCAAAATCCAAACCCTGGCCTTATACCATACCAGATCCTCAACCGATATGTTTCCCCCTTACATGCATACTGGGTTGCCTTTTGCAAGTACTGGGTGCATACACATACTTATTATTACTGAATAATATAATATTTCTGCACTACTTTGTTGCTTTAAAATTTATAAAAACATGTCATACTTGAACTTTAATCACTTCTCTCAGTATTATTTCATCTTAATATGTCATTGATTAGACGTTACAATTTCAACTCAAAATAATTAAACAAATCCACTTAAATCATTTAAATTCTGTTAGCTCAAAGAAATCCATCTAATTCCAATATCAAAACGTGATATTACCATTAATTTCACCAAAATACCAAAAATCTTTTATATGAATTTACCAATTTTCTTCACTACTACTAACAAGCATAAAAACAGAAACTGAACATCTTATTAAATCATAAAACTCACTTATTCTAACATTTGTTTATAACACATACATACTAAACAATATAATTCAATAAACACACTAGTAATACATATAAACAACAATATACTCAGAACCTCAAAACATCATCTATACGGCAGGCATAAAAAATAATTTTTTTTGTCAAACAAAATTTTAATTTACCAAAATATCTCTTTTCTCAATCTCAAAAAAAAAAATAAAATCATTTAATTGAATTAAGTAACACCACTGTGTGAATTAATTATCAGAGAATGGTTCTGTCTCTAACATCAGTCCTCAGCTGATCTCTCCGGGTCAAGTGAACGACCTTAACATATATACACTACACAAAGCTACACCATAAAATACATGAAACATCTTTAAAATTTTTTACCTTCAAACATAATACAACATAATAAACATATAGCATTCAAAATTAACATGGTTATTATTGTCTTACAATAAACAATAAAATTCACAATTAAATAGACCAAAATTTACACATTTTATAGCTTCATATTATTCTCAAATTCTATTAAAATCTGTCACTTGCTTCAATTATTTTTTTCACTTCAACTCTGACTTTCTCTCTAACATTTTCATTCTTAATTAGTGTGGGTGACTCTTAGTTATTCATAACAATTTGATTTACTAACTTGGCATTTATATATAATCTTACCCCCCTTCTGACTCTAATACTCACTTAACAGCTTTACCTAGTCTGACACCCATCTATCAAAACATCTACCAACCATTCTCTACCTCTAACTTACTACTCTAACTCATTTCTAATCATTCTACCCTTATAACAAAATACTCTCTACCCCTTTTGTACTCAGGATGTGTGTTCCCTTCCCAATGCTCATTCCCTTATTTGGTTCTGGACCCTCCCTAGGTAACCCTTTCCGGCACATATCGGATCCCCTCCCGCCACAACGCTTTTCGTTGAGGACTCCTTATCACACCACCCCCATTTACAAATTTCCCCCTTATCTAATTACTCTTTAATCGCATAACTTTCATCTACAAAATATCCCCATCTCTTTACTACCTAAATATCACTCATTACTCTACCTATTTTTTCCCATAGCTACTGTGTCACTATCAATACTCAGTTTTCTATCTTACTTTTACTCCCAAGACTCTTGTTCTGTTTAACACCCATCTAAACTTAACTTGGACTGATTGATTCAAATGCTTTCTTTATGCTTATCACCCAAATTCTAACATTTACCCCTTTTTGCATTATATTACCCCTTGAAACTTCAATACTATCTCGAATACATTTCACCATTTACTTAAAACATCACAAGTTTATTATTGAAACATTTAATTACATTGAAAATTTGCAAATCACTTGTAAGTGACATACTACATTTATAACCCTAGCAGTCAGCTGATGTCTCATCATCATATGAATAACCTTTCTCTAACTACATTTCAAAATTATACAGATTACACATGTTTACAATCCTTACCACTAATACATGGCATACAATTAATACAAATACACAAAACTACATAGTTATCATCATAAAATATTGGTGGATTTAGAAACCTTACCATTAAATCTAGTATTTAAAATCTTTTTGCTCTCATAGGGACATACATCGCTACTCATTGAGTCATAGTCATAGCAACAGTTACTGAACAGCTCTTTGGATTGTCAACCCCCAACTCTCTCTATAGAGTCGTGTTATAAGCTGACCACCCGCTGTTTACAGAGGTCATCACCCTCTCACTGAATTTTCAGCTACCCTCCTACTTCATCATTTACTTAAAGTCCCCCCTTATACCCCTGGCTTGTAACTGCCAGCTCCTTTTCTACACACACTATTGTTTCCTGCTGGTGGACTGTGGCATCCATTTGCATCCCCAAGAACTGAAGTTTACATTTATAAGGTATAGACACTGCCTATACCGTTCTTGGTTCAGCGTTATATAAAATTCAGCATTACTGATGTCCGAGGACACCAGTAATCCTACTAAAATGATTCACACACTCTTATTACGGCACTATCGCCACCTTCGACGATAGCCGCTGTTCCATAGTTATGTAGTTTCCCCTGTTTTACCTCCCGGTCAATTTCAATGTTCACCAATTTAGAATCTACTTACATAAATCCACGGTCAGGGTTCGGTGAAGCTGTGACCGCCCGAAATGTGGGGAAACTACCAAAAGACATATAAGGCTACACTGACACCGTTACTACAATTCACGGAAGGTCAACTCTTATATGTTTTGTTATTTATTAATTACTTTTCGTTTTAACATCTTTTAGATTCATATACATTTTTAACTTGCAAACATCAAACATTTCACTTTATATAAATTGCATTATAAAATGCATACTTACAGTACATCACTCAACACACCTGCTTCCTATTACTGACATAAAATTATAAACAATTCATCACCAATATCACGTACACAACTCCATGTACCTTCTGCAACATTATAACATTCATATCTAAGTACATTTTGTATTTACTTTTATTATTTATTATAAAGTTTAAATCTCATACAAATAATTTTACATTCATCATCAAAATTTGTTTACATAACACTTTAAATCAATCAAAAACATTTAAACATCTCAAATGATTTCATTCAATCAATTATTAAAAACACAACGTACTGTATTTTAATTACATTACTCCAAAACAATTACAATTCATTTATTACCTTCATAATTATTCTTGTTATTTATTTAGTCTACCAAAATTTTATTATTATTATTAAATTGATTTCTACTACACACACATATTGTTTACATACCATACATTTTACAACACAAATGTATTAATTTCACTATTAATTTATTTACAATCTCTTGTCATTACTTTTCTGTTTACCACACTTCATTTCATAATCTAGCCAGGTCATAACCACAAACTAAAATATTTAAAATGTCCATTCATTGAGTTTATATTTATCCTCCATCATCATGTATGAGTCTTACTTTTATATAATAATTATCGTCCTTACTCACACTCATTATACTATTATTATTATTGTAATGACCATTAGCAACATAGTATTTAACACCATTATTACCTATTAATTCATAAAACCCATCTACATTGGTAATTTCAGTTCTGTCTCCGTCAGTATTTTTGTTCAACATAAGGTAAGTTATTTTATCATCATATTCATTTACTGTATCAATCACAACATCAGGTAAGTGTTTATCGTTTATAAAGGTATCATCAAAATAATCATCTATCTCTATTTAATAATGTAAGTCACTTTTTCATCTCTCTCAATATCTAAAACCTGCACTAACATTACTTAACCTCCATTAACCTCAAAAATCTCTATTTCTCTCTTTCTCTTTCTCTCATCACAATACCTCTCATAACCCCACTGAACTGTCTCATTCCATGCAAAGGGCACAACAAACTTACTATATGTCTTGGCACTTCCAAGACCATCACAAAAAATAAAGGGACCATTTGAAGACACCTCGTCTTCCACACAACTACTGGAGGAAACTCTGTCCTCATACAACATTTGTGAAACCTCTGTTTCACCATAAACTTGGGGAAAACTTGCCCTTTGCCCATCTAAACTTTCATCATACTCTCTCTCACTCTCACTAACTATTTTCAATGTATCACTCTCTGATACCACATTTTCAATTACATTACCATTTTCCATATCATTTTTATCATTTGTTACCTTATTACTATAATTATCGTTATTACTCACCTTGTTATTAATTATCTGAGTTACTTTACTTTTAATCTGTTCCCCTACTGACTCTATCACTTTCTCAACACTCTATTCTAATTTGTTAAAGTTAGTTTCTAATATTTCCTTGGTTTTTTCTAAATGGTTATTAATTTCATTAATCTGGTTTTTCAACTCATCAAATTTACTATTTTGTTCGTCAAATTTGGCATTGAAATTATTATTATTAACATCAAATCTATTATTAATAAGATTAAATAAGTCATTTTGTAACGTGTCAGAATTATGGGGTATTTGTATTTTATTTTATTTCATTTCGGGATTTTTATAAAAATGTTGCAAGTTTTATTTTCCAACAAACCAGACTACGTGTAGAAAACAGTGTCGAAACAAAGCAGCGACGCAATATTCCGTTGTGAAATTAGTACCGAGGTATGCACCACCCTCTATTTCTCAGAACTGTGCGTGAATGTGACAGTGCGCATGCACGCAACGACTCAAGTATGCGCACTGTTGGGACGCCAAGAAAACCAAACGACGCTGGAAAAAATGGCGCAAAAACTACGTTGTGTGAGATCAACGAGCCGACCTACAGGAAACGTAGCTAAGGACCGCCTCCTGTGGGTGACATCAAGCCAACAGTGCCTAGAGATCGTCGTCACACACTACTAAAACAAACATTATGTAGCTTGGGTTTAGCCAATAAGCCACGGCAAATCAACTTTGAACGACAACGAGATCCATTGGCAGTGGACCACTGTTTTCTCCCGCTTGCCAAGTAAGTTGCGCAGTCGTTCATCCCAAGAGTAACCGGCCGGTTCACTTAGAAGAGGTAGCTCTTCTCAAAATTCAAACATGTGGCAGTAAAAGTGGATTAATCATTATTTGAATCAGTGGCAGTGATGCGGGAATAACTTCCGAATACTAACATACAAGTTTGTTATTTTTTTTTGTTTTTGTCGGGACGATTACAACTCACCACGGAGCGACCACGAGGTCACAGATAAACGCGTGGCCGGCGGGGATTGTATAATATGATCTATTAGCTTGATCAAGCAGGGTAACGGGGGTTTTATTTTTTAGAATGTGAGAGTGCGTGACGCAGGCTGGGCTATCTGCATAGATGTAAGTAATATTATGTAAGTCGATAAAATAAGATGTATAAGCAAGAATTGCACAACCTTTGAAAAACATGTAAGTAAATGTATTTGGTAAACAAAAATTTAAAATTGCAATAGTTGATCATTAAAAAGCTAACCATTTCTCTTCATAACGATGTGTAGAGTTATTTATTTCGATGACCTTAACACAGGTTTGCATCCGACGTACATATGATCGAATTCTGGACCCAAATAGAAGTTTTTGCAGGTAGGTGGAAATTATATTTATGTATTTTGTATATTTTAAACTGTATTGAACGTCACAATTTAATGACAACTCTTTTTCTCTTGTTTTAGTTGCTACGGGAGTGGAATTTGCTCCCGCCTCACTAATTATTACAGATTCGTCTACATTACTGTCACTTATTGACAGTGACTCTGTTTGAATACCTGAATCGCTTTTATCAGCCGATTCAGTTAACATATTTTCTTTGCTTTCATACATCAATTTACATTCGGCTTTATCGCCTACAATTACATCAATTTCATTTTCATTAGTAGCCATTATTTATTCTTTATAAGATTTGTTAATTTAATCTAATTAATTTAATTAATCATAACACAATTTCAATCTTGCATATATTCAATATTTTTTCATATTGTATGTCTTACTTAATTATACTACACATCGCTTAACCTGTGCGTAATTTACGTATTTTTATCCGACCTCCAAATCAAAATTGCATTCACTGTAGGTGCGGAATTTAATGAAATTTAATTTACAAAATTCGTCCCTGTTCGGGCGCAAATTGTGCTCTTATAAATTACCACATTTAATTATTAATATGAATATAACTCCCACTCACCTTAATCCGGTCCAAGGTTACGTCGCACGAACTGCGAAATACAAGTATGATTTCTAGGTTACACTAATAACGTATGCTACACTCATTTTATATAATGTAACTCATCTTTTATTTTATTTTATACTCTGTTAAATGCCCCTTTTTTCTTTTTCTCCCACCAAAATGTTATGATTTTCTCAGAATAACGTTAAACAAATAAATTTCTACCTGCTAAACTTATTCTAATAATTATTATTGAAAACAACCCAGTTTGCCCACACTCACTCTCATACGATTTTACCCCCCTTATTTATTTATTTTAGGCCCTTTCCTAATGTAGTTACTGATATATCAAATTGGTTGTATTTTAACATCACCATTTGGCTTCCTCCTCGTGGTGTACCGCACTGATTTTATGTCCGAAACTTTAATTTTGATTGTCTTTTCTAGATTACATTTTGTTCACTGTAGTTGCTTCATCGTTTTACACTTTTTCAATACTTTAGTTACACTCTATCCACAATTTAAAATTTACTTGTGAGCCACCACTTGTGTTTTTGCCTGGCTGCCGCCACGGCTGAAAGTTGGTGGGTGACTGCGCAGAGTGTTAACAAGGTACCCCACTCCAAAAGTTGGACAAGACGGAAATTACAATGCCTGCTGGTGACAAAATGTTCGTCCACTTACAAGGAACATGGGTTGTTAATGTGTGTTCGCGGTGACGATATTTTACTGGCATTCGTCACGTGACTCTGGTAGGCGTGGTTTTTGTCAGATTTCCGCCAGCAATCGAACACGTGCTGATAGAAACTTTACAGTGTCGACATTTTTGTTAGCATCGGGTGAGGCTGCTTAGCGTCCTGTCCACGCGCGTATGCTCAAGTTGCGCGCCCGAGTGCGTAACACACCACTGAAATTCCTGGAATGGTAATGCATCTTGCCACGCCCGCTCGCAAAATCACAACGTTGTTCTTTGTCTGACTGAAACAGTTTTCTGCGTGGGATCACAATTGAAATGAAATAAATAAAATAAAATACCCCATTCTGTCCCATTACATAAATAGAAGCCCAGGAGAGCTAATCGCTCTCTCTTAACAAACCATAGTCGCGGCGGTACGCTATCCCGGTCCGTAACGCGAATTTTTTAAACTATTTTGGACGAAGTTAGGTTTAAAATCTAACATCAGTACGATGTTGTAACTGAACTTATAAAGTATCACGGTAATGTTTTTTTTTTATTTGAAGTAATAAAAACAATAATAAAAAAATACCGTAACGAAGAAATCGTCAGACGTCAACAAGCAGTCGACATCTTGATACTATCCAAATTCTTGATATTAACAAAAAAATAGATAAAAACATGGTTATTTTTTAACTCAGAACATCTAATTTTTCCGGTAGCCATCTTGTACTGCCAACTACGTATAACAAAATAGGTGTACTTATCATTTTGGGGTTCTTTTCGGCGAACACAGGAGATCAGAATCGGTTGTTCGAAATAAAGAAAACTTTATATGGTTTCCCATTAATATAGTTTTATTGACATTTTACTAAAACTTTTATTGTTTAAACACTATCTCCTGACATCCTTTTTCTACTACAAATTCATATTGACGGAAGTTATTAAGCATATAATGGGATTTAAAACATAGTCTGTAAATTGCAAATATACTTCTATAAAATTAAACATGACTAATATATACATTAAGACCTAACAACACAAACCAGCCTTCTTAATTTATCTCGTTTCACTCACTCATGTACACACACACACACACACACACACAATTAATTTATAACCCGTGAGATCTCATAGCTTTGAAAAAATGTTAAAATTTTAGATATTGATATTTTGAATGAAGTAGAGATTGAGAATTGAAAATTTTGAAAGTTTGTTTTATTGGATTCCGATGGATTATTTATCTGTTCATTGTTAGTCCAGAAGACGTCACATTTTTTTACACGCACATTTGCTAATTTTTTACACTGATGATTAAAACCGAAACTGTCTCTACATTCTATATATGTATTCCTGTTCCTACATATTTTAAACTGTTATTACACTTTGATTGAAAGTTAAAATGCGTTACTTTGCATTTTCGGTACGGGCGCCCGCGATTTACATTCCGAAACTTTTATATGTGACCGGCCGGCTCACTGACTGATTTTATACTGGGAATAAGCCACTGGCGCTATTTTATGAAGTCGCCGTTGTTGTACGACCAACTCTTATTGTTTTAAAGTTTATATCACTCCGCCAGCAGACTACTTTCATTACATGACCGCATTCCATAACAAGGATCGGCTCTGACGTATATACTTACGTCAGATGGTCTGACATGGTTATATAACTTGTTTACAGTTTTAATTGTGTCACTGGAGCTGACCTTGGCGCAGTTTGTCGGTTGTCTCACTTGTTTGTATAAAATATTATTGAAGAACCTTCACAGTCAGTGCTGCCACTGTTGCTATCACTGTCGCTAACAAATTTACCTAAGTTTCGTTTATGTTTGTCCCTATTATTGACAAAAAAATGTTATTTGTTTATAAAAGAAAATACAAATTGCCTTATTACCCCAAAATAGGTCCGTTACAATACCCCCTCAATGAGATATTTTATGCCGAAGCATAAAAAATCTCATTGACACATTCATACTTGCTAAAGGGATCAGCCAGGATATGTCGCCACAACCCCCTTTATGGTTTACAAAAAAATATAATCAACTCACCCTTGGTCCGGTGACTGTGACCGCACCTGAATGACAATACTGGACTTCTCTCTCGAGATCCCAACACCGTAGAGTCAGACAGATACTCAACGCCCCTGCTCTGACGCGCTGGCCAGCTCAGGTCCGCCGCCACAGCATCACCCAACACTGAAACAAAAAATCAAATATCAAATAGTGGCCTTATACAACACCATATCCCCAACTGATCTGTTTCCCCCTAGCGGTGCTGGTTTGCGCTAAGAAGCACTGGTTTTGTTTTTTAATTACTTCTAACATATATATCCAAATACCTAGCAACAACATGATACCCATTTTAAAATTCATAATCTTATTCTATCTCTTATTAACTTTATCCCAAAATTCAAAATCATTGCCCTGATTCCCATCAGAATTTAAATAAACAGACGATCGACTCATAAACATTTCCCATTACCATATTACATTTCTCTCATCCCCAATTTAAAATGCATGTAAAATATTTAAATTCATAAAATTCTCTTACACTAACAAACACAATATAACATAAGAAAACATAGTACACTCATAATTCACATTGTTATCCTTATCTTAAAATAAACAATTTGTACTTAAAATTTATACACTTTACATAATTAAATTTGCATATAAAATCATAAAATTACCTTTTAATCTCAATTTAACTTTTATTACTTCGTTTCTCAAAATTATTTATATATATATATATATATATATATATATTTTTCAATCTTTGTTTTACCCATCATTTCATTTATTATTCCCTTTCATTAATTTGGGTGATTCTACGTTATTCGTTATAATTCACTTTATCAACTTGGCATTTACTCATAATCTTACCCCTTTTATTATTCTAACGCTCCCTTACAAAATCTTTAACTAGTATGACACCCCTCTATCAAAATATCTACTAACTCTTCCCTACCTCTAACTGCTTACTATTTTAACTCAAATCGCCACCTTCTCTCAATATATAAAAAAAAATACTCTCTAACCCTTTGTACATAGGATAAGTGTTTCCCCCCCCCAAAAGCTCAATTCCCGTTCTCTGGTTCCTGGATTCTACCTAAGGCAACCCTTTCCCACTAAATCTATTCCAAATCCCGTCCCAACCCTTATGTTGCGGACTCCCACACTACACTACCCCTACTACAAAATTGCCATCCCCAAAATCTCAATCTCATTACCTTACTACAACTACAACAAAATAACATCAACAAAATAAACAACAATATATCACTCAAAATTCTACATCTTCTCCATTTCTACTGTGTCTCCACTTATACTTCTCAAAATTCTATAACATACATTAACTCAAAACAACATTACATCATTTTCATCTCTACTATTTCTTTAACTTTGACTTCAATTTGGACAGATCTATATGTCCCACAAATATTCACCTTGGACTGACTCAAACATTTTATTCAAACAATTACTATCACCCAACTTTTATCTTTTTCAACCCATTGAAACTATCACAACTTTATTTCATTTTATTTAAAATCTATAAACACATTGAAAACATATTATTATATTTTTATAATCCTTATTCCTAACATACTAAATGTAATTAACACAATAAGACATAATAAACACATTATAGGAAGTATTTAGTGCATCTATTTTTCAAATCAAAACAAAATTATTGAGTAGCAAATCATCATTATTAAAAGACAACAAATTTCTAATACATTATCCCCCAGGATAATCTCCTAGCCACACACACTATGACCCCCCCTGGACTGTGGCGTCCAGTTGCGTCCACAAGGACTGAGGTTTTGGAGGAATGTGACATCTCCGTGTCCTTGCTTCTGCGTTACATTTTAAAGGTTTAGATATCATAATATCTCTGTCTATAGTTATGCGCCCCTAATGCGGGTCTACCACCTGGCTCTGCTGTTCCTCCTCGAACAGAGTGGCAGCCGCTGTTCCATAGTTCCGGGATTCCCCCTAGTTTAACCCCCCATTAATTTCTAATATAGACCAATTTCAAGCCAGCTATGGTCAAGGGACTTGATATGACCATAGCTAACCGCTAGCCGAAACCACGATTAGTGCTGGTAAGGCAGTAATCGCCCGAAAAGTCGGGGAAATCATCTCTTCCTTCAGGCATGTACACATCATCATTAATATGCACGACACGGCAATTTATCAAGGTACAATATAAAATTATACAAAAGGTGTGCCATGCATTTTCGCCATGTTGGCCTCCGATGGAGGTAACACTCACTGTTACCCCCAACACTTTCCGCTATCTACTGGGGCACATGCCACCCCAGCAACAGCAACTTACTAACTAATTAATTAGAATGGAAAAACTAAACTTTCAACCGTTGCAGTTCCACACTCCACTGTTCTATATCACTTCTTTGAGCACCAAACTACCCCCCAAAATTATCCCCACATCTTGTATTGATAACAAGTTTTTATTTTACTACACATTTCTTCAAAACGTTCTTATACTCACTGATACTAAAATTTGACAATTATATTTGGTCACTTATTTCTGAAATTTCTTTAAATTTAAAATTATACACCTCCAAAGTTGTTTTTTTTTTTTCAAAATTCTATTTACATTGAAGGCTGACTCTATCGTGACATTCACCACGTCTAGGAAGGTCGCAGTCGCCTGAAATGCCGGGTCTCGCCGTAAAACGAATTGGAACGAGATAGAGCCACTACGTGAATTCACGTCCCCTACTACACCAAAACTACCCCACTCCCCTACCATTTCTTCAAACCCACTGTCTATCTTACTCCAAACCGTCTTGCCCCAAAACTCGTCTTTTCGGGCTTAACAGAACTATAACCAATGGCTGGTTTTAATTTTCCATTGGTTCTAAAATATTTAAATTTGTACGCACTGCCTTATATTTAGGTGCAGCCTTCATTATTTACAAACACTCTAAGGCAGTGCAGGTACGTGACAGGTACACCGAAACCGCTACGCCTGGAGTGTATTAAAAAAATAATTTGTGTCACGTACCTGTTGGGGTCCCCCTCCCCGTTCAAATATGTAGTTAAGTTTTCTAGTTTATACCAATTTTGGTGGAGCCGGACCATCGTTGTTTTCACCGCCCGAAGGAAGATCCGCCAACCATGGCCCGCCTCCGAGTTCCGAATTCCACGGCCAGGACTGGTAAGATCGTGACCGCCCGAAAATGGGGGAGGCTCCCGTCTGTAAACATACAACAATATTTAAAAACTTATTTATAAACATAATATAATTAAAGTGACCGATAAAATTTTAAATTCGTCGCATTTTGAGTACCTACTATTTCCTGCGTCGCTGGGTTCCTCAGCACATACGCATTCTGCATTTTTATTCCTACAATTTCATAAGGTCCTTCATATAATAAGAAAAACTTTTTTATTTCTCTATCTTGAGCACTGGACAAATCATGTCTCTTTACTAGCACTAACTGACCTACCTCGTACTTGGTCCATTTACCCTTGGCATCATGTTTCTGTTTTCTTCGCTCTCCTCTCGTGAGTAAATTCTCATTAGCCAATCTAACTTTCATATTCCTGTCCAAAACCTGACCTTCAGGTGGGTATTTGAAAAGTTGTTCCAATATCCTGGGCGGCCTTGTTCCCCTAATCAACTCATGCGGCGTAAATCCTGTGGACTCATGGGTGGTACAATTCAGCCAATCCTCTACTTTTTTCACGTAGGATGGCCATTCTGTGTGTTTGGCGTGACAATACGCCCGAAATATCCTGCCAATCTCTCTCATCACCCGTTCTGCTTGGTTCGACTGAGGATGGTACACTGCCGTATGCTTGGGTATGATGCCTTCCCATCCAAGCGTCTGCCACCATTTGCCGCTTATAAATTGTGGACCATGGTCAGATAATATAATTTTCGGTTTTCCAACATTAAGCATGTAGTCTTGTACTATTTTCTCACTAAGTACTTTACTAGTTGCTCTCTTAATGCTATATAACTTCACAAATTTGGAAAAAGTGTCTAGAACTACAAATACATATAACACACCCCCTCTACCTCTGGGTAATGGTCCATACAAATCAACCGCAACTAGATCAAAAGGTTTATCTACTTTTATGTAATTCATCTCCCCCTCTACTTTATAATTCACTACTTTCGATTTTTGACATAAATCACACACTCTCAACACTCTCCTAACTCGCTTCTCCATATTCTTAAATATACATGACTCTTTCAAAACATTAGCACACTTTCTCGCACCAAAATGACCATACCTTATATGACAATCCCAAACAATTTTATCTATTAACCCCTCAGGTATAACTAACCTCCAATCACGCTCCCCACCATCTACCTTTTTAAACAAAATACCTTGATATACTTGAAATCGCTCATTATATTCAGATCCCTCTACATCTGTTTCTAAACTAACAATTATTTTACCCAGTTTGCTATCAGATCTTTGCATGTTTTTAATATCACTTAATTCCTCACCAAAAATTCTATCTTCTCTAGTTAGTCTAAAAATTTCTATTTCTTTAAGATCCCTACCAGTTTTATTATCTATAACATCTACTCTAGAAAGTGTATCTGGTACCTTATTATCTGACCCCTTTATGTATTCCCATGAAAAGTTATATTCTTGTAAGGCTAATACCCACCTGGTTAATCTGCTATGTGTTAGCTTACATGAATTGAGAAGTGACAATGCCTTGTGGTCCGTCCGGATGATCGTGGTATTCCCTAGGATGTATGTTCGGAATTTACCCACGGCGAACACAATACTTAGAAGTTCTTTTTCAGTTGTTGTATAACTTTGTTCCGCCGATAACAGCGATCTACTGGCAAAGGCGATCGTCAGGTGTTCCTTGTCGCAGCTCTCCTGGCATAACTCCGCCCCTAGCGCTACATTGCTGGCGTCGGTCTGCAAATAAAAAGTCTTATTAAAATCGGGATGATTCATCATGATCATATGACTGAACTTTCTCTTAATTTCATTAAACGCAATTCGTTCCGTATCGCCCCATCTCCACTGTTTATTCTTCTGCAGTACAGCACTCAGTTTGGATGTTGTGTGTGCGTAGTTCTCCTGAAATTTCCTGTAAAAATTGCATAAGCCTAAGAAACTTTGTAGTTGCTTAATGTTTTTTGGTTCGGGGAATCGTATTATGGCTTCTACTTTGTCAGGGTTGGCTAATATCCCCTCCTGTGTAATAATAAATCCTAAAAAATGTATTTCTGTCTGCAGAAATTTAGACTTATCCCAATTCACTGTTAAACCCCCTCTTTGCAGCTTATCGAATACATATTCTATGTGTTCTAAATGTTCAGTGAATGTTCTAGAGGCTATCAAGATATCATCGACATATACAGTTAAAAAGTCTAAATCCTTAGGTTGTAAAATATTATCTAAACATTTTATGAAGCTGGCAACACTGGTGTTTAATCCAAAAGGTAAGCGTTTAAACTGGTAATTCTTACCGTTAAAAAGAAAAGCTGTATATTTCCTGCTCTCTATTGCTAATGGCACCTGCCAGTATCCAGCGGTCAGATCTAAAGACGTCATGTATTTGACTCCGCTAAACTTTTGTAAAATCTCATTTATGGGTTCTGGAGATTCCCTGTCAGGTATAATAATTTGATTAATTTTCCGAGCATCTAAACATAACCTTACCTTGCCATCCTTCTTTATCACTACCACCAAAGGATTTGAGTAAGGTGATACTGAGCGTTCAATTATGCCTCCCTGCATCATCCGGTCTAATTCCTCCTGGACAGCCCTCCTCTTCGAAAACGGCACCGGGTAGCTTCTCTGCATGTATGGTGTGTGGTCCCGAACTTTCAGCTCGCAGATGTAGTCCTTCGCTTTCCCTGGTGATTCGTCAAATACCTCTCGGTACCGCTCCACAACGGCCCACAGCTCCTCTCGCTGAGTATTTCCTACAACTGTATTTTTATTGAAAAATTTGTCGGCTCTATTTGCCCACACACTCTCATTACGCTCATGCATCTCTCTCTCTCCTCATTTTCTAGACTATCAGTCTCTAGACATATATTTATTTTAGTTTCTAACTCTCTATCGCTTATCTGCTTATGTAACATTTTTATTCCCGTGACTTTAGCTTCATTTGCTACTTTCTTAAACTCTATTCTGACTGGTTTATTCCCCTTCTCAAATTTTACTATTTGTTTATTGAAATCTATTACTGCTCCGTTCCTTTCCAAAAAATCATTTCCCAAAATTACATCTAGACTCAACCCTTTAACTACTAGAAAAGTGTTTTCAAATTCAACTTCATTTATTAAAATATTTAATTGTACTTGTCTGGTTATTCTCTTACTTCTCACCCCAGTTACCCCCACTACTGTAACCCCTGCAACTGGTAATGACGGTATATTCTTGTTTAACTCCTTTAATTCACCCATGACATTTTCAGAAATTACTGAGATCTCGCTACCAGTATCAATTAAAGTTTTATAATTCTTACCTTCAATGTTAATTGTCACCTCAGTCAATCCTGCTCTGCGTTCCATCACCTTGTTCTCCTCTTCTTCTAACAGTTCCTTCGCCATGTCCATCTTGATAACGTTGTTATGGTATCCGTTGATTATTTGGACCCTCCTGTTTTCCATAGACAATGGTTCGGCCCGCTTCTCCATTGTCCTCCCTAGTTTTCCGTGGAGGGACCCGCCACAGCTGGATGATTTCCTCCTCTACCTCTATTATAATGTCCTCCTCCTCTCGGCGCTCCTCTATGAAATTCTCCTCCTCTCGTCTGTTGATTGGGTGGTGGGTTTGCTCGCTCGTTCCTGGCGCACTCCCTGTTTCGATGACATCTGAAACAATTTGTTCTATTAGCATAATTGTCGGTTTCACAGGCTCTACACCTCCAACTCTCGCCCCTATTATCAAAACTTCCTCCCCGCGCTCCTCTATGAAAACTCTGTGTACCCCTGTTCTGATGGTAATTATTATTATTATTATTATTATTATGGTGTGGTACTACTGGTGTGTTTGAACGTCGCCCTATGTCGCGTTCCCCTATATTCTGTAGCACGTCTAGCATGCTCTCTAACTCATTGATATTTGTAATCTCTCTAGTCATTAACGTGATTTGCACCTCTCTGGGCAGGTGTTTGCTAATATGTCTTACAAATGATCGGAATGGTAACGGTGGTTCTAGATACTTAGCTTCGTTATATATCATCATCACATAGATGGTTAGGTGGTTATTACTCCTACCAAAATTCCCAGTACCCATTATTTTACTTCTTAAGATTTCTTGGTCTTCTTCTGACCAGTATTTGTTTCGAAAAGCTACCTCAAAATCTTCATAACTACCCCATTCGGTATGGTGTACTTCCGACCATATCTCGGCACTACCTTTAAAACATTTGATAATCTTCAGCAATTTAACCTCCCAGCTACTACTATTAAACCGATTAAACTCCCTAACCCTATTTAAAAATTGCACTGGGTGTACTCTACGATTGTCACAATTAAAAGTTTCTAATTCTATTTCATTATTTGTGTCTCGTGTCATAAATATGCGTTCAGTAACATTGTTTACATTTTGATTTTTCACTAAACTTAATTCATCTCTCATACTACTAATGTTTTGTTCAAGTGAATATAATTTTTTGTCATTACTATATTCAGACTGTGTGCTATTTTTTGCTATTACTTCAATAGATTCATTGACTGCTTGTATTTCTGTCTTATAATTACTTTCGATTTCATTTATTTTAGAGTCTATCTTATTTTGGTGTTCATCAATATTTTGACTAATTTTTTCAACTGTCATTACTACGCTACTCAACTTACATTCAGTTTCAATATTACATTTATTAATTTTTGATTCTATGTCATTGTTATACTCATTCATTGAATTTATTAATATTTCATTATTTTCATTGATTTGCTTCTCAACTCTATCTATCTGGCTATCTATTTCACTAAATTTAACATCTATCTTTTGTATTGAATCATCTAACTTGGTCTCTACTTGGTTAATTTTATCAGTAAACTCTACTTTAGTACTTTCACAATGTCTATTAATGTCTTGAATCTCATATTTCAACTCATTAATATCCCTACTTTGTCTATCAAATTTGTCATTCTGGATGTTAAATTTAACGTCAGAATCACTCTTTATTTCGTTAATTTGGGTTTTTAACTCATCCAAACTATTCTTTTGAATATCAAATTTACTGTTCATTTTCTCGAACTGCTTTAATATAACACTCATCATATCATTTTCTACTTGTTTACATTTTGTTGAGATTGGAGTCGATAGATTACTCGAGTCGTCTATAGCTGATTCAGTTAGGCTGAATTCTTTTGATTGATTTACTGGGGTTGAATGAACCCCTGGTTCTCCCACACTAGCCGACTCGCTCATTTCTACTACAATCTCGTTATTATCTGCCATTTTGAAAATAAAAGAAAACTTTTACATATATCTCTTTTCAAAATGTTACTATATATATAACATATATTTATTATCCAAAGATATTCTATTTACCCATACTTCACACAATCATAACATAACCCCTATCTACGTCTATTTTACGTAATTTTAGCTTTACCTCAAACAACCGTTCTGCCTTCCCACATAGGCCTATATTTTATATAACTTTATTTATATAAAATTGTCCCTTAAGTTTCGGGCACCATTGATACTATCCAAATTCTTGATATTAACAAAAAAATAGATAAAAACATGGTTATTTATTAACTCAGAACATCTAATTTTTCCGGTAGCCATCTTGTACTGCCAACTACGTATAACAAAATAGGTGTACTTATCATTTTGGGGTTCTTTTCGGCGAACACAGGAGATCAGAATCGGTTGTTCGAAATAAAGAAAACTTTATATGGTTTCCCATTAATATAGTTTTATTGACATTTTACTAAAACTTTTATTGTTTAAACACTATCTCCTGACATCCTTTTTCTACTACAAATTCATATTGACGGAAGTTATTAAGCATATAATGGGATTTAAAACATAGTCTGTAAATTGCAAATATACTTCTATAAAATTAAACATGACTAATATATACATTAAGACCTAACAACACAAACCAGCCTTCTTAATTTATCTCGTTTCACTCACTCATGTATACACACACACACACACACACACACACACAATTAATTTATAACCCGTGAGATCTCATAGCTTTGAAAAAATGTTAAAATTTTAGATATTGATATTTTGAATGAAGTAGAGATTGAGAATTGAAAATTTTGAAAGTTTGTTTTATTGGATTCCGATGGATTATTTATCTGTTCATTGTTAGTCCAGAAGACGTCACATTTTTTTACACGCACATTTGCTAATTTTTTACACTGATGATTAAAACCGAAACTGTCTCTACATTCTATATATGTATTCCTGTTCCTACATATTTTAAACTGTTATTACACTTTGATTGAAAGTTAAAATGCGTTACTTTGCATTTTCGGTACGGGCGCCCGCGATTTACATTCCGAAACTTTTATATGTGACCGGCCGGCTCACTGACTGATTTTATACTGGGAATAAGCCACTGGCGCTATTTTATGAAGTCGCCGTTGTTGTACGACCAACTCTTATTGTTTTAAAGTTTATATCACTCCGCCAGCAGACTACTTTCGTTACATGACCGCATTCCATAACAAGGATCGGCTCTGACGTATATACTTACGTCAGATGGTCTGACATGGTTATATAACTTGTTTACAGTTTTAATTGTGTCACTGGAGCTGACCTTGGCGCAGTTTGTCGGTTGTCTCACTTGTTTGTATAAAATATTATTGAAGAACCTTCACAGTCAGTGCTGCTGCCACTGTTGCTATCACTGTCGCTAACAAATTTACCTAAGTTTCGTTTATGTTTGTCCCTATTATTGACAAAAAAATGTTATTTGTTTATAAAAGAAAATACAAATTGCCTTATTACCCCAAAATAGGTCTGTTACAATCTAAGAACATCAACGCCTGACAGAGTATGAGAGCACGACTAGCAGAGGAAGGAGATGCAGAGGACTGGAGACGTTTCTATAATAATGGCTACAGATCCAGAGTAACATGTCATCATAGTCTACAACAGTCAATGTACCGTAGAGGACGAGCAGTGAGGGCAAGAGGACATCCAGGAGGAGAACACCAAAGGAATCACTGGAGGACAAGGGATAACTCTACATAAATTAAGGTGACGAAATACCAATACATAATTTTCAAAGAGAAAGACATTGAGAGACTCTAAAAGTCAAAACAATTTTTGTAAACATAATTAATAAGTATGTAGATATAAATAAAATTCAATGTAATTAATATGTAATCAAAAAGGTTATTTAATTATTTTTCGTAATGAACATAACGTAGAGTCATTGAAATTAGTAATTGAATTATTTAACTTTTCTTGATAAAAGCACATAACATAGAGTCATTTATAGTAATAAATTAAATGTGCTAAAATGATTTTTTTTAAAGCCATACAAAGGTATTAAGAAAGATAGAATAAGAATGCAGTAATAACTTTTAAATAAGCACACATTCTACTGAGCAAGCAAGAAACATTAACATATTGACGAGAAGTCTATATATAATAAATAATATAATATTTAGAATTTAAGATATCTTTGTAATGTTGACACGAATAGTAAAGACACTTTGAAACCATCGATAATGAAGATCACATGGCGTATTAATCATGATTTTCATAATATTATAATATTTTTGTTTGTTTGTTTCAAATAATAAATGAAGCATATTACAATTCGTAAAAAGAGTTACTCTTATTATAATTACACCTACACCACAATTATTCATACACGTTGTTAGTAATGGTATAGAGAGTGTATGAGTTAAATATGTACAAATTAAATTGCACAGAAGGGTTAATGTGTTACATCTTTGGCGTCCCAAAGAACATGGGGCCCATTCAAATAAAAATTGCATTGTTACATTTTGTCGCTTCCAAAGTGGGGCTATTCAAACACAAAATAGATTTTTATTTGAATTATCAAAAAGGTGTTGCAGTATATTATAAATACATCACATTATCATTTGAATTTTTATGACAGCTTTAGTTGTGGGTCGTTAAATTGGATACAGATGAACTGGTTTGGAAAAGACGTCTATACAGACTAGTATGTGTTTAACCCCCCCACTTGATCGTGGAAAGGGCCCCAAAATCCACAGCAATTAATTCTCCCTTCACTTCTTTCTGTATAATCTGCATCTCCACATAGGTATGCAGATTTGGTTGCTTAGCTGTCTGGCAATCATAACATTTCTTTAATTCAATTTTAATTTTCCTCCACATATTATTAATTGTAAAATCTTCTTTAAGGGATAATAACACTTTATTGCCGATGCATGAGCTAAGCTCTCATGAGTTGGTTTGATTAGCTTATGTAACATTTCATTAGACAACACAACTTTTCAATCATACTTTATTAATTTGAAAAGAATGTTGTTATGTATTTTATACTGAGCTGGTAGTTGAGATTGATTTTTTAAACTGCTCACTGTAATATCCCGATTTTGTTCGTCTGCTAAATTTTGTAGCTAGCTTTGAATTTAATAAGTAAAAGACGTATTTCATTGTCCTCCTTATCGTATCTCTCTTCGCATTCTTCTGGAACATAACGACTTAAAATATCTGCAACGCTATTATCCTTCCCTTTGCAGTATTTGATGGTGAATGAGTTACTCCCCGATGGCTAAAATCCACCTTAACAAATGAGAGTTGGTGACCTTACATTTAAGTAGAAATGATAATGCTTGATTGTCCGTATGTATCTCAAAATGAGTTCCATAAATATAATATCGGAACTGTTTAAGAGCATATACAATTGCAAGGATCTCTTTCTGTGATGTCGAGTAGTGACGCTCTGCTCCTTTGAAAACTCTGGTCGCATAGGCGATGACACTTAGGTTTTCTTCGGAGTCCTTCTGGTATAGCACACTTCCTATGGTGTAATCACTAACATCAGAATAAATAACAAATTTTTCTTCTTTTTGAGGATGATGTAGCATGATGTTCTCTATGAATAACGTCTTCCCTTGGTCGAATGCTTTTTGATCTTCTCCTTCCACTTCCATTTTTGTCCTTTCTTCGTTAATTCTAACAAAGGTTGAGTCCCCTCATCATACAACGGTATGAACCTCCTGTAGTATCCAGTTAATCCCAAAAATGTACGTAAACCTTTAAGATTTCTTGGTATAGAAAAATTGGTTATACTGGTTATCTTGGTAGGATCTGGTTGTATACCTGAGGATGAAATGATGTGTCCTAGGAATTGGATGGATGTTTTTATGAACTCACATTTGTCTAGGTTAAGGGACATGTTTGCTTGCCTAAACTTATGGAATATTGTGCGTAGATTTCTTATATGTTCATCAAATGTCTTACAGACTACTAAAATATCATCTACAAAAATCATTGTATAGGGTTCTACTTCTGGTCCTAAGGTTCTTTCTAAACACTTTACTATCACCGCCAAACTCGTGCTTAATCCAAACGGTACTACCTTGTGTTGGTAACACTTATTCTTGTACAAAAATGCAGTAAATTTTCTATCCTCTTCTCAGATTGGAATCTGCAAAAAACTTGAACGCAGATCGAGTTTTGTCAAGTAGCGTGCTCCTTCACATTTTGAAAACAGCTCGTCCGCATTCGGCGCAAAGTCATACTCCTTCATTATAATACTGTTCAGCACCCGCATGTCCAGGCATAGACGAATGTCCCCATTTTGTTCTTTACTATGACTAGAGTATTTAAGAAGTTGCTGTTGGACCGTTCTATTACGTTATTATCCAGCATGTGATGTATTTCCGTTTCTACTTCTTCCTCATAGCGCATTGGAATCGGGTATGTCCTCCTGACAAACTTTGTTGGGTCAGTTACAGCAATGGTGTGTTCGTATACTGTCGTCTGCTTCGGTGTTTCACTGAATATGTCTTCATATTCCTTTATTATCTCATGAAGCCGCTTCTCTTCTTGTCTCGAGATTTTGTTGGTGGTCTGACTTGTACATCGAGTCGGTGCATATTGAACCTTCGGTTTAGTTAAGACAATAAGTGTCTAGTTAGACCTTATACTGTCTTTCTTCTTCACTCATTTTTACATTATGTTAACACCCTTATAATTACATATTATCTTATTATTACTGATATCAGTCTTAGCATCTAGCACATTCAATAAATCAATTCCTATAATACCATCATATATCAACTTATTCATGATAATCATTGGACATTCTACAGCTAATTTTTT
Source organism: Magicicada septendecula (assembly GCA_034769895.1). Lineage (NCBI taxonomy): Eukaryota > Metazoa > Arthropoda > Insecta > Hemiptera > Cicadidae > Magicicada > Magicicada septendecula. The sequence continues at coordinate 320,804,235 of CM068374.1, read as the reverse complement.
ATATGTCATGGTTACATATGCTTGTTGTTTAACTTTTCTCGTTTATTTGTAGCCATTGTAATATTCATGTTATTTACAGGTAACATCCCAGTGTTTTTAAAATGATTTTTATTTTGATGAACCCGAGTGGCATTTAGAACTGATAGCTGGCTACCGGTGTCTACTAACATTTTAATTAGACAATTGTTGATGTACACATTAACAATAGGGCACTTTGTGTGAGCACGCTCCTCTCGGCTTATATCCTGGTCTGTACTAAGCAATTCGTCTCTTAGGTCGACTGGATAGATATTGTTTATTGTATACCGCCTTTTGTATTTTCTAAGTAATTGTTTTGAAGTCGGGGTGAACTCACCACTGCCTCTGTACATTGTTTATTTTTACCGCATTTACTCCCCTTTCATACGGCTTTGGAAACCGTTTGTTTGTATTGGGACAAAGGTAACCTCCCTTTCCGCTTCTGTTATTTTGCTGCGTTCGCCGTTCCACCTGTTCATCGCATTCCGCTCGTGGTGTCGTTGTCTGGTGTGTGTAATTTACAGTGGACTTATTCACCATGTGCTGTATTGGTGATATATTTACTGTGTGTGATGTTGTGGGTTTATTGTCATCACGGCTGTAATTACAGTTATGTAACTTGTATTTGATTATTTGATAATTACAGTTATCAACCTTGTGGTTGATAATTGTGCTGAGTGTTTTCTCTGTGAGTGATATTTTCGGATTGAGTTACAAGTATTAAAAATTCTTCTATTGTTTTAATACCCTGTGTGTATACAGCAAGTTGGATATTTTTCTGAAAATGGTAAGATAGTTTAGATATTATCTCATACTCCGAAAACTTAGGTTTAAGATGTTTCATTCGTTCAATCTGTGCGATTGTATATTGTTCCATACTTTGACGACCGTGAATATTATATCTCCCATATTCTAGTTGATCACGTATTTGCTGTTGTGTATGAATATTCCAATATCTATTCTCGAATGCATCTTGGAATTGTTGATAATTTGTAACGTTATCACGTATTATGGTATACCATTGTGCTTCTGACTCTTTAAAATGTCGAGTAACAAAGGCTATTTTATCGTTATAACTAATGGCACTACCAATCCTTTCCATTTCCTTCTCGCAGTTGACCAAAAACTCTATACTGTTCTCCCATTTATTACCTGCAAAAGTTAGTTTGATTCTATCTTCTACGGGTGCTGGGTACATCATCATCGGTGCTGGACGTTTCCGTAAGTCCTCCCGAAGTTGATCCACTTCACTCTTCACGTGATCTTTTATATTGGACACCTCTCCAGAACAATCTTTTGCAGTCTTGGAAGTTTCTTCTATCTTGTTCTCTATTACAAGTGTGCGCGATTCTATTTCATTTGTTTTACTAGTGGTCACTTGTAGCAGATCATGAACATCCTGTATTTTACTGTCTTGTTCATGCTTTATCACATTCATTTGTTCATTTACCCCATCATTTATTTGTTTATGAATGTCTGTTAAATTTGTCCTCCATTCTACGTGTAAATCTTTATGCTTATTCTCTAACCTAACAGAGTGTTCATGCAGGGCTTTCCTAAACTTATTGTCTAATTCACTTATGCACGTATCTGTGTCGCTAACTTTATCAGTTAACTGCATCGTACTATCTGTGATTTCTTGTTTTAATTCGCTTAGTGTATTATTTAAATCTTCTTTTAAATCCTCCGTTTGTTTATTTAGTTTATCATTGATACTTTCTAGTTTATCATTTAAACTTTCTGTTTGTTTATTCATATTATGATTTAATTCTTCCATTTGTTTCCTAGTATCTTCTGTTTGTTTTATACTTACTTCGTCTACCCAGACACGCATCATATTTGAAGTACTTCCATATCAAAACCTCCTGGTGCTGCCATGTTAAATTATTTCATATTTATTATATTATATTTTAAAATAATTATTATAGTGATACCCGGTTATGCTATGCTTTATTTATTACTTTAATTATTATTACTGATATATTATTATATTAATAGTACGATTACACTTCATTTACAAATTTATTACCTGTTGAGCGCCAGTTGTGCTTTTATACTACACAACGATTCGAAATAACATTTACTATACTACTAGATATTTCTTTCAATATATCTTTGCTTTTAACACATTTTTCTTTAGAGCAAAACAATTTTTTTTTAATCATTAAATGATTATGTTCGAGGCCACACGTTCTTGTGCGACATTTATATAACGGTAAGAACCTCACTTAATGTTCTAATGTTATATTTTAATGAGCGTGTAATCGTTATATAAATAACACTAGAAAGTTTTATTAAAATTCATGTAATTTTTTATTAACAATTTCTTATTTGGTTTTCGGTTTTAAACTCATTATTATTTTTACTTGCTTATAACGCAATTTGCACTTTTATATTACAAATAATTCTCTTATCTATCTTACGATTCCAAATTATCATAATTTTTATGTGCTTATTACGCATAATTCTTAATACTACCTTACACACAAATATATTATATAATGTTTTAATCTAATACATTATTATCAATTTTTCTACTGCTCTCAGCTAGCTCAATTATTATTTTATTTAATCTTTTAATTATCTCATTCTTTTTTTTCTTTATAACTACAGAATTCTCTTTATAACTGCACCTGCGTTATTTACTGTTACTTCCTCTAACGAGGTTGTCATTTATTATTAATAATTATAGATTTTGAATGTACAGTTACTGCTAACTTTTATTGTTTAACAGTCTTCTCATATTATGGTACTTAATGCACAAACACAACACATTTACAATTATACAGTTATTTGAATCATCTTAGAATCTAATTGTCTATTCTTTTTCTCTTTTCTTTGATATTTAAAGTCTTTTGATTTAGTCTCGATTTCTTACGAATACATGGTTATTTGTCACCTTGTTATTTATGTGGTGCATCTGAAACATGTCCTCTTCATCCTGGATACGAATGACCCTTATTGTTGTGCAAGTCCTGGAGTCTTGTAGTCCCTCGTCACTGGATTCTCGTACTCTGCTGCACTGGCTGCTCGTACTCTGGATCACTGGATTTTCGTACTCTGCTGCATTAGCTCCTCGTACTCTGCTGCATTAGCTGCTCGTACTCTACTGCATTGGATTCTCGTACACTGCTGCATTAGCTGCTCGTACTCTGCTGCATTGGCTGCTCTGGCTGTCGATCAACTCTAGACATTCTAGTAGTTGGACATAGCCTCCGGCAGTCCTGATGATTGAACCAAAAAAAGTTGTAGTCCTTGGACAGCACCTCCGGCTGCTATGATGGTGGGACGAGTAAGAGAGCGATGATTGCGTGTCCTCGTATTTATACCCAAGGCGCCGAAATCATGTCTCGACAATATTCTGCCTGTTCGAAATTGTCGAGCGCGTCACTTTTAATCCCGCTTTCTAATGACATTTCATTTGCTCGTCTTCGCGAATTGCAAAGTCTTTGACACATTGTACGATATTCCTTCGATCGGTAATTTTTAGGCGTTCATCATGCACAAAACCATTTCTCTTTATCTTAATTACTCTAATTACTATTTTAACTATTTTAAATTTTAACTTCTTATCATTTCACTTTTTGTTTGTTTCGCACTATTTTTTATCTATGTGTTTGTGTTATTTTAACACACATTTTGGTGTCTTCAGTTTTTCGCTACTATGCACACAAGCCTAGTAAATTAATTAAATACAATTAATTTATATCGTTATTGAAAGGGTGGCGCCTTTCATGAATGAACCGGTCGTCACACACACATACACTTACTTGTATACACACATGCAGGGAGCTGCTGCTTTGCTCCCTGTCCTAACACGCAAGTCAGGTGTTTACATTACAATTTATATTGCAGTCTGAATGATTATTATTATTCAAATGCGTTATTTATATCTTCTAATTGCTTATTTAAAATACTCAATGCAATGCACAGTACTCAACATAATTGTACTGTTGCAATATATTATATCAAAACATAAGGTAGCTATAGAAATCTGATTTATCCAGAAACTGTGACAAATTCTTGTGTAGCTATTAATAGACTGCAACATAAACCTGAATGTGTGGCCTCTATGTTAAATGTAAAAATTTCAAAATATGCAGACTAGAGTGTATAAAAGACAATTGCATAAGTATAAAAAGTGTATATGAGGACTCAATTGCATGCAGTTACTGTTTGAGGGTAAAGATAATAAATTCTTGTTCATACTCAAACAAGGTTCATATGCACCACCAACTTACACAAGCCCATGTAGTGCTTTGAAAGTCTGGCTCATTCCTTTGGCAAATCTTGTACTGTCCTGTCGCTCCTTATGAATGTTGTATTCCAGAATTCTATCACAGACACCATCTAGTGACTCCACTAATCTCAGTTCACTGGAAAACCAAATGGCACTTTGTTAAGATTGACATGAAATACATCTTCTCTATAACATAAATGCAGTGAAGAGTGGGAAAAGGAGATGAAGAAAAAGAGAGATAGGTGAGAGGGGAGAGAGAGAAGGGGGAGTGCAGGAGAGTCTTTTACAGACTTAAGTCACCTTTAAGTTACAAAAAAATTTAGTTTTCTTCTTTTTCATCTACAGACATTCTTCATGTCATTACAACCAGGAAATCCTATCCTTCAGTACTCTTTTAAACATATTCTGCCTTTTAGCTTCCATCATCATCCGCATATTGTCAAGTATTTTCCTACTTGATTGATCTCTCCATGGTCTCCCCAACACATTTCCTTTAAAATGTTCAGAGGTAATCACTATGTCTGAACCTATGGTACAGATCTTATATCATACTATTTCAATTACTTTTATAAGCTTTTTCACCTTTTCATTCAAAACTTCACTTTTTTCCTCTATTTAATCTGTGTTTATTATTCTTCTCCATATCACATTCAATACTGGATCCAGTCAGGGCTTTTCTTTCTTTTCCAAGTTGAATTTCTGTAATGCAAGTTATTCTAAAAAAGGTTGTCTGGAAAAGCCTGTGTAACTGCTAAATCTATATGACTACTTATGAGCAGATTCCTTTTATTCCAAAAACCATGCTTAGTGAGTACCGTTTTACTCTCCATTTCTGGTATAATATCTTCCACAGTCATATTTTCCAAGTAGTAAAATTGTTTCACTTGTCCAGTTTCTTGATTATATAGTCCCACTCTTTATCTTTCCCCTTATTACATTTATCTACAATCATCAGGTTAGACCGTTTAGCATTTATCTATCTTTCCCATTGCTTTGGTGTATTGGATACCACTGTCAGCATGCATCCCATTTCTTTTTCTTGACCACTTAATATAACAAAGGCATCACCAAAATAACTATTCCAAAGGTAATCTTATTCTCGAGTTGAACAAAAGTTAAGTACAATGTCCTATTCATTCCTAAGCATATTTCCATTATTACAAGCAGAGTCAATATAGCTTCAGTTGTTCACTTCCAATTTCTGAATTTAAAGTGGTCATCGCCAATATGTTGCTTCCTATTTCTAAGTCCAAACTAAGTATCCCCAATATGATACTCCATCTACTGCTGTCACAAATTACTCAAACAGATTTTCCACTAAATCACCATTACAATCAAACTATTTCAATTACCAAATAAATAATACGACAAATAATATCACCGAATATCTTATAGTTAATGCAGTGTTGATTATGATAATGATGTCTTATGGTAATATCACAATAATGTCGTATAAATAATGAAACAAATTTTGTTATTGGCTCTACAAACATAAGAAAAGATAAAATCTTATGACTAGCTCTAAAACATTAAGAAAGCACTAAAATCTTACGATTTCTTATACTGTGTTCTCTTTTTTGGTTTTGCGTCATCAAAAGAGTAACCTATTTCAAGCACATCGTGTGACTTTCCTGTTTCTTCTAAACGATTTTCCAATTCTGTAGCCATCACCTTACAAACTGTAACAATACAAAATACACAGTACTGTGTTAAATGATACTCATAGGCTATATGTTCTGTCAACAACACTGATCTGATCTTACTATATGAACACTGTATAGGACTTAATGAACAGAGTCTTATGACTAATGATGATAAAACATGTATACTAGAGAACCCCGACCCACATTCAAAGTAATATTTTGAATATTGTATAATATATTAAGTGATACTGTACAATATACAATATCAGTTTATCCAGTGATACTGTACTGTACTGTATTATTAAAAATTTTGTCATTAAAATAATGTATTGTAAATACATAGGTTATGTTACTCACGTGCACTTACATTATAAACAGTCAATGTATAACTTATGTATACTGGTGGAGACTATTTATAAAATACACTTGAATGTTCATTATCAATATTTTAACATAAAAGAATGTACATTAGAAGCATAGTATATTCTACTAAATTCTAGATAAGCATGGAACGAGCTCAATTATACTAGATGACTGTCGATACTCAAATGATGAATGCTTGAGAATTACATCATTTCCAGCTATACATAAAACAATGTAAAGTCAATTTTTATTCAAGAGTTCAGTTAGTTGAGTTACAGAGTTAGTGTGTGTGTGTTAATATTTGATACCACATTTGTTGATCAAAATTATATTTGTGTGTTGTCTTTTTGCTTGTATAAATTACTTTGTGTATAAAACTACTTGTATAAATTATAAGTTGTGTTAATATTTGATATCACATTTGTAGGTTGAAATTGTACTTTGTTATATTTTCATTTGTGAAAAAATTTATTTGTGATTTCGTGTAAATACACAATGTGTCATCAATGATATGAGTGTTTTACTTCAATCTAGATGACAACAAATGGAGTATGTAATAGCTTATTCTTACATACGTTTGGAAGTATTGACAGTGATTTAACAATCACTCAGGTTAGCAAATTTAAACACTTGAGATTACTGATAATTAAAAATTGACTCAGAAGATGGAGATCCAAAACTGACAGAGCACAATAAAAAACTGAAAGGAGTGCTTAATGCAACGTGGTGATATATTATATGGTGGAGGGGATAGGCAAATACACCGAGGACATCACTGGAGTCAGTCTTGAAATAAGGAAGTGGAATGTGGATACTAATTTTATACTTCAAGAGTAGGCTCACTGTTGCAGAGCTTGAGTGCTAATGATGTAGTGTCAGGACCTCTAGATGAGAGCATATTGTGAAGGAGATGATTAGAAGGTAAATGAATAGACCAGAGCAAATATGAATGAGATGTACTTTGCATGAAGAATCAAAAACTATCTGACTGTTACTCCTAAACTTAGTTATTCTATATGCAGTGGATAAGAAGATCTTGATACTCCTCAGTGGGTCACCGATAGTAATCTCCTTGCACCTGATTATTGCTTTTCCAAAATCTTCAGTTTCTCCCATTTATTTTTATATTGTATTTAATTTCCAATATAATATTCTTTTCATACAATATTACTATTAGGACTTCTTTTCTGCTATAAAAGGAATATTTTCAATACAACAATATGCATCCTACAATTCTTCGTACACTTCCAGTTATCAATTCTCACCAAATCTTTACTTTCAATATTCTTTTACTTTTATCTAATTCTTTATATATGTACAAATTAAAACGATGGGGAACAGACTACATCTCTTCTTATTCGTTTGCTTATGGAAGCCTCCTTATTTTTTTTTTTGAAATCTTACTTAATCTATGTTTTTTTGACAGCTTTTGAATTGTTATATGTGAAATGGGCATATTCAAAAATGAGGTCACATCAAAGATTCAGTCCTGTAACATGTGAGCATAGTGAGGAACGCTTAAAAATAAATGGCTGGATATAATAACCAAGCGATGAGAAGGCTAAACATACTGACACAACTCAATAATATCATAAATCAGAGAAAGTCTTCTTCTTTATGGCATTTAATAAGGGAGAAGAGATATCTGCTGTGGATAACACACACACACACACACACACACACACACACACACACACACACACACACACACACACACACACACACACACACACACACACACACACACACACACACACACACACACACACACACACACACACACACACACACACACACACACACACACACACACATTTAACACAAAAATTTAATAAAAGTGGTAATAATAAAATACTTCCATACTGTCAAAAATTGTTTTAATTCTTGCAGACATTCTTATTTGTTACTCACTGTTTAAATACAGCAGTTTCATCTATGCCACATTACTTGCTACATTAATTATATTGTAACATTTAAGTGAGGGCATAATTTTATGTCTTCATCAATAAAATGAAAAGCCTATGATCAGTACTCACCTTAATCAGTTTACTGTAATATATTATTTCTGTTCACTTATCTCATTCGCCCCTATAAGAAAGCATCTTATCAAAGTGATGCATAAAATGAAATAGACCATAACAACCAGTATTCCCAAACGGTAAGTTCATTATACAGGCCTAATGCATCAACTAACAACGTGATAATGTAATCACCTATAAACACAACACACCATTCCTGAACTTTCTATGAGGATGGAGTCAATTCTAATGTTATCAAGTTTTGTTTGTACAACAGGAGACAGAGGAAAACACACAATACGGAGTCAGAGCAAAAGTTAACACTGTTTTTATGATGATACACTTGTGCAATGAAATTAGAAGAAATTATATTCACTTTTTTTGTTTTATTTGTAAATTAATTAATTCAATATTTGTTATTATTTATGTAATAAAAAAACTGAATATTATACAAAGGTACTATGAATTAAGTATCAGTTAAGTGTTAAAATAAAACCTGAGATTATATTACTGTCTCTGATGCTGAACCAAGTTTTCACCTCAAAGACTTATACAGTGTAACAACACTGTAATACAATGAGAAAATTCTTGACAAGGAAAGTATTACATGCATCAAACTAAACAGCGATGGCTATTATGATGAAATTAATAAAAAAATATAATAAATAAACAACTCTGATGACAGCAAGAACCTAACGTTCCAAGTAAGTTCTTACAGCAATCATGGTCCCTAGACCCCTATTCCTAATTTATTTTGATATTCTTGGATTTCGTTGTCCATGATGTGTCCGTTACTTAACTAAATACCACTATTACATTAACGACTCGGAACGCTAGGTTTTTTTTATAAGTAAAAGCATAAAGTTTTACCTTACAGCCTGAACCGGTTTTCTCCTTTAAAAGGCTTCTTCAAAGCCTCTGAAGAAGCCTTTTAAAGGAGAAAACCGGTTCAGGCTATAAGGTAAAAACTGTATGCTTTTACTTATAAAAAACCTAGTGTTCCGAGTCGTTAATGTAATAGTGGTATTTATTTTGATAAATGTGAGTGACATAAGCGTTATAAGGAAACTCCAAGATGGAGGAAGAAGACAGTGTGTGAAAGTTTTTATATGGTTATATCGGTAGCAACAACCAAAGTATCAGAAAAAATATTATTCTCAGCTACTAAAATTAAAGTCAGACAGGGTTACTTTCTTCTTAAATATAAGTATCCTTAAGTATATAAGTATCCTAACTACATTCAATACAGTAACAGAAAATGTAAACTCTTTAATTGAATATTTATTAAAACATATGCAATATTTTGACATTAGAAGATATAAAAAAAAACTAAGGGGCCAAAGGTTCATCAGATTCTCTGTCTTTTATTTTAGTTTTATAAATTCAAAAAAATTTATATTAAATTTTACAAAAAAAATTATAAAATGTGCACTCACATTTTAAAATTAGTCCAAAACTTATATATTATGTGTACGTTTCTAGTGGATGAAACCACTGGTATTTTATTTGTGACTTTATTTGCGCTTATGGCACGGTCCCATATACATGCCACAAATTAATTAATTATAATTTAATACAACTATTTCATTAACGACTCGGAACACAATTATAATTACATTATGTGACTACTTAAGCCATCTTATGCTTATAAGATGTTAAAGTTATTTAAAACTTATTATGATTAATTAAAGTTATTTCAAACCCCTAAATTTACTCCACCCTTTACAGCATATTTAGTGCTTTGCAATTATTCAGATTTTAGCTTTAAGTCATAGCGAGTATATTTTTCAGATTTCTTAGTTGCAACATTTAAAACACCAATTAGCATCATATGCTATAAACTTCACTGTATCAGCTGCTCTGATACAATAGAGATCTATGTTATGCAAAGTAATATATTGTTTGAGTTTAAATGCTGCAAGTTTTTAAATAAATTGTATTCATATAAATTTTTGGTAAATATTTACCTGTGCTACACCAGACGCCATATTAACTGAGTAGTTGGTGGGATCACCACTACATTTTGCCTTAACGTAATTCAATTGCCTACAACGCAAAGCATTACATTTCAGACTCGTGGGTGGCCGACTCATCAGTTTCCTACAGTATCCACCGCTGAGAGTGATTTTGGGTAGCCGGCTCACCGCACATGCTTTAGTCTACGGCGCCTCCGAGGTTACTAATAATAAACTCGCGGTGGGCTCAACGCAAAGCTTTAAACCGCCGTTTGGGCTCAACGCAATTTTGAACATGTAAGAATCATGTAAATTTTGTTTTGGAAACGCATCAACATGATTTCCAGTCAAATTCGGCTCACCGTCTACACAGTCAATATGGCGATCATTCACTTTTGCATGCATCCTTATGGGAGTATTTATTTTATTTTTTTTCTTCGTAAATAGCTTCGACCCCCGTTTAAAATTAATTGTCGCGTGTTTATATAACATAGAAGAATAAAAAAAAAAATATTTCACTTCAAGATTGTATGGTGTAGCACAGGTAAATATTTACCAAATTTTTAATTGACTATGTTGTAATTTGAAGATGACTTTTAGTTGTCTGTAAAGGAATGCAAAAGTATGATAGTGAGGGGCAATTACGGTATTCTCTTCAAACCGCAAGTATTATGAACTATTAACTAATACGGTACCTAATTAAAACCTAACCTCACATTCACTAAACGTAAAACTATAATTTAAATAAATATCTTTACGTTCACATCAACATTACCTTCACATTTGCTAGCATATTTAACACCTTCGTTTTCCTCTGGTCCGCATGCTGATAATTGTACCGTTAAAATTAAAAGAAATAATCGAATAAAATACTTTATTATCATATTAACCTCACTAATTAAAATCTGACAACGGCTGTAAGCCGGGCAATTACTGTATCGATTGATACTGCGATATATGTAAACGAACCAAGGCCGCGAAACGAACTGTAATAAAAGCAAAGGAGTATAGAACAATCAGTTGTTTTCGATTGTCGATTCGTATTGAAGTCGGAAAGTTTAAACCTAACAAATAACAAATGAGATTTATTTCCGTGGTGTGTGGATGTTGGGTGTGTTAGTAATTTTTAATTTGATTTTGTACGTGTTGTTGATATATTAAGCATATCAACTATAATGTTGACAGATAACCTAATGTACTGGTACATGTGAACTGACGTTTAGAGAAACTATTACCTTGACCAGAAATGGTCAAGTGGCTAGTTGAAGTAATTTGTTTACAAATCTATCAGTGGTAGAGTTTACCAGTGTTGGTGACAGAATTTCCATCCGTTTCTTTCATATTTAATAGTATATTACACAGTAATGCCTCAGCACACGGACATTAAGAAACTATTAGCGAGGTACGTAATTACATGCTTAAAAATGTAGGCTAAGTATAGGTAGGGGAAGATAATTCGTGAAGTACAAATAAATACCATAATTCGTGCATTTAAGACAAATAATAAATTATTTATCGTGTTGTGTTCGTTATCGTGTATCGTGTTCATTAGGAATATGGTAACTTTGTAAAAAGCTCAGGTTTCCTGTTTTGGCTAATTTATTTTAGAAACTGTCATCAGTTAACAGGAGACATTCTTGACATCGTGCTTCATGTTTATAACTGAGTCGTCTTTTCCATTAATACACGTTTAAAACATATTCAACATGAAAAATGGGTATACCAAAAATGTTTTGTGGATGAGTTGCACTATTCGGTTGGTTTCTGCTTCATCACAATCAAAATAATTTTATTATTGTTAAAACTGGAAAACCAGTGTAATTTTCAGTTTAGATGTGTAGCAACTTTAATATTGTTTTCAAACACAAGGGTCATTTGAAACAAATTATAGACTTCACTAACATACAAATGTAGGTAAAAGAAATCAGATTGTACAAAAAACAAGGTAGGCATAAATTTACTACTTGACAGTCAGTTGGTTAGTTATGCTTTAGTTTCAAGTACTTTATTTGAGTTCTGTTAAATTTTATAATAATTTTGTGTAGCAAATTATATAATCATTTTTTGAAGATGCCACGTGTCACATTGAAGCAGAGTTGTTGGTTCCAGTATGTAGACGACACTTTTGTAATCTGGAGCCACAGGAAAGAAGAGCTCGGACATTTCCTGGTGCACTTCAACAGTGTTCACCCTCGGATCCAATTCACTGTAGAGTAAGAAGCAGACGACCAGCTGGCTTTTCTTGACGTCCTGATCCTTAGAAGGTCTGATGGGAGCCTCAGACACAAAGAATACAGGATGCAAATGCACACTGGCAGGTACCTCCACAAGCCGTCCAATCATTATCCTAGGCAGAAGAGGCCGGTTTTTAAGACCTTGGTTGACAGGGCGAAGAGGACCTGCGAGACAAGAAGCTGCGGCATCTCTAACAGTTGCTACAAGCGAATGGTTACTCCGTCAGGGAAGTGAGGCATGCAGTCCAGCTGAGGTCTGCCAGGCTGGTGGAGTCAGTGTCGCAGGAGACTGTTGGGCTCATGGTCTTGTCCTACATTCACAGGGTGATGGACCACATTGGTAGGCTGCTGAATCAGTGGGCTGATCAGAAAGAGACAACAGTTCCTGAGACCGGTGAAGGACGCAAGTGATCTGCTCTCATTGGGAGGCACGTGCAGTGTGTTGTGCTGGTGCAGCAAAGTGTACTTCAACACCACGAAGCACAGCGTCCGCACCCGTGTTAGTGAACACAGCTGCTGTTGTCCCTTAAGGCAGCCGGATAAGCCTGTGTTGGGCAAGCTTGCACCTCCAATGCTGATCATCATGTTCTCTTTGAGAAGACCAAGATCTTGACTTCGGAGAGTGCCTACTACCCTCGGCTGCACATGGAGTCCGTAGAGAGCTTCAAACATGGCTCTACCACTATAAGTCGAAGGGGAGAAGGCCTTCTATTCAATAGGATTTGGCATACTGTGCTCCTAAACTAATCAGATAGTACTTGGTTGATGCTACTTGGTACTTGGCTGATAGTACTTGGCTGATTGGTTGATGCTACTTTCCAGCTTAGATTGTGCTAGTATGAAATTTTATACAAATGGGCGTGGCTAGGCAAAAACACATAATATCTACCTCATCAGTGGGGTGAATTGGCAGACACTGTGCCAATTGTCTCCAACACTGAACATGGCTTCCAATGGTTGGACCAAAACATTTGTAAACACAAACAATAAACCATGGCCTAACAGCCAAGTTGTGAAATTCTTAACAAACATTTGTTTTTTTTTAAATTATTATAATCTAAAGGCTATACCTACCTTGTCATTTCAACTACGTGCAGCTGACTTCTGATGCTTGTTTCATTTGGGAATAATAGACTCTCACATCCTGTTTTTATCTTGATATCTTTCATTTAGGCTGTAGTTTTCTGAGGCTTCATTGGGCTTATCTTTGTATGACATTTCTTTCCAGAATATATTTTATAGAATAAGCATATTGTAACGATCTAGATTCTGACGTCCTCGTTCAAGCCCCGTGATGGACGCCAATCTGGAACGAAGAGTTCTGGTCGTATCTGTAAAATGTGTACACCAGATTTTTATGTGTATAAAGTGTTAGTGTGTTCGTCTCACACCTGTCGTTACTTTAATGGTTGTTGCTAACGAAGTCCGTAGCGTTGTCACAACTATCAGTACAACCTAGAGGAAACCTTACCTGTAATTTCATAGGGTTTTGTGAATCCCGGGTGGCGCCAATTGTTTATTGAAAACAATTAAATTTGTGAATTAATAAGTTAGTTTGGTGTTTTCAGCGGTGACGGCTGGAGCGTTCGAATGGTTCCCGCCTCTGTACAGCTTACTGTATTGCACAGATAGCAAGAGCGCTAGTTGTCTGTTCAGTGAATTCGCTAACACACACATATATCATACAATTTCCTATGAAATAAAACAATGGTAACACTCTGTACTGTATCTTTAATTATAGTTTGGTAATTCATCAATGTGACAATAATATTATAATTTAGCATTCAATAAAGTTGCTCTGGCATAAAACATGAAACACAAAATCTCAAGGTGATGAAATTATTTTTGAAACGAGCAATTCTGACGCCATTATGGCTACTGTTTGTACATTATTTGTCAGCTCGCCCAAAATCTGGAGTTCTTGAGATTATAAAGAAAACATAAAATATGGTTACAATAAAAAAGTACACTACCGTACCTTATCCGTACTTAAATAATATAAAGTGTGGTTACAAATTGTTCGGCAGTGTAGTATGTTGTTACAAAAGTTCGCAAATTAGTGCGAGGTTATTTTTTAGTTAACAAGTTTTTCTAAGTAAGTTTATTTTATTCAATCCTTGAAAGAAAATTATTTTTAATTCATAGTGAGAGTTCGTTTTGATGTGAGAAATATATAAAGTGCTTTTATTCCTGGGATTAGGGTATTTAAATGATACTTATCAGTTCAGAAGGTTGTGATAGATCGTTGTTCTTGGGTAATGTAAAATTCATCAAATTTAGAGTGACTTAGGCTGCTAGCATCTTTTTCTAAATTGTCTTGGGAATTTCTGCTTTTAATTTTCGTTTATTTAGTTCCTGGACATCAGTTAAACGTTAATTCTCTTCATCTCCTTCTCACTGGTACATGTTTTCGACCTTTGAATATTGTTTAAACTTTTTAAAGTAAAATTTCGGTCATACAAAATCTTGTGTCCCTACTACCCAAGCGTCATTTTTCGAGTAAACAAATTTAACGGAAAATTAGTAACCAACTAATTGTAACTGAAACCCTTTGATTGGTTAAGGCCTAGATTAAAAGCATTGTTATCATATTTGAAATTTTTTATTGAAATTTATTATGTATTTTCTGATTGATTTTATTCTTCTGTCTTCCTTTCTGGGTATTAAATTTTATCACTATTGTATTTATTTCCTTTCAAAGATTAAAATAATACCTCATAAGGTCATGTTTTCTTAGATATTAACTTTTGTCTAATTATGCTGACATATGATAATTACATATTTCTTTTAATTTAAGCTCTTATTGTAACATTTTTCTTTTAAAATGATTTATACATAATTTTTGGCTAGTTACTTGCCTTAGATTTGTTAATTTCCTTGTGGATTTTATACAATTTGTAATTATTGGTTTTGACAGTTAGGCATTTCAGATGCACTAGTATCCATTCACTATATCTACTGAATTTATACAAATGATGTTTCATTTGATTCTAATGTATTTTGTTTGATTAGTGGTTCTGTTATTTTCTACATTTATTGAATTTCTATAGTAATTAGACTTGTATTGTCTTCTTAATCATATTTTGCTTTTGTTAATAATATGGCTACTACTCCCTATTCTTCCTCAATCAAAAACATAACATTTAGGCGTATGCTCTGTACAAATTCTTCAGTCATACCCTATTCATAAATATAATTATACAATTATTTTACCATTATTAAGTAAAGTTTGTTTACAACTCTATTCATTAATTACTATTTTTGGGTGTTAACTAACATCACCTTTTGAACAATTCTTTACAATTCATTAGTTACTGTTGGTTTAACATACCTTTCATTATTTTACTATTATTTTGAGTGAGAAACATCATCACTTCCTTCAGACTTACTTAATTTATTTTCCCTTATAACATAGGGTGTTTATTAATTACATTCTTACTTGCTTATTTCCTAATTAAACTCTCCTCTCAATCCATGTTAATACTAGCTGTTTAACTTTACTTGGGATACTCCCCTTTTAAATACAATCATTTATAACTAATCTTAAATCTCTTAATGGACAATGTTATTATCACCTTCCAGTGTTCGTTTCATATCACTAATTGTTTACACTTACTATTATTATTAAACTTTTTATTTATAATTATTAATTGGTATCACTTTTATTCACACAGTGTTTTCTTATCACTCTTCAGTGTTTATTTCACATTATAAAATGCTTACATCTAATGTTATCCTAAAAACCTTACTCTTACTGATTATTGTATTCACTATTAATCAATTATTGTTTCTTATTGATTATTGAGTGTTTTATTATTATTATTATTATGGTTGTTAACCATTTTTGGGGTTCACACTTTCACTATAGCACTTTTTAACTGTTCACATTAAGTGTTTCTTAGTGGGTAATCCCTATAATTATTTCTCTTTGTCACTTTCTCACTATTTCTTTCATTACAAATTATGCACAGTATTATTAATGTTATTTTTCTATAGCTTTTTACTATATCTAACTCTAATTTAATATTACACTACTTACCTAAAAGTAGAAAACTAAACACAGCTGAACAATTTGAAATATACAGATATCACACACTACAACCAAACAACATATTAAATGAACAAATACATTATAAATCACATACACTATTCGATACACTGATCCACACACACAATTCGAACCTCAGCGCCAATCCCTTCCCACCATCAACCCCCACCACACACACCATTTTTCCGTAACGGTTATTCTGTAATCGACAATCAGTATATACCCACTGAAGAAGAGAAACAACATCTCGAAACGTTTGGGAAGTGACAACAGTAAGTTCATTAGTGAAAGTTATATATATTACTAATTTTTGGGTTAGTGTACTTTTTCTTTTTATAATATTACTCTACTGTTTTGGTTAAAACAGTTATATGAATTATTTCATTTATAATAATATTTATTTCTGGTATTGGATAATTATTGGTTTTATTCCCAATATTATATTTGAGTGTACCATTTATCCCTTTTATATTTGTGGTGTTTCTTATCCCTTGGTTTCACTTCGTTTCCTCTTCATTTTTCTTCTTCTCCTTCATCTTCTTCATTTTCAATTGGCTTCATTTTAATTCGGTTCTCCCCTTCTCGTTTGGTTTTACTTTATTTGGTTGTATGAATTTGTTCACTTCCTTCAATTGTCTTTATTCTTCTTTGGTTTTGGTTTTTTCCCTTCTTTGTCATTTTCCTGTTTGTTTGGTCAATCACTTGGGTTAGGTCATGTCGTCGTTTGTCGTGTCACCGTCTTTATATTTTATTTATATTTAATCATTTTATTTAATATGAAGTATATTTATTTTTATTATCATCTTTTTTATCCCTGGTACTGGGGTGGCTTATTTGTGTTGTAACATAATGCCTCTCATTCAAAATTGATCATTTTAATAAAACACTAGTATAGTTATTTATGAAATTATCAGTTATATATTATTTTTTCCTTTTCATTCTTGTTTGTTTCTCCATTCTTATTTCTCTTCTTACTTGACTCATTCCATTTTATTTGGATCTGTTTTTATTTTATTTCCATTGGTGCGTTCTCCCTTATACAATTTTTTCCCTAACTTTTTAGTAGCTTGTAACTTCCTTTACTTTTTTTTTAATTAATTTTATTGCAACTTCCACTTACCTTTTGATTCTTGATCTGGCCTGATCTCTAAGTGTGGACGAACCCCGTTCGTACGGCGAACTCGACAGTACAGCAAATGAAATAAGGTGTATGAAATGACTTTGTTTAACAAAGTATATCATTTAACAGATAATATTTTATTTTGCGATTACTAAACATCTCTTCCATATATAAAATATAAAAAATGTTACTCTCTCCACATGATTTTTAACTTTTGAAGTACATTGTTATCAATTTAACATGATAGATATATTACCTTATTCTAGTATACACACACAGCCCAGTCTGCCATTCTCTCATTCACTCAATTTATTTCAATAAACCCTCCCCTGATCATTTAAATTAACACCAAAACCCTTAAACATGTTATGAAATACCCCCGGCTGGCAACGTGGTCTTCGCTCGCACTAATGCCTTCTCATTGTTTTTTACCGATTCGTATGTCCGAAAATAACTGCGGATGTTCTTCACTGAATGATACTAGCCACTGTCACATTATTTCAACTGGTAATTCACTTTTTACTGGTAAATTATAAAATTTTGAAACGAGCCCACTTGGGGCTGTACCTGCGCAGGTACGGTCTGTAATCGGACTGCCAAGAGTGGCTTAGCGTTCACTGCTAACTAGATTGCGTCTTTTTTGGTGGAAAACAAAGCCTTGTAGTTCTTCGTCGCTTGTTGTGTTCCATTTAACCCATGCAGTTGATTGTGTGTTGGTTGTAGATGATATTTGTTCCGCACTGGCTGACGTCACAAAAAGGGTTGGACTTAGGACTCACATCCGTCAACCTGGAACATGTGCTCGTACAAATTTTGTCTTTAGCCATCTTTGAGTTTCACAAATCGGCGTCGGTCCGCGCACCTGCTGGTGTGACGCGCTCGGACGTACTGCCACACACTCGCAAAGTTCTTAGAAATGACGCGTAGTACATTCCTCAGTAATGATTGCATAACTGCGAAGGCGTATTGTTCCTTTGTTAGGACACTGTTTCAATTCAACACGCCTGATCCCAGATGGAAATTAAATTTATAAATATTTTTAAAAAATCCCAAAAATTTAATAAAATAAAATTAACCCTCAAATTCGGCACGTTACAAGCTGGTTTTTTCCATTACTACTCATTTTTTCTGAGACCAGAGGAACATCGTCTCTGCTTAGTTTATTTTTTTATTGCTGGACTTTTTCAACAGTCAATCTTAAATACCTTTTTTGTCAACTTGTGACTTAACTTAATAATAATAATATATTTTGGGATTGTCCACCTTGTGGTTTGTTTTTAAATCACCTTGGCCTTTTACTCATTCTTCCTTCCGCTGTACCTTTACTATATACTGTCATCTACTCATACAGTTGATTGTTTTTTATTTATTTATATGTTAATTTCATCATATCTAACTTTTCATTAGTTTGTTTTCTATTCTCATCATTTTAATTATCTTAGACATCTTTATTCTTTTCTTGGTTGTTTAGCAATATTCTGCTTTATCCATTTTTTGTATATTTGTTTTATACATATAATTTCCTTTTCTTCCTTGTACCAGTTTTTTTTTTTTGAATGCTTTAAATTCATTATACCTTCAGGTATTTATTTTAGCAATTTTTGCTTGATTTTATTTCTGTTTATTTTAATTTGTATTAAATATTATACTTAATAATTTTTGTAAGTTAGTTTTTCTTACTTTATAGGAATTTTTGTAGCTTATTCCTTTTTAGGTATTTTTTGTTTAAACATTATCGTAAGTTTGTGATTCTTACTTTTTTATAGGAATTTGTGTAACTTATTCCCTTATTGTACTTTTTATTTTATACTTCATATATCAACTTTATTTTATTTTAAGTTGATTTTACTTGGTAGGAATTTGTGTAACTTATTCCTTTGTTTTTTATATTTTTATTCATTTATTTTATTTTTTCCATTCCTCATATGTCATCTAAATAAGGTAGTAAGTTGCTCTTACAAACTTTTTGAATTTTGAAATTTGTTTATTTCATTTCTAGTAATTTATTTCTCTTCATAAAACTTTTTTATTGAAGCTTGATTGTAAACTCCTTTTATCTTTTTCGTGTTTATATTACTTATTTGGTAAGTATTGGTACCATTATCTTTTGTGATGACATAGGGGCCGGTATAGAGCAATAACAATTTCTTTGCTATGCCTTCCAGTGTACTTGGCAGTTCACGGTTTTTTATTAATATTTTTTCTCCCTCTTTATATTTGATTATTTTGGGCTGGTTTTTTGCATATTTGGCTTTTTGTTTCTCAATCTTCTCCATAATTAGGCTGTACCATTTGTTTTTATCATATGGGTCTTCTGGATTTTTTGGGAATTCTGTTATCTCTTGTATCTATCTATTTGGTTTCCTCTCGAACATCATTAAGTATGGTGTATTCTCAGTAAACTGGTGATAGCTGATATTTAAAAATACTTCGGTTGAAGTTAAATATTTCTGCCATTCCTTTTGGTTATCATGACAATAAGTTCTTAAAATGCGTCCCACCTCTCTCAACATCCTTTCTGCTGGATTACTACTAGGGTGGTATACGGAAGTTTTATATGTTTTGATGTCCAGTTT
This sequence comes from Magicicada septendecula, assembly GCA_034769895.1. Lineage (NCBI taxonomy): Eukaryota > Metazoa > Arthropoda > Insecta > Hemiptera > Cicadidae > Magicicada > Magicicada septendecula. The sequence goes on along the minus strand of CM068374.1, from coordinate 320,784,020 downwards.
CATTAATTCGTCTCTCCACCTTTTCCCTTTAAATTGTGTCCCGTGGTCTGTTATAATCATGTATGGTTTTCCAATTTCTGAAATGTATTTATTTGTGATAATGTCTAATATTTTATTTGTTGTGGCTCTGTTTATAGCGTACGAGGTGCTATCAGAAAGTTCCCGGACTAGGTCTAATAAATTCTTTTTGCTTACCTAGGCCATTAATGGCTCCCATCTCCTTCAAAGTAGTCTCCCTGCGGATTGATACAACTAATCCAGTGTTGTTTCCATGCCTGGAAAGTGTCAAAAAAAGTCTTTTGCTGAAGGCTGTCAAGCACCTCCTGCGTTTTTTTCTTAATGTCTTCTACAGTGTCAAAACGGTGACCTTTCATGTAAATTTTTATTTTCGGGAACAGAGAAAAATCACAGGGGGCTAAATCTGGTGAATATGGAGGGTGTGGGACGGTGGCCATATTGTTTTTGGTCAAAAACTCTGTTGTTTTCAGTGAAGCGTGAGCAGGTGCATTGTCGTGATGCAACAGCCAGTTTTGGTCTTCCCACAATTTGGGCCTTTTTCGTCGCACATTTTGTCTCAGCCGCCTCAAAACGTCACAATAAAAATCTGAGTTCACTGTAACACCAGCTGGCACGAACTCGCGATGGACAATGCCTTTGATGTCGAAAAACACAATGAGCATGGTTTTTGTTGCACTCCTGACCTGCCGTGCTTTTTTTGGTCTCGGTGATTGTGGACTTTTCCATTGTGACGACTGCTGTTTTGTTTCTGGATCATAACCATAAAACCAGCTTTCATCACCGGTTATGACCCTGGAGATGAAGGTAGGGTCATTTCAGACGTTTCTCTGAGTTCACTGCACACATCAACATGGCGCTGTTTCTGATCCACAGACAAAAGCCGAGGGGCGAATTTCGCAGCAACACGACGCATGCCTAAATTTTCAGTTAGAATTTCTTGACAGTTTCCATAGCTTATTCCGGCACTTGTACACAACTCATGGATTGTTTGACGACGGTCTTCGTGAATGAGTTGTCGAATTTTTTCAACATTTTCATCCGTTTTGCTTGTGGAAGGTCGTCCTGAACGGTGATCATCTTCAAGTGACATTCTGCCGGCCTTGAAACGAGCGTACCACTCAAAAACCTGTGTTCTGTGTAGGGAATGTTCTTCAAAAGCTTCTCGAAGCATTGCAAAAGTTTCAGTAGGCAATTTACCAAGTTTAAAACAAAACTTGATGCATGCGCGTTGCTCGAATTTATCAGCCATCATAAAATTAGCAAATGAACGTTAACACACGATTACAAAACACAACGCGTAGACCGAACACAACCTCACAATGCAACGAAACTCGGCAGACTGACTCATTACGTATTACGGAATCGGACACTGGGACGCCAGGTTGTACAGTCACGTCCAACAGCCGTGCCAAGTACAGTCCGGGAACTTTCCGATAGCACCTCGTATAGTTTGGTGTACTTGGTGTAATGGTCAAGTATAATTACGATGAACTTGTATCCATGCCTTCCTCCGCTACGTGGGAATGGTCCACATATGTCGAGGAACACCTTCTCTAGTTTGGCGTTTGAAGTGATGGGTATCATCGTTCCATTCTTCCTTTCGCTTGAAACTATATATTTTAATTCAATTTATATTAAGACTCTTACCTTAGGGTTCTATTCCAGAGTCGTACAGACGAACACAGCTGCAGAAAGGATTATTTGGGATGAACGGTACACATATACATACACAATTTATGTTAAAACAAATGCTTCTAGTGTATTAAACAAGTTAGTTATTTTGTTTTGGTTTACTTTGATGATAATTTAAAAATGCATGGAATCAATAACAAATAATATAGTATTATAAAATCACACTGATTAACCAGTGGAATACCTCTTAATTCTTATTTACTCTTTATTCTTATACCTCTTAATACAAATTACTTATTTGCTATATGAAACAATACGTTTTCTTTATTAGAGCTCTTTAAACTTTTATTAGATAGTAATTGAATATTTTATTTGAAATCTTTAATTAAGAGTTTATTGGTACTTAACCAAATCCTGAGAAGTTCTCGTTGTTTTCACCACAGCGCGTGTAAAATAACGTTTACTCAAGCACTTCGCACTTCAATGTTTCACACATTTATACAGTTATTGTACTGGATAGACCGATAATGTTTTCGGCCCATCTCACACGCCGTTGGTACTGAGTTTACTGTTTCTTTTGTTTAATTAACTTTTAACTAAGTGGTTCACTGGTTCCACATTATGAATATGAGAAAGTCGGCCGACGTAACTTTACTTGCACTTAGATGTTGTTGTAGGCTGGCCACGCGGCCATTAGTTGCAATGGAACTGAACTCAGTACTGCGCTAAGGCAGAGAACACGGAGTCCTTTTTGGTCACGTGATCGTCAGTCTGCGCTCCCATTGGTGCTGTTAAAAGAGCGCTATAATGCAGGCGTAAGATTTTGCAATATTTTGCCGCCTGGTGCAATATGAAGTTACATTACTTTCTTCCATGATTCACGGCTGAAGCAAAAATGTGTGTTGTTTCATCATCTGGCTGGACTGTTTGAGTGCGGAGACAAAACACAGACGTTTTGTTTTGTAATAAACACTGCATACTTGGTTGACTAACTCGGGGTTCCAAAAAGGTGAACAATGACGGCATGGGGAATACAAATTTTTAAGATATTACCTTGGCCCTACAATTCCGTACCGTTACAATACCCCCCCTATAAGAGATTGGATGCCGAAGCATACAAACTCTTATTGCCTAAAACCTAAGAGGATCAGTGAGGATATGGCGCCAAAACCCCCCTGAACTCTTTACTAAAATCATGGGTACTTACGACCCTGGTCTGGTGACTGTGGCAGTATCCATCCGACCTTACTGGACTTCTCTACACGAGATCCCAACACCATAAGCCCGGACCGATACCCGCCACAGTATCACCTGACTCTGTAACATTGGATTAAAAAATTAACAAACGGCCTTCCATCACTCCATATCCCACAACCGATTTGTTTCCTCTTAGCCGTACTGGTTCATTGACAAAGTACTGGTCCATGTTTATTACAAAATATAATATGCATTTGGCTACCTTGTGGTATGACTTCTAAATCGTCCAACAGTTACCTGGACCAATTAAAATTTAACTATCACGCCCCTCGGCTCATCTTCAACAAGTTACATGGTTCAACAATATAACTTAACCCTAAAAGATACAGTATTAACAGAACAGTATAAGTTTACAGTAATACATATGCATTCCAGACAAATTAAATAATCTTCCCAGTACAATATTGCCCAGCCAAAATAACACAGTAATCATACAAAATTGCATTAACTCACAACAATTATAACTAAAATACAAGTGATATCCTTAACTACTATATTTTTTTCTTTTTTTTTCTATTACCCCCCTAATAGTCCCTTAACCCCTGATACCCGTTACAATCTACTGCGTTCAGCACTAGGCTTCTTGGCCCTTGCAGACCTCAACCTAGCCGTAATCACATCTCCCTCGTGACCTGTAACTGGGTCACCCCCTAATCCACACTCACTATTACCCCCCTGGACTGTAGCGCCCAGTTGCTTCCACAAGGACTGGTGCGGAAGGGGTGGACATTTTTTCTTTTATTCCACCCCCATCCTTGCTTCGGCGTTACAATAAAAATTCAGTATACTACTTACTGGTATTGAGTAATACACCCCTAATGGACTACCACCCCTATCTGGGTGAAAATAGCCCTGTTCCAGAATTTGGTAGATTCCCCCAAAAATAACCCCCTTACTAAGTCTAACAAACCACTGGGTTAACAAAACAAAACAAACCACAAGCCGGTTATATCAAGTAAAATTTATGATTTGTCACAATTAACTACTTTCACGGTCATGATCCGGTGAGGTCATGGCCGCACTTAGGTGGGGAATCTACAGTTAAACATAAAATATGGACTGACATTTATAAAGGTTACTTGAACAGTAATATACACATCTTAGGTTCCCAAACATTATCTTAGCCTGAACATTTTTGATTATATCCAACAAAATTTCCTTCAGTTTTCAATTTTACATGAATATTGTAATCATTATTTTTTTTTCATCATGTTATTATTTAATCTACCATTACATTTGGAATTTGAATCAGAATAAATTTAAATTTATTATTAAAAATCATCTTTTCAATTATTTTAATTACCAAATTAATTTAATTATATTTAATTTCTCAAACTCTAAGTTACAGTAATTACCTCATTATTATTTTATCTGTAAAAAAATTAACTTCATTTCTTTTATTTCACAATACGATTTTGCTCAAGATACTGATTCATCAAGATACAACAGTTATCAACTTCAACATGTGGCTGTAAACATTAGTCAAAACATACAACACACCTGTTTACATTAACAGTTGTCTGCAAGACTTGTTTTATAAACACTGTTATAAACACTCACTCAGTCTAAACATTCTGCTTACCACATACTGACACATGTGCTTACTTCAATTTTCAATGTCTATAAATCTTTCAGTTAACATATTTATCAATTTGTACCAATTCATACCAAAATTAATTTTACTTCATTAATAAAATTTACCCGTTTGAATTAAATTTAGTCTCTTCATATAGTCAAAACAATTTCAATTACTTTAATTACATTTTTCGAAATGATTCTAATGGGTTTAATGTGTAGTTCTTTCTTAGTATTTCAATATTTTTTTACAAACATTCCATCATTGGTTTCAAATCTCTTCTCAACTTTCTTCACAATCACATTCTATATACCATTTATCTCTACTCATAACCTAACATAGCAGGTACCACAAAATAATAATTTAACCTTTTGGTTATATGACTTTTATTTTAAAATGTTTTCACAAATTATTTTTTTTTTCTCTAACTACCTGTAAATAGGTTACACTTTGTATGTACAGGATAATTGTATACCGAGATGCGATGGAAGACGAACAGAACCCCTATCTCAATGACGGTGAATAACCACCCTTCTACAGACCTCAGATCCTTATCTGCCCCTTGTTTCCAAAAATAACAAACAAACCACAACCATTAATCTACAACCCCATCTCTGTATACAATAATCCTATTAAACTATACAGTAAAATTGATTATTACGTTTGTTTACTCAGCCACAAAACTTCTTCACTACCTACCTAATTAAGAGATGAGTTTACAATTCATAAATAACCCCAGTTTATTTAATTTTGAGGATTACCCTAATTCATTATTTAGAACTAAGGCAATCAAGGTCCAAAAAAGTGTGCCAATTTATTATTAACTATTGTTATGTTTTTCTCTAAAGGGAGGGTTAGGGAGATCAGGAAGATAAAAAGGGTAAGGATCATTGAAAGGTCAAGAACTAGGACTAAAGGTAAGGACAAAGCTTCCTCCGAAAATAAGGAGAAATGGAGAGAACCAAGGCTCGCGTGGGCAGGGGCGCGTCCCTGAAGTAGACGAACCCCACTCGGACAAGTGGAGAACATCTACCCGCTACCACTTACTGTTTTATATAAAATTCCTAGTTTTATAGTTATTTAGTTTATATATGATTACAATTATTTTATTTTAACCAATACTTTTTTAAATTGGTGGCATTATGGGTACCCACTATTTCCCCCGTCATTTGATTTCGTAAAACATAGGCATTATCCATTTTAATTTCAACTACTTCATATGAAAAAAGTACATACTTTATGTATGTCCTTCATACAACAAAAAGAGTTTTTTGATCTCTTTATCTTGTGCACTTGATAAATCGTGTCTTCTCACTAATACCAACTGACCTACCTCGTACTTAGTCCACTTACCTTTAGCATCATGGAGCCGTTTCCTTCTTTCTCCCTTAGTTAATCAATTTTCATTGGCGAGTTTAAGTTTTACTTCCAGATCTCGGGTGTTGCTCTTCGGTGGGAAGTTGAACAGCTGTTCCAGAATCCTAGGTGGGCGTGTTCCCTTAACTAACTCGTATGGTGTGAACCCCGTTGATTCATGGGTGGTACAGTTTAACCATTCTTCAATTCTACCCACATGTGCTGGCCATTCACTGTGCTTAGCATGGCAATATGCCCGGAAAATTCTCCCTAATTCTCGCATGACCCTTTCGGCTGGGTTCGACTGAGGATGGTATACCGCCGTGTGTTTAGGTATGATGCCTTCCCAACCCAAAGTTTGTCGCCATCTTCCACTAATAAATTGGGGTCCATGGTCAGATAGTATTATTTTGGGTTTTCTGGTTTTGATCATATAATCCTTTGTTATTTTTTCACTTAATACTTTACTAGTTGCCCTCTTTACACTGTATAATCTTACGAATTTCGTGAATGTATCTAGTACCACAAAAATGTACATTACGCCTCCCCTTCCCTTTGGTAAAGGGCCAAACAAATCTACCGCAACTAAATCAAAAGGCTTTTCAACTTTAATATACCTCATTTCTCCCTCTAATCGGTAATTGACTACTTTCGACTTCTGACATAAATCGCACCCCCGGAGTAAAGTTCTCACCCTCCATTCCATATTTTTAAATAAACATGATTCTTTTAATACATTTACACACTCCCTAACACCGAAATGCCCATACTGAAAATGACAGTCCCATATTATCTTGTCTACCAACCCTTCCGGTATAACTAACCTCCAATCCCGCTCTCCCCCCTCTACTTTCTTAAACAAATTCCCTTGATAGATTTGAAAATACCGGCTATACCCTAACTCCTCTGAATCGGACTCTAAGCTAGTTATTATTTTATTCAATTTAGGATCTGTCCTTTGCATGCTATTAATATCTCTCAATTCTTCCCCAAACAATCTATCATCCCTACTAAGTCTAAAAATTTCTATTTCTTTTAAGTCCCTCCCTGTTCTCATTCCCTCTGTATCTACCCTGGATAAAGTGTCAGGTATTTTGTTTTCTACCCCTTTTATATACTCCCAACTAAAATTGTACTCTTGCAAAGCTAGCACCCACCTGGTTATCCTGCTGTGTGTCAACTTACAGGTGTTTAAAAAGGATAATGCCTTGTGGTCAGTCCGGATGATAGTGGAATTTCCCAGTAGATATGTTCGAAACTTCTTCACCGCAAAAACAATGCTTAATAATTCCTTCTCAGTTGTTGTGTAGTTTCTTTCAGCAGCTAACAACGTCTGGGTGGCGAAATCAATAGTATGATGTTCTTTGTTGTCGTCCTCCTGGTACAGTTCCGCACCTAAAGCAATATTACTGGCATCCGTCTAAATAAAATGTGCGTTCAAAATTAGGGTGATTCATCATGATCATGTTACTAAAATGGTCCTTTATCTCATTAAACACATCTCGTTCTTTTTCCCCCCATTTCCACTGCTTATTCTTTTGTAACACTGTGCTCAACTTGGATGTTATATGGGCATAATTTTTCTGGAATTTTCTATAAAAATTACTTAGCCCTAAAAAACTTTGTAACTGCTTAATGTTTCTAGGTTCCGGAAATTTTAAAATTGATTCTACTTTCTCTGGGTTAGCTTTTATCCCATCTGGTGTAATTATGAACCCTAAAAAATGTATTTCCTTCTGTAAGAATTTGGATTTCTCCCAATTGACAGTCAACCCCCCTTTACGCAGTTTATCTAATACGTACTCTAAATGTTCCACATGTTCCGAAAACGTTCGTGATGCTATCAATATATCATCTACATAAATAGTTAAAAAATCTAAATTCTGTGGCTGTAGAATTTCATCTAGACATTTTATAAAACTGGCCACACTGGTATTCAATCCAAAAGGTAGTCGTTTAAATTGGTAATTCTTTCCATTGAACAGGAATGCTGTGTATTTCCTACTTTCACATGCTAACGAGACTTGCCAGTACCCCGCGGTTAAATCTAATGAGGTCATATATTTAACTCCACTAAATTTTTGAAATATTTCATTTATTGCTTTGGGTGATTCCCGGTCCGGGATAATTATTTGATTAATCTTGCGGGCATCTAAACATAATCTAACGCGGCCATCTTTCTTAATGACTACTACTAACGGGTTAGAATACGGTGATACTGATCTCTCTATTATATTCCCCTCTAACATTTTATCTAATTCCACCTGAACCGCTCTTCTTTTTGAATAGGGTACCGGATAGCTTCTTTGTACATAGGGTGCGTGTTCCCTTACTTTTAATTCACATTCATAATCTCTTGCCCTCCCTGGTATGTCGGCAAACACTTCTCGAAAACACTCTATTACCTGCCACAACGCTTTACGTTGAGAATTCCCTACGTCACCCCTTTTCACTACAAAATTTCACCGCTCTATCCTCCCAAATTCGTTCATTTATAGTACCCCCTAACTCTTCCGCTCTACATGGACATGCATTAACTTCCGTTTCTACTTTACTAGCCCGACTTAGTATCATCTTAACTCCCGAAATTCTAACTTTATCTACTACCCACTCAAAACTAATCTCAACTGGTTTACCTTCGTTATTAAGTACTAACAACCGCTTCTGGAAATCAATTACCGCCTTGTGCTTTATCAAAAAATCATTCCCCAAAATAACCTCCAAATTCAACCCCCGTACTACTAAAAAGGTATTATCATACTCTACTCCATTAATCCTCATATTCAAAAGTACTTGTTTAGTTACCCTTTTATTCCTGACCCCGGTAATGCCTACAATAGTCACCCCCGCTACTGACAAAATTGGAATATTTTTGTTTGTTTCTTGCAAACCCTCTAATATGTGTTCGGAAATAACAGAAATTTCGCTACCTGTGTCTACTAAAATTTTTTCTTCCTTACCTTCAAGTTGAATTCTTACCTCTGTCAGTCCGGTTTCTGGTCTTGCTGTCTCTAAGTCATCCTCCTCCATCAGTTCCTTGGACAGATCAGTGCGGATGACGTTATTTATATAGTCGTTGTTGTCTTGGGTCCCGCAGTCATTTGTTGACAATGGTGGGGTCCCTTCACCCACTGTCCTTGTTAGTTTTCCGTCTGAGTGGTTACACGACCTGGAGTGTACCCACCATGACCTCTGTTGGAAGTTCCACTGCTTCCCGGTGCTCCTCGGTTGCTGCTCCCTCCTCTCTGTGGTTGGCTATTTTGGTTAGACCCAGTAGTATTGCGTTGGCAACTCCTCTCTTTATGACACCTATAACAAGTCGTTCTGCTGCCGTAGTTCTCGCAATGACACTCTCCACATCACCAATCATCACGTCTATAGTTATTATTGTAGCCTCCCCTTGTCCCTCTGTCTGTGGTTGGTGTCCCCCTAGATTGGTTATGATTATCATTGTTATGTACCCCTGACGGGCTTGAGCGCCTACCCATTTCCTGGTCCCTGATATTCTGGAAAATATCTAATATTTGTTCAAGGTCGTTTATGCCCTCCACTTCTCGCGTCATCAGGTTAATTTGCACCTCCCTTGGTAAATGTTTACTTATATGGCGTACAAATGATCTAAACGGTAATGGTGGTTCAAGGTATTTGGCTTCGTTATACATTTTCATCACATAGATAGTAACATTGTTACCATTAGTCCCAAAATTACCCGGCCCCATTATCTTACTTCTAAGCACTTCTTGGTCCTCTTCAGACCAGTATTTACTTCTAAAATCCCTTTCAAAACTTTGGAAATTTAACCACTCTCCCTTGTGCACCTCCGCCCAAACTGAGGGGCTTCCCTTAAAACATTTCATAACTTTTAATAATTTAATCTCCCAATTACTGTTACAAAATCTGTTAAAGTCTCTTACTCTGTTTAGGAATTGCATAGGGTGTACCCCCCTCCTATGTAAATGACTCTAACTCTATTTCGCTATCTGCGTTCAGTGTGATTACTACTTGCTCATTGACACTATTTAATTTTTTATTTATTACCATGTTTAAATCATCTTTAACATTAATTAGTTTTTGTTCCATTAAATTAAACTTGTTGTTAGTTACACATTCAGATTGAATACTGGCATTATTTACCATTTCTATCGCGTCTTTTAATAACTGTATTTCGGAATTATTACTACTTTCCGTTTTATTAATCCTACTGTCAATATTCTCATTGATTTCTACAATTTTGTTTACAAAAGATAATTTACATTCACTTATTTTATACTCCATATCAGCGCTATATTCATTTATTTTGCTTTCACAATTGCTTTCTATCTCATTTATTTTGAAATTAGTATTAGTTTCATATGTTTTAATCTTATCAACTACCTGATTAAACTTATACTCACTACCAACATTACATTCATTTATTTTACATTCAAAATTTTCAGTTACCTCCTGTATTTGTTTATCGATTTTTTCTACCACACTACTCTCTATTTCATCAATTCTGTTATTCATATTTTTTAATGAATGACTCAACGTTTCATTTAATTCGTATTTCAATTCATTAAATTTACTCTCACACTTAATTTTGACCTCATTAATATCTCTTTTCAGTTCATTAAATTTTATATCATTATTATCAAAACGATTATTTAATTCGTTAAATTTATTATTCTGTTACTCAAACTTAGCGTCATTACTATCAAATCGTTTACTGAGAAGGTTAAATAGGTCATTCATTGACATTTCTTTTTCTTTTATATTTGTTTTAGTTGTAATAGGAGTGGAAGTTGCTCCCACCTCACTAATTAATACAGATCCATTTACATTACTGTCACTTATTGACAGTGGCTCTGTTTGAATACCTGAATCGCCTTTATTGGCCGACTCAGTTGACGTGTTTTCATACATCGATTTATTTTCGGCCTCACTGCCAACAACTACATCAATTTCATTTATTTTATTCTCTACTTTCTCCATTATGAAATTAATTTATTTACGCCCTTACTTCCAAATAACCTGTTCTGCAGCTTAATTAGGTCTGGCGACTGTAATAAAAATTACACTTGCCGTCCCTGTTCGGGCGTCAATGAAACTATATATTTTAATTCAATTTATATTAAGACTCTTTACCTTAGGGTTCTATTCCAGAGTCGTATAGATGAACACAGCTGCAGAAAGGATTATTTGGGATGAACGGTACACATATACATACACAATTTATGTTAAAACAAATGCTTCTAGTTTATTAAACAAGTTAGTTATTTCATTTTGGTTTACTTTGATGATAATTTAAAAATACATGGAATCAATAACAAATAATATAGTATTATAAAATCACACTGATTAACCAATGGAATACCTCTTAATTCTAGCCTCTTACAAATTACTTATTTGCCATATAAACCAATACGTTTTCTTTATTAGAGCTCTTTAAACTTTTATTAGATAGTAATTGAATATTTTATTTGAAATCTTTAATTAAGAGTTTATTGGTACTTAACCAAATCCTGAGAAGTTCTCGTTGTTTTCACCACCGTGCGTGTAAAATAACGTTTACTCAAGCACTTCGCACTTCAATGTTTCACACATTTATACAGTTATTGTACTGGATAGACCGATAATGTTTTCGGCCCATCTCACACGCTGTTGGTACTGAGTTTACTGTTTCTTTTGTTTAATTAAGTTTTAACTAAGTGGTTCACTGGTTCCACATTATGAATATGAGAAAGTCGGCCGACGTAACTTTACTTGCACTTAGATGTTGTTGTAGGCTGGCCGCGCGGCCATTAGGTGCAATGGAACTGAACTCAGTACTGCGCTAAGGCAGAGAACATGGAGTCCTTTTTGGTCACGTGATCGTCAGTCTGCGCTCCCATTGGTGATGTTAAAAGAGCGCTATAACGCAGGCATAAGATTTTGCAATATTTTGCCGCCTGGTGCAATATGAAGTTACATTACTTTCTTCCGTGATTCACGGCTGAAGCAAAAATGTGTGTTGTTTCATCATCTGGCTGGACTGTTTGAGTGCGGAGACAAAACAGACATTTTGTTTTGTAATAAACACTGCATACTTGGTTGACTAACTCGGGGTTCCAAAAAGGTGAACAATGACGGCGTGGGGAATACAAATTTTTAAGATATTACCTTGGCCCTACAATTCCGTACCGTTACACGTTATTGGTTTTGACCGTCTGACATAACGTGCAGGTTTTTATATTTTTATTTACCTTTCTTGTGATATTTTTAATGAACAAATCTTCCTTTAATGCTTTTACTATTTTGAGTATCTTACATGGTAATCCTTAATTATCTGGTTTTCTAATGAATGAGGAATCACTAGTTTCCATGTGTCTTGGTTCTTTTTTGTTCTTATGAATAATATGTCTTTGTATATACAGTAAAATTTATTTATTATTGCTTCAGATTCCATCAGTCTTTTTCGTATGTTTAATATTTTGGTATCTTGCTCTTGTTGTAACACTATTTCGTTTACGATATTTTCCAGGTCCTTCCTATCTTTCAATATATAATACACTTTTGCGATCTTCCCCTTTTCTCCTTCAAATGTTTGATTTTCTACATTTATTCTGGATAAGACGTCGGCCACTACGTTCTTCCGGCCTGGAATATATTCCCACGTAATGTGGTACTCTTTAAGAGCAAGTATCCAACGGGTAAGTCGACCATGACTCACCTCAAATTTACGCTAAAATCAAAATTAACGAAACCTCTAGAATAGCCAGAAAAACCGAGCAATTTGCAAGTAAATACAGGATAAAAGAAGAAATTAAATTCTTATATAGGAAGAAAATCTCAATAAACTCAGCTGTATTTAAAACACATTTAGAACTATATAATAATGGTCATCCCGCTCTATGCGATTCAATCATACAACATATTAATCAATATGTTAAGAATAAGATTAGATTCCAGAAGAATAAACAAACTAATAAAATTGACCGTTTGATAAGCAATCAAAACAATAATAAATTCAATAATGAACATGCTTTCTACCCTAGACCGATAAACATGACTAACATGGTTCTCACGAACACAGAAGAAAATCTTATCAATAAAGGACTGAATTACAATTTTCCACCGAATTTTAAAAATAAAAATAACATAATTAAAGAAATAGTTGAAGCCGAATCTGTAATTAAGTGTGTTCCAGACTTAAATGAACGAAATGAACTACGAATATTAATAAATAATAGATTCAATAAAGCAATTAATAATAATTATCATAAACAAAAGAAATTAAATTATACAAAAACAAAACATGAACAACTAACAGCTATACAGCTAAATAAAAAACTCTTACAAAATAACATTTACTTAACGAAGGTTGATAAAGGCAATACTATAGCATTGTTAGACTTGGACGAATATAAACAAAAGATATACAAATTCATTAATAATAACAACATAGCAAAGCTAAATAATGATCCCACCAAAAAATACACATTAGAATTGAATAAAACAATAAATAAATGTACAGATCTATTTGAGAAACATATATGCTACTCACTAAAACCGATAAAAGCTAGTGCACCATGCTTAAAAGGTCTACCCAAAGTACACAAAAAAGACACCGATTAGACATTTAGTAAATTTTACAACCGCTCCTAGCTATAAAGTAGCAAAAACCTTGGTAAAAATAATCAAACAACATATAAGCTTAGATAATAACCAGAGTATAAAAAGTTATAAAGATTTTATTGAAAAATTATGTTATATTAATATTAAGCGTAGTTACAAGCTAGTGTCTTTTGACATAGTGGATCTGTATACCAATTGATGAAACTTTAAAATTACTCAAACAAAATTTAATAAATAATAATACTTTGGAAATAAGAAAAATTAATCAGCTAATGTTAATATTAGAAATTGTACTTGATCAAAACTATTTTTCGTTTGATGGTTCATACTACAAACAAAATGAGGGCCTAGCAATGGGTTCTCCACTCTCAGGTATCCTCGCTGATATTTATTTGAATCATTTAGAAAATACTAAAATTTTAAAAAACAATTATTTTGACAATAAAATAGTATATTATTCAAGATATGTGGTTGACACCTTTGTTATTTTCAATGGTAGCAATAGACAGATCGAGTCATTTAATAACTATTTAATAAAATACATAAGACAATAAAATTCACTATGGAAATTGAAGATAACAAAAATATTAATTTCCTGGATCTAACCATAACAAATAATGGTAATGACCTGAAATACAAAATATACAGAAAGCACACATGCACAGATACGGTTATACATGCTAAATCATTTCATCCTCCAACCCAAAAAATGGCTGCATTTAACAGCTTTATTGACAGATTACTTTGTGTTCCCCTTAATAACGAAGACTATGATCAAGAAGTAAATATTATAAAACAAATAGCTCTAAATAATGGTTACAGGCCAGTAATAATTGATAAAATGATAGTGAAACATAAAAAATGTTTAGAAAATAAAAATACCAACATTATTAACCAACATAATAAAAAACATAAAAAAATTCATTTCAGCTAATTATACTGGTTTGATGCCAAATATTTTAAAATCTGTTTTTAAAAGTAAAGGATATAATATTTCATTCAAAACATGTAATAAGTTAAAAAATTGTTTCAAAACTAAAATAAATATTCCTTTAAAAAATAAATCAGGAGTCTATAAAATAAAATGCGATAATTGTGCAGCATTCTACATTGGCCAATCCGGCAGAGATTTTTATACAAGATTTTTAGAGCATATTCCTAAAACAAATAATAATAATTCCAGTTTTGCACAACATTTAATAACAAAAGGTCATAATTATACTAGTTTTGAAAACAATTTCATAGCATTACATACTTGCAAGAAGGGTAAATTAATGGATAGCCTAGAGGAGTTCGAAAAATATAAAGCTACTGTACAGTAGCGCGGTAATTTTTGCATTTATAGGTTGGCTAATCTGCGCTTTAATTTGCTCAATTCATGTCCGTACATCTGGACAGTTCGTTACATACGTTCGCTAGCGGCGGTCGACCTTGCGCCCGCTGCTATCCTGTCACATTTTTCTTCTTTGTCGCGACAATTAATGTAGGCCTTAGGCCCAAGACTTTATATATGGCCTTCTAGGCCCTTTCATTAAATTAATTATTCAATGTAACATTACGACTTGTATTTACGATGCGCTCATTAGCCAATCTTATATTCAAAGGTGACACCTAACTATTTCAGTGCTGTATATGTGAATAATTTTCAATAAATGTATTAACTACAGTCCACTCTCTCTTCATCATTTCTGCATCCTGGCGAATTAATTACAACAGTAAATCGACAATTCACGAACACTTCATACTTAACATTTTTTTGGTCGCTCCGGACCTGGATTCCCGGATACATCAATCACTTATTTATTATTTTTCTGCCCCAATTTCTGGCCATCACGGGCGACTCACCATATCCGCTGATACGACTGTGGCGTGATTCAACCACCATTTCACTCGTCGCCTTTGAGCCTCCTGACGACATCATTGCAAGAGCTTACACCTGCTAGCTTCAGTACGTCAGTCAAAGCAGTCATCACTCCGAGCTGTGTGTTTGCCATCTTCTCCACGGCGTCAATGCTTCAGGACATCGCCCACAAGGTATCACGTCACTAACATCATTTCAAGGTGCGTACAATGGCTGAAGAAGGCCTCAAAGTGTTAGTCAGAAAGAGAGGCGGGTTAAAGTCCGCAATAGTGCGTATACAATCAGCTGTCAGTAACTTTGATAGAAACTCTAATACAAAACACTTTTTAACAGTCAGACTTGAAAGTTTGAAAAGCTTGGCAACGAAATATGATGAGGTACAGTCCGAAATTGAACTTATTTGCAAAGACATAAACGCTGCTCAAGAAGACCGAGTTGAGGTCGAAGAAATGTTATATTCGACAGAAGCTAATATTTTACAATTAATTGATACCTTTAATGTTCAGACTGTACCTCCCGTATTAACGGGCCATATGCAATTAAAACCGATAAGTTTGCCCTGCTTCACAGGCAATATCTTGGAATGGCAGCATTTTTATTCAATTTTTTTGGACTTGGTGCATGCAAGATCCGATCTAACGTCAGTGCAGAAACTACATTATTTGCATTCTTCTCTAAAAAATGAGCCGTTAGACTTAATTAAATCACTACCTATTTGTAATGAAAACTACTCGATAGCGTTGAGTTTGCTGTCCGCAAGGTATGACAACAAGTTCATACTAGCAAAGTACTACATTCAGAATTTACTTGAAGTCAAGTCAACAATTAAAGACTCTGTCCAAAGTTTGGCAGAATTCACAAATACAATAACGTCTTCCGTTAATTCACTGGCGGCAATGCAACTGTCAGTGAATTCATTCGAGCTTATCACTATACAATTATTATCAGCAAAACTCGACCATACTACTTTTAAATTATGGAAGGAGTCTATAGACCCTGATAATCTTCCTAACTTTCAAGATTTCACTCATTTTTTAAACGCACGTAGACAGCTGTTAGAAAATACACTGCCTATCGATGCCGGACAGCAACTCAACAAGCTAAGTTTAAGATTCAATAATAAATCTGACAAACATAAATCACGAAACGCTGCTGGCAGTACTACATTTAAGAGTTATCACTCAGCGTCAAGTAATTATTCATATTTGTGTTGTAAATCTAATCATCCAATTTACATGTGTGATAAATTTCGTGCACTAAGCACCGCTGAGCGAGGACAATTTATATCAAATCACAAATGTTGTACCAATTGTCTTAGATCAGATCATTTTGTATCTAATTGTAAGATTAAGCAGGCATGTAAGATCTGTTCAAAACGACACCATACATTGTTGCACATAAACAATGTGCCGAAGCCAGTCTCTACCAGCAGCAGTAATTACTGTTCACTCAAATTACAATCCACAAATAATATTCTTTTATCAACAGCAATTGTGTTTGTCATTGACCAGGCTGGCAACAGACAAACCACAAGAATTCTTTTGGATGCGGGTTCACAAATAAATTTTTGTACGGAATCATTTGCCAAGAAATTATGGCTTAACTTGACTAAATCCAACATACCGATTACAGGTATAAATAATACCGCGTGTCATGCCACTAATCTCGCGTCTATACGCATTATTTCTCGTTATCAAAGATTTAGCTTCGAGGCTAAATGTGCTGTCTTATCTGCATTAACCCATAAACTGCCAGCACAATCGTTTGACATAAATCAATTTAACATTCCAGACAACATTTTTGTTGCCGATCCAAATTTCAACATATCATCCGAAATCGACATACTGTTAGGGTCACAATTCTACCTAGATTTAATTTTAGCCAACAAATACGTACGCGGTCCTCATTTTCCCATTATTCAGGAAACAAAGTTAGGCTACATTCTTGCAGGCAATCTGCCCAAACACTGCCGCTACAAGGGTCCTGCTGTTTCGTTCCTAGCTAGGAACAACGACGGTCAAATTTTGCAGTCTCTCGAAAAATTCTGGGAAGCAGAAACTATCCATGATAATACACCTGATAACGAGTCAGCTTGTGAGGAGCACTTCGTGGGGTCTACTCATCGCAGTCAAGAGGGTAGGTTCGTTGTTCACTACCATTAAGTCTGACCATCTCCAGTTGGGGGAATCTTATACCAATGCTGAAGCAAGATTTTTGAATTTAGAACGCCGATTCAGGCATGATTCTAAGCTTGCGCATGATTACGCAAACTTTATTACCGAACTCTGTGCTTGCTTGTTGTTATTGCGATTCGTATCTATGGTCGTTCCTGCGCTTTATTCGTTTATTAGTAGTGTTCATTTATATTCTGACTCCATGGTGTCTTTACTGGATTCATGCCCAGTCCACAAGGTGGAAAACCTACGTCACTAATCGTGTTGCCGAGATTCAGCGTCTTACGCAAGCCTATACATGGTATCACATCAATTCTAGACACAATCCTGCTGATATTATCTCTAGAGGGTGTCACCCTGACGTTTTGCGCGATTGTTCGCTTTGGTGGCATGGTCCCGCTTGTTTGTCTCAATCTTCCGAGTCCAATCCTTTTCCACCCTTTTTACCTTCTAATCCGTTGTCTTCTGAAGTCACTGCGGAAGAGAAACAAACCCCCAACCTTTCTCTAATGTCTACCCTGGCTATTGACCTTTCTAAGGACTTTTCTTCGTTGCACCGTCTGACACGCGTATACGCTTACTGT
Source organism: Magicicada septendecula (assembly GCA_034769895.1). NCBI lineage: Eukaryota > Metazoa > Arthropoda > Insecta > Hemiptera > Cicadidae > Magicicada > Magicicada septendecula. The sequence continues at coordinate 320,765,969 of CM068374.1, read as the reverse complement.
TTTCGGTTCATCAAAAATATTAGACTCTCCAGTGCTGACAAAATAACGGGCGCTCTTACCCCCGTCGAAATTCATCATGCTCTTAATTTCTTCATAAAACAATCTCAGTCGATCCACTTTGCTGCCGAGATTAATTGTCTTCGTAATGGGTCCTCTGTCTCTATCAGGAGTAAGTTGTCTTCTCTCGACCCGTTTCTTGATGAGTCTGGAGTAATACGCGTTGGCGGGCGATTACAGCAGTCACAATTACCTTACGACACTAAACATCCTATTGTCTTGCATCCATCGGCTCATATTACTCACCTTATTATTGAACGCGAACACATTCGTCTACTTCACGCTGGTGCTCAACTCGTGCATCACTCACTTCGTCAACGTTGGTGGATTATTAATGCCAGGTTAGTCATTCGCTCCATCATTCGTAAATGTGTCAAGTGTCTCAGGTTTAGTGCCAAACAGCAGGTTCAGAGGCTTGGTATTTTACCATCTCCTAGAGTCACTCCATCGCGGCCGTTTCTATTCTGCGCGGTTGATTATGGTGGTCCCTTCATGATTCGTCATGGCGGGCAGAAATCCAGAACTCTCTCTAAGGCATACGTGTCTTTGTTCATTTGCTTAGCAACCAGGGCCATTCCAACCTTACAGCCAGTGCGTTTATAGCTGCCTTACGTCGTTTTATGTCCCGCAGGGGCATACCCAGTCAGTTATATTCTGATAATGGCACAAACTTTAGGAAGGCCCGCAATGTTTTACATGACCTCTACAATCTTTGGCATAATAAGGATGCCACCTCATCAATCAAATCATTCACGGCCTCTCAGGGTATTTCATGGTCATTTATTCTGCCCTCGTCACCTCATTTTGGTGGTCTGTGGGAGAGCGGCATAAAGAGTTTAAAGTTTCATTTGCGCCGCGTGGTAGGCAAGTCTATACTCACCTTCGAGGAGTTTACGACAGTTTTGTCTCAGATAGAGGCATGTCTAAACTCTCGCCCTTTATTTGCCATCTCATCGGATGTAAATGATCCGGTGCCACTTACACCTGGCCATTTTTTGATTTGCGCACCATTAACGGCGATACCGGACCCAGACTTATCTCATGTTCCTATCTCTCGTCTTGGACGTTGGCAGCTTCTCCAGAAGTTTGTCCAAGTCATTTGGAAGGCTTGGTCTCGTGACTATTTACACCAATTACAACAACGTCACAAATGGAAATTCGCAAAGGATAATGTTTCCATTGGGGACCTAGTTTTACTTATTGAGGATAACCTACCTCCATTAGCCTGGAAATTTGGTGTAATTACCGCCACATTTCCCGGTCCAGATAACTTAATTAGAGTCGTAGACATTCGTACGCCTACTGGTGTTTTGCGGAGACCAGTACATAAGCTATGTCTGTTGCCAGCGCGGGACGGGACTTAGACACAAGGTTATTATGATCATTTAGCACAATGCTATTTTACTTGGCCATTGGCTTTATTACTTTATTATATGACCATTTGGTCAACTTAATTGTGATATGTATCATCACAACATTTTCATGACAATTTACACCATTGCGTGTTTCTATACTAAATTTGCATGTGACTTGTAAGTTCACAACCATGCACTGTGCTTTCATCTCTATACTCATCATAGTTTCATGGTGGTATATTTTCTATTTTGTATTTATATGTTAATATTTTGTGTGGCATACTATGTCCTACACATTTACATTTTGATGGTATTGGGTATGTGTCATGTTATCGGTGGTATTGTTTTATAAAAATTTGTTACATAATATTCGCATGGTTTGCAGTTATACAACCATGTATGCATTTCTTGCATAGTTGTTAATATGTGTGATTTATTGTTCTATGAATGTATTTCTCAATTGTTCAACTCATGTATTACATTTATAACCACAGTGTCGTATTTGTTACTTATGCTATTGCGCTTATTCATATTTGTAATTAACTAAATTGGTGTTTATTGTATTTATTATATAACTTGCATTTATGTAAAACATATTGTTTTTTGCGTCTACTGTCTGTAACCACGCCACGCCTAGATTTTATTTTTATATTATATTTTTATATGGTATTTTGTATTTTGTGATTATGCATTGCACAATTATTATTCCTGCTTAATTATGACATACATGTCATTACATATGTGCTCGCAATCAGTCAGCTATCTATAGCTTGTTCTCACACAACAATATATTGTAAATTCCTGAAACTTCAGGTATAGCATGACTCATTCAACTTTATGACGCCATGCTAGATTTACGTCTAAACATGTATAATTTGTGACAATTTATTTGTTCATTGTATGCAATACTCTGTACAGGTCTACTGGCCTCAACTATTTCACGGTAACCATCTATGACTTGCATAGGGTTACAATTTATCGAGCCATCATGTGATGAGTTTCCGATCATTCATTATTAAACATTGTCGAATTATGTATTTTTCATGTTTTATAACGTTCAATATTGTATACATACAATATATGTGGGCAATACATTGCCAGCGCTTACATTTTCAATCATGCATAAAATCACTTTGCACGCCAACCTTGGCCTACTAAACGCTTATCTTTATTAAGGCTTATCTTATTCAAGCTTATCGCTAAACAATTAATGCACAACTGTTATCTAAGATTACAACTCAAGGTTCAATGCAGCCTATTGAGATTAACTTTCATTATTAAGAACTCTGTATTTTATATAATAAGTTACTAAAATGTATTAAAAAATCTATTGATTTTTGTGGGCAGTTATGTACAGGAGCGCGGTAATTTTTGCATTTATAGGTTGACTAATCTGCGCTTTAATTTGCTCAATTCATGTCCGTACATCTGGACAGTTCGTTACATACGTTCGCTAGCGGCGGTCGGCCTTGCGCCCGCTGCTATCCTGTCACATTTTTCTTCTTTGTCGCGACAATTAATGTAGGCCTTAGGCCCAAGACTTTATATATGGCCTTCTAGGCCCTTTCATTAAATTAATTATTCAATGTAGCAGTACTACTTGTATTTACGATGCGCTCATTAGCCAATCTTATATTCAAAGGTGACACCTAACTATTTCAATGCTGTATATGTGAATAATTTTCAATAAATGTATTAACTACAGTCCACTCTCTCTTCATCATTTCTGCATCCTGGCGAATTAATTACAACAGTAAATCGACAATTCACGAACACTTCATACTTAACAGCTACAAAAAACGCAACAACCAAAAATAATATATTAAATGATCAAATGAACTTCGGATCTAATAACCTGTTTGACACTGCTATACGGTTGAATGATAATTATAGCCAGTCGTAAGGAAATCGCGGTACAGCGTGCATGCATGCGAGCGCTCCGAGCGATTCAGTTGTTACGTTTTGTATATTTTATTTAAAAGATTTTAAACATTTTAAATTATGACATAACCACAAAATGTGGTATACATTTACGTTTTGAATTAATATTGTGTATCTGAAGATGGGATTTCATCCCGAAACGCGTCATTGAACGAAAGAAGCTAGTGTCACTAAGGTGGACCATAAGGTAATTTAATTATATTAACCATAAAGTGACTCGGTACGTAAAACATGAATAGATTTAAATTTAGACCATGACTCAATTTGCGTTGTTTGAGAAACGAAATAGACTTATGATCGCTTCTGACTGTGATAGGATACCCTAATGTGTAGGTTATAAACTTGCCACACGCGAATACTATGGTGAGCAGCTCTTTTTCTGTAACATTGTAGTTACGCTCGCAACTGTTTAGTATTCGGCTGGCAAAGCTAACAACCAGCTGGTTTCCTTCTTTGTCTTCCTGGTGCAATTCTGCGCCTAGACTGACATCACTAGCGTCGCAATTTAGGTAGAATGGTTGTTCGAAATTGGGGTGATGTAACATGACAGTTTTGAAAAATTTTTGTTTGATTAAAGTTAGTACTTCCTCTTGTTCAGTTCCCCAAGTCCATTTTTCCTTTGATGAAATTTGTTTAGAAAATTTCGCTGTGAGATGGGAATAGTTCGTTTGAAACTTTCTATAGTAATTGCATATCCCCAAGAATGACTGCAATTGCTTCTTGTTTTTTGGTGAGGGGAATTTTTGGATGGCTTCAACTTTCTCTTGGGATGGAGAGATTCCCTTTTCGGTCAAGTTGAACCCTAGGAACTTCACTTCATTGGCAATAAATTTTGACTTATCCAATTTAAGTGTAATATTATTATTGGACAACTTTTTTAATACATGTTCGACTCGTTCGCAGTGTTCATCCCAGTCTGAAGACGTTATGAGCAGGTCGTCAACGTACACTGTTGTGAATTCCAGTGCCTCTTGACCTAAGACTTGGTCCATGCACTTGACAAACACTGCTACGGAATTGATGAGTCCAAAAGGTAATCTTTTAAATTGGTAATTTCTACCATCAAATATAAAGGCCATGTATTGCCTGCTGTGTGGGTGCAGCTCCACCTGCCAGTACCCACATACAGTATCCCAGGTACTAATGTATTTTATTCCATGAAATCTTTTTAAAATTTCCTCAATTTCTCCCGGTGAGGTCCAGTCATTGACAGTCATTTTATTGATTTCTCGGGCGTCCAAGCAAATCCGTACTTTGCCATTCTTTTTGGGTATAGCTACTATTGGGCTTGTATATTGAGATTGGCTATACTCAATAATGTCCTCCGCAATCATTCTGTTAATCAATTGTCCTGACTTCATTTTTCAGGGAGTACGCTATGGGATATGATTTCCTGTGGAAGTCTACAGGTTCCCTGAAGTTGATTTTGCACTGGTACCCCTTAACTTTTCCAGGAGTATTCGAGAAAACATGTTGGTATTTGTTATAAATGGCAATGAGGTTTTCAGACGGTTGTTTACTGATTTCTTGTTGAGGCCATTCTCTTTGGAAATTTCTTATTTCTTCTATTTTCTGTTCCCACAATCCTCTATTTTCCTCTTCATCGGCCATAATGGTGGACGGTTCATGCGTTCGACAGTAGTAACTTTTCAATCCTGGGTCTTGATTCAGAGCGGTTGGAGTTCGATTACAATTTATGATATTTGCAGACCAGATTCCCTGTTCAGAAGTTAGCAATACGACTTCCTTTTGCAGGTTGATAACTGCCGAATATCTTCTTAACACATCACATCCTATGAGCATGCTAAATGGCAGCCCATAGGCCACAAGAAATACAATAGGGATGGTTGAGTTTTGATTGTCTAATTCTAATGAAACTTGCTTTCTTACTGTCTTATTTTGTTTGCCTGTGGCACCAATGATTATAATATTGTTTATTGGCAGTGTGGGGATTTGTGTTCGAGAGTTGGCTTGAATTCGCTCTAATTCGGGTTGGTTTATTAGAGAGATGTTAGATCCCGTGTCAACCATGATTATTGTTATAGTTCCGTTTATGGTAGCCTTTATATGGACAATTTCGCTGTTAGTTTGTTGTAACTGGTGAGCCTCTTCTTCGAGAAGTTCTTCTCGGATATTTTTGAGATAGTTGTTAGATATTATCGTAACGACTTCGTGTTTATCTTGTGACGTTATACGACATATTAACCCAAGTGATTGGTCATGTGAAGGGTATTTAGGTTTTTCCGCTGACCTCTTTAGTTTAAAGGTTGTTGTTGATTTGTGGCCAGACTATTCGACTGGTCATCCGTCTCGTTGCTCGGTCTTTGTAGTTGGTTTACTTCATTCCTTGGTGGTTCTGTAGTTCTACTCTCTGATTGTTGTTAGTATTGGATTCGTGGTACCATGGGTTTGTCTGCCAGTTCGGACTATACCTCCTGTGGTTATTTTGTCTACGCCCATGATTGAAATTTACTTGGCGTCTGCCGTCTCCTCTATTTTGGTTTCCCCGGTTCCCCGGTTGTACTGATAATTAGGGTTGTACCGGTTGCCATAATAGTTATTATTGTTGGGGTGGCCATTTGGGCGTTGGTCCGGTTCTGCTCCCCTGTAGCTATTGTTTGGTGGATTATTGTTTGGGATGTTCCTGTTGTTAGACTGGTTTCCTGGATGATTGTTTGGTGGGCCTCTGTTAGATGGCTGGTTATTTTGAGGATGATTCGGTATATTCCTGTTGAATGGCTGATCATTTTGATAGTTGTTATTATTCCGGTTCCCATTGTTCCGATTGCTGTTTTGTGTGTGATTGTAGGGCAGGTTGTAATTGGGTGTATTATTATTATCATTCCACTTATTATATCGTTGGTTCACTAGCCGATTTTTCGTATATTGCCCATCGTTCTCGTGATCCTCTAACAAGCTTGCCATTCCCTGGATTGTCTTAATCTGCCCTTGTCTCCTGGCTTTTTGTACAGCTTCCTCGTAGTGGTACCCGAGCTGTATCACCAGAGATTCCTCAGGTATCTTGGGTTCTAGGTTTCTTGCCAAGCATACCTTCCCTAAAAAGTAAGACGTTAGGGTGTGTCCTGCTTGTGGTTCGTACCTCCCATTGCTAATGTCATTCCTGACTACATTTTGGGTGGACTCAGACCAGTATTTTTCTCGGAATTGTTTTTTAAATTCCTGGGTACAATTTATCTCCAGTCGTGTTGCCGTACACCAGTTGTCGTGGGTGTCTCTGAACATTTCATCTATGAGGCTTCTTACGATTGTCCACCTGGTTTCCCTATTCTTTTCTATTAATTCCTCTACTCTTTTGAGGAATTCCATCGGATTCCGCCGGTAACTGCGAAAGTTGATTACATCTCTGTTCTCGCTGGTTATAATGTGGGTATTGTGACAGGGTTTCTCCCTCAGTGCGTCCAGCTCTTCCTGCATTTGTCTCTCCCTTTGGCTGATTCCCTGGATCTTCTCCTTGTTCTCTTGGGTCTGTCCGTCTACTTTGTTGATGGCGGTGTATACCCTTTCTACACGATCATTGACATCTATTTGTATTTCCTGATGCCTCTCCTCCAGCTTCTTAAGCACCTCCTGTTTATTTCTCTGGCATTCTTCGGTGGTGACTTGATAAAGTTCTGTTGCTCTCATTCTACCTTCCTCCTCAACATTGCTGATTTTATTGTTTAGCTCTTCCCGGACTTGTATCACCGTTTCATTTGTTTCGGTTACCGTTTGTTTGATCTCCTCCCGATATTCTACCAGTTGTTTCAATTCCTCCTTGTTTTTTTCGCTGTCTTCCTTCAATTTTTGTTGGAGCGTATCATTACTATTTTCAATTTTCTTATTCACTATCTCCAGATCTTTCTTGATCTGTTTCTTCAGCTTTTCACTCTTCTTCTCTAGCGTCTCCTGGCTTCTCTTCAATGCCTCCTGGTTGCTTTCCAATTTATTATTCAGAAGTTCTATGTTCTCCTTCAAGAATTCCCTGTCTTCCCTTCTTTGTTCCCGCATTTCTTCCTTCATTCCCTCTTGTAATGATTCTAATTTTTTATTCAATTCTTCCTTGTTTTGGTCTATTTTTTCATTTGTTGTCTTTGAAGCTTCATTCATTTTCCTGAAATTATCATTAATTTGTCCAAATTGTTCCCTTGCTTGTCCGAATTGCTCCATCATCATTCTCATCATGCTATCCCGTTTCGTCTCTTCGGTTGGTTTGACTGGTTGGACGTCACCTACTACTTCTATTTCTGGTTCTGGTTGGTTTGGATTTTCCGGTTGGTCCTCCTGGGGATCTTCTTCAAACAATCCTCCAATCATTTCCTCAATTTCTTCCATTTCTTCTTGGTTTGATCCTTTCTTAATGTCGAATCTTGTAACCGTATGATGTCTTTTCATAATCGCCGCTAGTCGTCCTTTTCTAGCCTCACTACGTTGGTCGCCAATCTGTAACGAAGGAAATGTGGTCGCTATTGTTTAAGCCTCACGTTGTATGCCAATCTGTAACGATCTGAATCTCTCCCGTGTTTTGATGCCACACGTTGGACGCCAATCTGTAACGAAGAGTTCTGGTCGTATCTGTAAAATGTGTACACCAGATTTTTATGTGTATAAAGTGTTAGTGTGTTCGTCTCACACCTGTCGTTACTTTAATGGTTGTTGCTAACGAAGTCCGTAGCGTTGTCACAACTATCAGTATAACCTAGAGGAAACCTTACCTGTAATTTCATAGGGTTTTGTGAATCCCGGGTGGCGCCAATTGTTTATTGAAAACAATTAAATTTGTGAATTAATAAGTTAGTTTGGTGTTTTCAGCGGTGACGGCTGGAGCGTTCGAATGGTTCCCGCCTCTGTACAGCTTACTGTATTGCACAGATAGCAAGAGCGCTAGTTGTCTGTTCAGTGAATTCGCTAACACACACATATATCATACAATTTCCTATGAAATAAAACAATGGTAACACTCTGTACTGTATCTTTAATTATAGTTTGGTAATTCATCAATGTGACAATAATATTATAATTTAGCATTCAATAAAGTTGCTCTGGCATAAAACATGAAACACAAAATCTCAAGGTGACGAAATTATTTTTGAAACGAGCAATTCTGACGCCATTATGGCTACTGTTTGTACATTATTTGTCAGCTCGCCCAAAATCTGGAGTTCTTGAGATTATAAAGAAAACATAAAATATGGTTACAATAAAAAAGTACACTACCGTACCTTATCCGTACTTAAATAATATAAAGTGTGGTTACAAATTGTTCGGCAGTGTAGTATGTTGTTACAAAAGTTCGCAAATTAGTGCGAGGTTATTTTTTAGTTAACAAGTTTTTCTAAGTAAGTTTATTTTATTCAATCCTTGAAAGAAAATTATTTTTAATTCATAGTGAGAGTTCGTTTTGATGTGAGAAATATATAAAGTGCTTTTATTCCTGGGATTAGGGTATTTAAATGATACTTATCAGTTCAGAAGGTTGTGATAGATCGTTGTTCTTGGGTAATGTAAAATTCATCAAATTTGGAGTGACTTAGGCTGCTAGCATCTTTTTCTAAATTGTCTTGGGAATTTCTGCTTTTAATTTTTGTTTATTTAGTTCCTGGACATCAGTTAAAGGTTAATCCTCTTCATCTCCTTCTCACTGGTACATGTTTTCGACCTTTGAATATTGTTTAAACTTTTTAAAGTAAAATTTCGGTCATACAAAATCTTGTGTCCCTACTACCCAAGCGTCATTTTTCGAGTAAACAAATTTAACGGAAAATTAGTAACCAACAGAAAATTATACTGACAAGTCTTTTACAGATTCTTTTATTGTGTATTCGTGTAAAAACGTTAACCATATAAATTACTCTATTCTTGAAAGTATTTGCATTCTTCTCCAGGTTATAATTGTATCTTGTCTTTTTCTTCAATTGTCCAGTGATTCAGGGTCATGCTCATACAGAAGATCTGCTTTGAGGCCATTGAGTTAGACTGTTTCTATGGTAACTGAAACACTTTGATTGGTTAAGGGCTAGATTAAAAGCATTGTTATCATATTTGAAATTTTTATTCAAATTTATTATATATTTTCTGATTGATTTTATTCTTCTGTCTTCCTTTCTGGGTATTAAATTTTATCACTATTGTATTTATTTCCTTACAAAGATTAAAATAATACCTCATAAGGTCATGTTCTCTTAGATATTAACTTTTGTCTAATTAAGCTGACATTTGATAATTACATATTTCTTTTAATGTAAGCTCTTATTGTAACATTTTTCTTTTAAAATGATTTAAACATAATTTTTGGCTAGTTACTTGCCTTAGATTTGTTAATTTCCTTGTGGATTTTATACAATTTGTAATTATTGGTTTTGACAGTTAGGCATTTCAGATGCACTAGTATCCATTCACTATATCTACTGAATTTATACAAATGATGTTTCATTTGATTCTAATGTATTTTGTTTGATTAGTGGTTCTGTTATTTTCTACATTTATTGAATTTCTATTGTAATTAGACTTGTATTGTCTTCTTAATCATCTATTTTGCTTTTGTTAATAATATGGCTACTACTCCCTATTCTTCCTCAATCAAAAACATAACATTTAGGCGTATGCTCTATACAAATTCTTCAGTCATACCCTATTCATAAATATAATTATACAATTATTTTACCATTATTAAGTAAAGTTTGTTTACAACTCTATTCATTAATTACTATTTTTTGGGTGTTAACTAACATCACCTTTTGAACAATTCTTTACGATTCATTAGTTACTGTTGGTTTAACATACCTTTCATTATTTTACTATTATTTTGAGTGAGAAACATCATCACTTCCTTCAGACTTACTTAATTTATTTTCCCTTATAACATAGGGTGTTTATTAATTACATTCTTACTTGCTTATTTCCTAATTAAACTCTCCTCTCAATCCATGTTAATACTAGCTGTTTATCTTTACTTGGGATACTCCCCTTTTAAATACAATCGTTTATAACTAATCTTAAATCTCTTAATGGACAATGTTATTATCACCTTCCAGTGTTCGTGTCATATCACTAATTGTTTACACTTACTATTATTATTAAACTTTTTATTTATAATTATTAATTGGTATCACTTTTATTCACACAGTGTTTTCTTATCACTCTTCAGTGTTTATTTCACATTATAAAATGCTTACATCTAATGTTATCCTAAAAACTTACTCTGACTGATTATTGTATTCACTATTAATCAATTATTGTTTCTTATTGATTATTGAGTGTTTTATTATTATTATTATTATTATTATTATGGTTGTTAACCATTTTTGGGGTTCACACTTTCACTATAGCACTTTTTAACTGTTCACATTAAGTGTTTCTTAGTGGGTAATCCCTATAATTATTTCTCTTTGTCACTTTCTCACTATTTCTTTCATTACAAATTATGCACAGTATTAGTAATGTTATTTTTCTATAGCTTTTTACTATATCTAACTCTAATTTTTGGGTTAGTGTACTTTTTCTTTTTATAATATTACTCTACTGTTTTGGTTAAAACAGTTATATGAATTATTTCATTTATAATAATATTTATTTCTGGTATTGGATAATTATTGGTTTTATTCCCAATATTATATTTGAGTGTACCATTTATCCTTTTTATATTTGTGGTGTTTCTTATCCCTTGGTTTCACTTCGTTTCCTCTTGATTTTTCTTCTTCTTCTCCTTCATCTTCTTCATTTTGAATTGGCTTCATTTTAATTCGGTTCTCCCCTTCTCGTTTGGTTTTACTTTATTTGGTTGTATGAATTCGTTCACTTCCTTCAATTGTCTTTATTCTTCTTTGGTTTTGGTTTTTTCCCTTCTTTGTCATTTTCCTGTTTGTTTGGTCAATCACTTGGGTTAGGTCATGTCGTCGTTTGTCGTGTCACCGTCTTTATATTTTATTTATATTTAATCATTTATTTAATATGAAGTATATTTATTTTTATTATCATCTTTTTTATCCCTGGTACTGGGGTTGCTTATTTGTGTTGTAACAATATGTACTAGAATATTTCAAGACCTTGGTTTGTTGTTATGTCTTATGACAAGTGTACAGATATGTTCCTCAATTCCATTTCTTATAATAATTTATTTCACTTCTGGTAATATCTCTAAATTGGATTTCTTTCAATTCAGTTAGTTCTTTCTCTACCACATTTCTTGTTCTTGTCCACTTTATTTCTGGTAGCCTACTTCAAGACATGTCTTCTTCAGATTTCCCAACAACATTCAGTTGTTCTGACTTTCATGAAAATGGGTTTTTAGGATTACTTACAAAAATATTATATTTTAATGGTTTATAGATTTTTTTCAGAAAATGCATTTTTGTTTTATACATTTTCTAAAGTCACATGGTATCTATTGTTTGTTCTTGTAGGACTGTTAAATAATAAATCACCAACATCAGAATTTTTGTAAGAAACCACATTTTAATTTTCTTTTTCAATAAGTATGTAGTTCTTGAAGATTCATTACAGAAGACTGTCTGTATCCGAACTAACCAACACACACACAAGATCAGATTTGTTCAGAAACAAACTTTCAAACACAAAAAGCCTTTTTTTAAACCAAAAATGTACACATCTAGTGTAACAAAAGATTTGATCATTAGTCATTTTTCCAAATTTGGAAATCTTTAATAAAGATAATGACATGCCAAAAATTTAATGTTTCAGAAAATCTACAAGTATATAAATATAACCTAAATATTTAATTAATAAAGTTGTGTTAGTGGTTATTATTACAAACAGAAATAACACTCTTGCACACCACTATAGACAACTTTTTTTCCTATTAGCGCTTTCAAGCTTCACAGCTCATCATCAGGTCGGAAATCATCATCATCATCATTTGCAACAGTGTTATGAGCTAAATAATTTGTAAATTAAGAAATAAGTTCAGATTAAAAGTAAAAATGCTAACTTTAAAAATCTATTATTATTAAATAATAGTTTAAACAATAATATATTTTTTGATACATGTGTAATATTTCTGTTAAAATATATTTCGTTGTTTTCAGTGGAATGTTTTTAACATTAAAGCAAATTTGTAAATTTTAGAATTTCATAAATTTTACTTTTAGAAAAAATGTATTTTTCAGAATTCTCTTTTGAAATTCTGATGATAGTTATAGGTCATTAAAGTACATATTAATTTCAAACATATGTCCTTGCTGAATATATACCTGACGTTATCGAAATTAAAAAGTAAAAGTGGTGAGTATCTGTTTCAGAAAGTTAACTGTGACAAGCCACCATGTTAACAACTTATGGTCCGACCTGTCCAAAGGTGGTGTGAAAATTGAAATTCTTCGTGAAATTCTCACCTGTTACATACATAACAAATTGAGTGTTCCAGTGTCCCAGAAGGAGTTTGACACATTGATGTCATTGTTTAACCAAAAGAAATTGATAAAGAAACTTAAAGTTTTGGTGTTTCACATCATAGAAGAAATCTGCTACTGGATTGATGCTGATACTATTGTAAACACAATACTGTTGTCGTCCAGTACAGCAATGACAATAGAACTGCTCAACTGTTTGATGATTAATAAACAACTCACCCCTCCAGATGTAACTGTTTTTGTGAGGCTTCAGAGGTAGGAACTATATTTTATTAGTGTTTTAATATGGGTATTGTATATGTATGCGTTTTTACATATATCTACAGCCCAGTATGTCAAAAGTTGTTATAAGTATACTTAAGAAAAAAAATATACTTTTGTAACTCTAGTCAGGGTAATTAGTGGGTTGCCATTATGTGAAATGTTCAGATCATTCTGTTGCAATGATACCCTTTGTGTGAACTTACTTCAGCAAGAAGCCACTTGATTCAAGAATTTATTTCATGGTCTTCCTCTAGAATTTCTCCCATCATTCTTTCTGTTTGAATACTGGAGTCAGACAGTTACCATGCTCAAGCAAATGCCCCATCCATCATTATTTATACTGACAAGTCTTTTACAGATTCTTTTATTGTGTATTCGTGTAAACACTTTAACCATATAAATTACTCTATTCTTGAAAGTATTTGCATTCTTCTCCAGGTTATAATTGTGTCTTGTCTTTTTCTTCAATTGTCCAGTGATTCAGGGTCATGCTCATACAGAAGATCTGCTTTGAGGCCATTGAGTTAGTGGCCTCTTCTTTTTCGTAAAAGGCATTTTAATCTACGGTAATGGGTGGCACTTGAAGAAAATTTTATGTCATTAGTAATCCATCCTTCCACTGAGATTCTGATTAAGGTATTATCTGTCATTAAGGTATTTAAAGCTCTTTAACTCTCATAACTTCATATACTTTATACTGTATAATTTGCAACTAACATAACTTCTGTTTTGTGTGTGTCCACCATTAAATTTAGCCTTTTTACATAACAATCCGATCGTTATATAGATTTCTCAGTCTTGCTTTCAGACATAAGAATAATAGCTTGTGGAGATCTTAACATCATGATGATGATTTGTTTTACTTATAGGCTTGTACAAAAAGTGGTGTGTTACAGTAACTATCTCACCTCATTTATTAATTGCCTTAAAATTCTTTTCTTTATGATGTTGATCAGCTATTCATTGTATGTACTAAATAGTAACAGTGACAAGATACATTTGTAACTTTCTTAGAATCTACATCTCCATGATTTCCACCTGTTTTGATCCAGATTTAAACACTTAGTGTTATTTATAAATTTATTGTCACCACTTGCACACAATACTATCACATGTTAACGCTCAAATAACCCTCAAAAGTCAAACCTCCGCTCAACAGTCCCTGAAAGGACCAAGGCGTACCGCAGGGCTGTTGTGTGCAATGTGACGGTTGCATGGCTAGTACAACACGCCACCAGCCGCTCGAATAACCCTATGTGTGCAATTGATCGGATAGTTTATGACGAAAAACTACAATGAGAAATTTATTTTGAGAACTTGTTTAGTTTACCTGAGTTTTACATTAAACAACACCGGAGAGTGATATTGTTAGAATAGGACCTATAGTAGCGAAATTTAAATCCACTATTTATATAATTAGACCTATTATAAAACTTTGAAATTACATTGCCACCTTATCTTGAAGTAAAATTAGATTCAGAGTGTTAACACATAATGTGTGTGTTCAAACTGTTAAAATGTATGATGATATTTCCTACAGCAGTCTGAGTAGCAGTGATTTGTCACATGAGGATCGCTGTAAGCTCATCGCCTACCTTGTGTCGGAGAGTCCACCCAGTATAGTGCGCACGCTAAATCAGCAGATGACTCTATGGTTGAGGTACTCGCGTCTGCCTTCAACTAGTCAGTTTTTCTCATGGTCAACTGCCACTGAAGTTGATGGTACCGCTGCTACTGGCATATGTACAACCCTTACTTTAGGTGATTGTCTGGAAATTGTCACTGAAATTTACAGAGACCTACAGACTATAATTTCTGTATGTTAGAAATATTATTATTTCAATATGCAAGTCAAAACAAAAGTTAATAGAATATATGACAGTTTGTAAAACCCAAATATCCGTAACAATCGAAAATAAGATTATTTACCAAAACAACAGTGATGACAAGTCAACAAAAAAAAACCACACACACACACACACACACACAATATACAGTGGTGCAGCAAAAGGGGGGTTTTAGGGGACTAACCCCACCCAGAGGGATAAAGAAAAAGGAAATGTAAACAATTTTAAATAATTTGCTGGTAAAAATATAGTCATGTAAGTATGACTATACTTAAAAAAACAAATTAAGTAATCAGACTAATTTGTTATATGAGTATGAACGTTTTCAAGTGAGGTTTGGACTATGCACTCTTAACGTGTAGGAGAGAGGTAGGTTTCAAATGTTTATTCGGTCGTCAGTATATCTAACTGGGTTTATGGTATTTATAATGTATTCATTTGTTCCTCAGCAACTTAAAAAAAATTCGATGTCAAATAGTTTTTTTGATTTTAATCTGTGACAGGTATGCCTATTGTGACATGTATTGTATTGTATTTAGTAATTTTTTGTATTTTTTTAATTTAGTACTTTATTACTGTTGTAAAAAAAAAACAGTAAAATCCTAAAACTTATCTGTTAATTATAATTAATCAATCAACGGCACATCATTTTAGAAATATGACAGAAATATCAAAAGTATGACATTTTATTTTAGTATTTATTTTTTTAATATTTTGTCTTGAAAGAAATGTTGATATGTATATTTGTGAAGTCTTGCTATGCACTTCAGTTGTAAAATATGTGTAGTGAGAAGATATTATTGTTGTAACAGTACAGACTGACCCAGTACCAGAATTATGGGAATTATGGGTATTTTCATTGTTTTATTATGTATTTTTTAAACATACAGAATGGTTAGGTACATTGTCCCTCTGGAAAACGGAACAACGTAAATTCGGCCAGAGTAAAACACCAAGGTCTCCGGTGGACGTGAAAACAGCAAAATCTACCATGGCGGTGTTTATGACGAAGTACCACAATATGCATTATGATTGGGCTATAACACTAGTCCGTCATCGCTAAGAACAATGACGCACTGAGTACAATGTGTGCAACGAGGCGTTGTCCAGCAAGACAAAGCGGGATGACGTAAGAACTACACACACACAAGCAAGAAATTACACTTGCCTCGCTCTCATTTCAACGCCATTCTTCAGAGGAGCCACAGCGATGTATCGTTGTGGGTATAACTTTTGAACAATACTTTAATTCAACTAACAAAAATGTTACCAACAGTAGTGGAGCAATAAAGGCTCATCTTGTTTACAGTATAAATATATAAAGAATGTAAATTCAGTGCACACATCTATCTAATTAAACTCAGCGGAATTAAAGGCGAACACCGACCATCACCATGGGAGTCTCACATCAACAACGGATGGACACCACCACCTAACAAGCAGAGAAGTTCCTTTTGTCATTTTTATAGTTAATGAGCTCATTAATATCAAATCGATAATAAAAAAGAATGTACGGGTCTGAAGTTGAATGTGTGAGAATGAATGCGTGAATAACACATAAACCGAAGGCATTGGTTTGTGCAGTAACTAATTAACTATTAATAAATGATTTTAAGCTGCAGCTATAAAGTGTACATTGATATTAATTCAACAGATAAAGAAATAGAGAGAATCAAAAGAGATAGGAAAAGTAGCCACCATTTTGTTTTGTGTCATATCATATGACGTCACTGTTTTGACCGCATGGTTGTATGTGTACTACCTTAGATTGAATTAAATTTGATGGTTATTTTCAAGAATATCTGGTTATCATTTGTGTCGTCAACTGTGTTTCAAAATCTTCCTGTACCCGAACCCTGGTACCCCTTAGGTAGAAAACAAGTTATAAAGGAAGAAAACGAGCCCGGCAAATAATGAAATTGGTGAGTATCATTAATACCGAATTATGGTATTTGTTATCTATACCTTACTAAATATATGTGCTAATATTATTGATAAGAGTGAGTGTATTCACAATTGCCGCCCTCCCAGTGATTATAAGTATGTTTATGCACAATTGTCGCCCTCACTGGGACTTGATAAATTATTATTATGGGTAAGATAACCTTATTTATGTATTTAAAGTTTATTGACAAAGGTAGTATTGTTAAAAACAAATATAAATACATTTATATTGTAATACCAATTGTGAATATAAGTTTGTTTATTCACAATTGGTCGCCCTCACAGTGGACTTTGTATAAAATTAATTTATATAAAACAGATAGATGGAGAAACACAGAAGACGATATATAATGAATGAGAGGTTATGTTGTTAGAGGTAAATAGTTAAATACGAGTTGAGTATATTGCGTAGTCAAATACAAATAGAGATAAATAACCATTTAAATACTAAAATACAAAATGGCAGAAAATAACAATAGCATAGAAATAGAAAATTCAGAGACAGAATCTATTTTACGGGAAAGACACATTAGCTCAACACCTAAAGTAGCCGAAAATAAAATATCATTAGAAGACCTGTTCGCATTGATTAAAACACAAAATAGTGTGTTAAAAGAGATTGACGAGAAGTTTGATAGCCTCGAAAATGAATTGAAAAAACAAAATAATGTGCAAGACGTAAAATTGAACCAATTAGAAGAGAGATTAGAAAAATTTAAAAAGAAAATACAGAGACAAAATTGTAGTATTGACAAGGTAGACAAATCAGATAGAAATAAAGACAAGGTAAGTAGTGGTGAGAATTATGATAGAATTAAAAATATGGTGTTAGAAAATAATTGTGTGAGTATTGAGAGTAGTGATAAAAGTATAATGGGAGTAGAATTTGATAATGAAGTGATAAAAAGTGTTGATGAATTAGAGAGAAAGTATAGAGAGAATTTACAGATAAAAGGCTTGCAGGGGTAAAATTTTCCCTTAATGTTGTAGTAGGGGGTGAAGTAAAGACTTCACGTGTGTTTAGGAAGGACGAGAGTGCCTTCAATGCGTATTTGGAAGACAAAAGGTCTACAAATAAAGTGGTCCCTGGTTTTTTTTGTGCACTTCACAGGTGGTGCAGTGATAAAGTAGTAGAGTCCCCTGCATATATGGAGAGAGAGTGTGTAGCTTGGTATGATGGTGAGAAATGTTTTGAGAGAGAGAGAAAGAGAGAAATTGAGATATATAAAGTAAAGAAAAATTATGAAGAGTTTATGAAAAGGTTAGGTGTAGAGATGATATATAATAAAAATAATAAGTACTTACCTTGTAATGAAGCGGATATAGCAGTCGTAGGAGATGATAATGGAAATAATGACTTTATAACATACCTAGTGGTGACGAATTATACTGGAGGTGACAGGACAATGACCAATCATGACAGATTAAATGAGTTTGTGGAAAATAATGAAAATTTGAATGGTATATGCATTTATGATGTTAATATAAGAGATTCAATAATAAGCAATGTATATAGATATAAGATAAGACTATTGTTCGACGATATGGGGTAATTGTTTATTGTGTTATGAACATTTAATTGTGTGGACAGTGTTTTTTAAAAATGGACTGATTCGGACTGATTATGGCAAATGATTTAGTGATTATGTGAATTGTATATTTTTGTGTATTGATGTCTAGGTATTTGTGTATTTTACTGTTGTGTATTTTATGTAATTTTTATGTAAACATGTATTGTACGATTTTAAATAATTGAAGGAAGTTAATAATGATTTTAAAGGATATTATGAGAATTCAGATTCTAATGGTTAGTAGATGATTATGTATTTGGATATGAAAGGTGTTGTTAGCAGATAAGTGATGAATTTTGTAATAGTATATTAAGTTGAAATGTTATAAAGAGTTTGGGGATAGTGATAAATAAGGGCATGGGAGTTAGTTGAATAAAGTTATTGGGAGTTAGGAAAAATAAAGTGTTGAGATGCTGATAAAATATAAAGAGGTGTTAGATATTTTAGGGACACAGTGGTTAGTAATTATATGTAGAGTTGAGTAATGTGCATGGTAATTTTATAGTTGTTGATGGTGATATTTTGTAATTAGGGTATTGGTGTAGGAGTCCAACGAGAGATGTTGAGACAGGAGGGATCGTTGTGTGCCGGAAAGGGTTATCTGAAAGGGTCAGAAACCGATAAGGGAATGAGTTGGTTAGAGGGAATACACACATACTAGTACAAAAAAGGCGCGGTGCCAGAGGTTTTAAATGGGATTTATGAAGGGGTTTATTATAGAGATATTGGTGTCAAAATATATTAATGGTTAGAAGCGGTTAGTGTAAAAAGGGGTAGTAAGGTTAGGTTGACAGATGCCAAAATAAGACATAGAAAATAGTGAGTAATAGAGAGTCACCCAAACGAGTAAGGATGAAGGGTTAGAGAAAGGAGAATTCATGGTAGGAAGGTGAGGTAACAAAGGAAGGTAATGTAACAGAAAGGTAAGGACAAATTTGAAATTGTTGTATAGAATCTAATGAAGGTCAAATAATTAAAAGTTAATTGAGAATTGATGTTATAAAGTTTGGTACAAATCATGTAAGTTTAAATTGTTTAATGTAAGGTAAATGTAACAATGTTAATATGTAATGTTCAATGTTTTATGATGTTTTATTATGTTGATGGCAATAGAGTGTGTGGCTAGGAGGTCGTTACAGGGGTAATGACGATAATAAGTGTTAAGAGATAGTATATTTTAAAGTTGAAAATATAAAGTTAAAAAATGAAGTTAAATAAAATATTCTAGTAAGCTGCCATTTACAAAATAGATAAATGATTATAAGTTGAGCAACAAAGTTTAAAGGAAAAGTGTCTGCCATGATAGTTGTAAGTTGAATTTATAGAAATAATTAGGTGAAGGTATTTTGGGGTATAATAAAGAATGATTGATATATTGTGTTATATGTAGTTGCCTATATATGTTGTTTATTTTCTTACAAGGAAGTAGTTGAATTTGGTGGTGGTAAGAAATCAATGTATTTTAAGTCTTGTTGTGGTTAAGTGACACTTTTGAATTAAAAAAACA
Organism: Magicicada septendecula; assembly: GCA_034769895.1. Taxonomy (NCBI): domain Eukaryota; kingdom Metazoa; phylum Arthropoda; class Insecta; order Hemiptera; family Cicadidae; genus Magicicada; species Magicicada septendecula. The sequence continues at coordinate 320,746,118 of CM068374.1, read as the reverse complement.
AACCAATGCCCGAACACAAACCAATGCGTCTAAAAGGGGACATATCAGTTGTAGATATGTAAGTGTACTATACCACTATTTTGAAATTTTGTATTGGATGTTTCAGAGTTTTGTGGTGTTGTGACCGCAGTCCTGGGCTGGCTGGAGCGTCAGAACAGGAGTGTATAGTGCCTCATGGCCTTATGGTGTAGGGATCTCTCAGGAGAAGTCCAGTAAGGTCAGAGGGTGCGACCAGCATCATAGGACCAAGGGTAAGTGATGATAAAATTTTTTTGTGTAACGTTACAGGGGGTTGTGGTGACGTATCTAGACTGATCCTTTTAGGAGAGTGTGAATGAGTCAAGGAAATTTTTTTATGTTTCGACACAAAAAATTTTCCTTGAGGGGGTTTGTAACAGTACAGACTGACCCAGTACCAGAATTATGGGAATTATGGGTATTTTCATTGTTTTATTATGTATTTTTTAAACATACAGAATGGTTAGGTACATTGTCCCTCTGGAAAACGGAACAACGTAAATTCGGCCAGAGTAAAACACCAAGGTCTCCGGTGGACGTGAAAACAGCAAAATCTACCATGGCGGTGTTTATGACGAAGTACCACAATATGCATTATGATTGGGCTATAACACTAGTCCGTCATCGCTAAGAACAATGACGCACTGAGTACAATGTGTGCAACGAGGCGTTGTCCAGCAAGACAAAGCGGGATGACGTAAGAACTACACACACACAAGCAAATTACACTTGCCTCGCTCTCATTTCAACGCCATTCTTCAGAGGAGCCACAGCGATGTATCGTTGTGGGTATAACTTTTGAACAATACTTTAATTCAACTAACAAAAATGTTACCAACAGTAGTGGAGCAATAAAGGCTCATCTTGTTTACAGTATAAATATATAAAGAATGTAAATTCAGTGCACACATCTATCTAATTAAACTCAGCGGAATTAAAGGCGAACACCGACCATCACCATGGGAGTCTCACATCAACAACGGATGGACACCACCACCTAACAAGCAGAGAAGTTCCTTTTGTCATTTTTATAGTTAATGAGCTCATTAATATCAAATCGATAATAAAAAAGAATGTACGGGTCTGAAGTTGAATGTGTGAGAATGAATGCGTGAATAACACATAAACCGAAGGCATTGGTTTGTGCAGTAACTAATTAACTATTAATAAATGATTTTAAGCTGCAGCTATAAAGTGTACATTGATATTAATTCAACAGATAAAGAAATAGAGAGAATCAAAAGAGATAGGAAAAGTAGCCACCATTTTGTTTTGTGTCATATCATATGACGTCACTGTTTTGACCGCATGGTTGTATGTGTACTACCTTAGATTGAATTAAATTTGATGGTTATTTTCAAGAATATCTGGTTATCATTTGTGTCGTCAACTGTGTTTCAAAATCTTCCTGTACCCGAACCCTGGTACCCCTTAGGTAGAAAACAAGTTATAAAGGAAGAAAACGAGCCCGGCAAATAATGAAATTGGTGAGTATCATTAATACCGAATTATGGTATTTGTTATCTATACCTTACTAAATATATGTGCTAATATTATTGATAAGAGTGAGTGTATTCACAATTGCCGCCCTCCCAGTGATTATAAGTTTGTTTATTCACATTGTAAACTAATATCAGTCATGTATAATGCGATTGAAACTTATCTATAAAACCTATATTAAAACAGCTGTTATTATTATTATTTATCTTATAATAAAACAAGTTAATACTGTTTGTAATAATTACAATGTTTATGTTTGTAGCAAGTTCATTAACAGATAGCCATGTAATGTCTATTTCAACATTTTCACTGCTGCGAGCGTATTTGTCACGACAGAGTGTTCAAGAAATTGTTGGACATGATTTCTTGTTGGTTGTTGCTGAACACTGTGGTATTCTGTTGGAACAGGCTCTCAGAGAGGCAGTTACTTCACATGACAGATCATTACAAGCCGCGGTGAGTATATTGTTTAACACGTTTGAATCACTGTTGTAATTGTCAGCTTATCACATCATAATCTACAGCATTGTACTTTGTTATTGAATCAGCCAAATAATTGGACAGATTTCCTAAACCCCAACCTGGTACTAATAAACAGTTTTAAGTACTTGGTGAATCTTATGTAGACAGTGTGTGGAATGGCAAACCTTTAGGTGAAATAAAATCTAATGTCGGTCATCAGATTTTTAAAGCTCTTTTCTTCCGGGCTCTTTGGGTGTGGTTCAATGCTGTTCATTTCAGCAGACATTTCAGCCAGGCCACCATCAGGTGACCATCTTCAGTTCTTTTGCCACAGGTGTGGTCACTAACCGGATACCTCTGTTAGTGTTTTTTAGCTCATGTGTAGCACTGAAGATAGCTGGTGAAGTCCCGGCTGAAACGTCTGCTGAAATGAACAGCATTGGATCACGGGCAAACAGCCCGGAAGAAAATAGTTTTAATAACATTGTCTCCAGCCATGTAAGCCTCTGACAAAGCCATCAGGTTTATTTAACATTTCATCTAACTTCCAGTGAGCAGTCTTTTCTTACAAGCTCAATAATGTAATGTGCACATTTCTCATATACTCACAGGTTTCTGTAATAACTTTTTTGTATTTTTTAAAAAATGGTTCTTAATTATAAATAATTAGTGATCCCATCAAATAATATAATACAATGATTATATAGAAATTTAATAAAGTGTACAAGTTTAAATTTCAAAATGGGTATTCATCTCCACTTTAAACGAATCATCTGGTCAGAAATTTCCATCCATCTGCTGTAGACCCTATCTTCAACCATAATTTGTTTCATGTACTTAAAAGATCACCCTGTTCTATCCCTTCCTACAATATTTCAGTTCTCAACTACCTTAGGTATTTTTTCTCAGTCATCATATGTGGTCATACATCGTAATCTCCTTAACGTATTGTAGTTTTTTTTGCTATCATCATGTTTTTTACCTCATTAATTATTTTTAATCGTTTCTCATATGGAGTTACCAGTCACGCTTTTGTAGAAATCCGTTTCCGCTGCAATATGTCCTCATATTACTTGTTCACTGACCACAGTGTGTACATAAAATTATACTGCTTCAGGACTGCATCACTCAGGCTGCAACATCTGGATTCAATAGATCTTTTACTAAAAAAAAAAAGAAAAAAGAAAAGAAAATTAAAGCCAACGCAGGCAAATCAGCCTGCACGACAACTACACACTGCTGCAGGTAGACGGGGTGAAGTGTCTGGGCCTGCACATTGACTGATGACTCACTTGGTACAAACAGCTTGGTATACAATTTCAAAAAAACTGTACTGGTTATTTGGCAAGAAGTCCCAGTTGAGTATGGAAAACAAACTATTATTTTACAAAGCTATCCGGACTGGACTTACGGCATACAGGTATAGGGAACAATCAGTAACTCCAATGTTGGAATACTCCAGAACAAAATACTCTGACCCATCATGAATGCCCTATGGTATGTACCAAACTGTGTACAGAGGGATCTACAAATACCTAGAGTCACAGAGGAGAGAAACTGATAAATGTCAATTACAGCAACAAGCTGAAAGACTATCCCAATGTTCTTGCCAAGCAGCTTCAGTCTAGTGGTGAAGTATGTAGACTGAAATGTTTCAAACCCTGTGACTTAGTGGACAGATTTTATTAGGTTGCGGTGACTGCTTCAAAACAATATGTAATAATTTTATAGTGTATTTACTGTAACATTTGTTTGTAATGGAGGTGCTTCACTGCAAGCACATCCTGCATGTAATTTATTAGTAGATCATAATAAAGGGTGATTCAAAAAGGACTTTACAACTTTGAAAGTATACAGAAATTTATTCAGATAACTTACAGAGTCAGTTGAGGTGTCATTTCGAAGCAAAACACATCAAGTTTTGACTCACGTAGTCCATTAATACCGAATAACCCACCAATAGTGCTGTCACCATCGTTGTTGAAAATGGCTACTTTTACTGGTACGGAATGTGCTCGCTGTGTGTTTTGGTTTCACGATATGCAATCAGCAACTGCAGTTCAACGTAAATTCCGTACGGAGTATGGTAGGGAGCCTCCTAGTAGGCCTACAATTTACTCTTGGCACCAAACCTTCGTTGAGACGGGTTGTTCTGTACGACATGGAAAATCACCAGGACATCCACAAGTTCCTGAAGCTGCTGTGGAACAACTCAGAGAAAGCTTTTCCCGTAGTCCTAAGAAATCAACTAGACGTGCGTCACGTGAGTCTGGCATTCCACAACTGACTGTTTGGCGCATATTACGTAAATGCTTGCACTTGAAGCCATACAAACTAACCATGGTTCAACATATTACAGATGAAGATAAAGTCGCTCGCCAGCAATTTTGTGTGGAAATGTTTGATAGAATTGCAGACGAGACATTCCTACACAATGTAATTTTTAGTGATGAGTCAACGTTTCACATCAGCGGCAAGGTGAACACCCATAACTGCCGAATATGGGGTAGTGAAAACCCCCATGAAACCTTGCAGCATATTCGTGATAGCCCTAAGGTCAACGTTTTTTGTGCCCTTAGCAAACAAAAAGTGTACGGCCTGTTCTTCTTCCAGGAGGCAACCATAAATAGTATCATGTATCTGGATATGCTAGAAAATTTTCTAATTCCTCAGTTAGATGAGGATGACCAAGATGGATGCCTTTACTATCAGCAAGATGGGGCACCACCTCACTACCGCGTAGAAGTCCGAGATTTTCTTGATACCTGATTCCCAGGTCGGTGGATTGGTCATGTAGGTCCAATTGCATGGCCACCTCGCTCCCCAGATTTGACACCAGTAGATTTTTTCTTGTGGGGTTTCATTAAAGATCGGGTTTTTGTACCACCTTTACCTGCTGATCTTGCTGAGCTGAGACTTTGAATTAACGCCGCTGCTACAGAAGTGATGCCCAACTTGCTGGCTAAAGTCTGGAATGAAATCGACTTCAGGTGGGATGTATGTCGCATTACAAATGGTAGCCACATCGAACCACAATGAATGTTGGATGACAAACTTAATGTGTTTTTCTTTGAAATGACACCTCAACCGACTCTGTAAGTTATCTGAATACATTTCTGTATGCTTTCAAAGTTGTAAAGTCCTTTTTTAATCACCCTGTATTACTGGATTACCCTTACTGAGTAGATTGTGGTACGAATTAAATTCAGTACAACTTCTTAACATATATAGTGTATTCCAGTTAATAGGACCACCGGTTATTAGGGCCAGCTGCTTTATCGAGCCAATATTCAAAATCCAAAAACAAAACAGGGTTGCACATACCAAGTTTCTTTGCTTAATAGGTCTGGACCACTGCGGTTGTTCGGTCTAGTAATGGTTAAGATTTTCTCTTCTTAAATAGAAGTAATAAGCCATTTTTTCCTCAAGGTCATAATTTACACGAGTGGACTAATGAGGGCGACAAAGGATTACAATACATTACATTGTTAATAACAACCAGACAACAATGTTCAGTTTCGGACTTTTTGTGTTTGTCCTTGGCGACATACCATAAACCAACAACTAGGGCCATACAGGCACCACTAGGGCCTCCAGGATTCTTAAAAATAGGCCTACTAATACTGTTTCATTATACTGTAATTATAGTATTATTACATATTTATTACTGTATTTCCTTAGATGTACATCATTAGTAACAAATCTTGTAATTGCGGTGTTTACGTATCTAAGATTTAAAGCCACAATAACTCTTTGGTTTTCCATTATTAAGAAATTTCGGTTTATAACGCTTATATGCTTACTTTTTAGAAATTTCAGATAATAGGGTCAGTCGCTTAATTAGACCAACTTGATATAGCCCAGCGTGTCCCAATAAAGCGTCATTCACTGTATATTATATATATTCAATTCTAATTGTAAAGAGGTACACGAAGGTATAAAGATAAACTGTTTTTGGCCTTCATAAAATTTTCAATTCATAGCTTGTAGTTTTCCAAATACTCTTTAAGAGCAAAGACTGTTCCGAGCAATTGATTTTTATATTTAATTTTCTAGGTGCTAAATGAAATTGCAAGTGTAGTTGGTATTCTTATCAAATTGGATCCAAGTTTTTCAACATATTTTGATAACACATTACTACGAGCTGCCACTAGAGGGTATAAAAAGTGTGATCCAGTGTTTGTTACCAGATTGTGGAGTGTCTCACTTGATTTAGGTACGTATTTGCTATGGTCGTTGCTCCTATATTTCTAAAATGGGTGAGGAAGTGAGGAATTTATATTTTCTTATGTGGAAAATATCATTTGCCATTTTAAAAATTATGATACTTTCAAAAATGTCAAAAAATATTTGTTCATAATTTTACAATATACACATGACTAAAACACTTCATGGATGAACGTTATGGGTTTTTATATATTTTTCAACTAAGAGTTTCACTGACGTAAGGAATTAACAGCATTTCTTTTGGGTTGTAACATGATTAGCAACACCAAACATTTTGTGCATTCTATGGTGCAGCATGCTGTATGGTATACCTTTAATGTATACAATATGTTAATACTAGAAATTTTGTTCTGTTGTAGGTAAACAAAATGATCTGACCAATATTGTGCTTGGAGACATTTTATCGCAAGTGTTCATACAGAGTTCAATTTGTTTTGAAATAATTATGGTGATAATAGAGAAAATACACCATCTTTCATATACACACAATCCACATTCTTTAGCATTGTACATGTATTACCCAAACCTGTTGAAAACTGTTGCAACACATCCTTCATCACTGGTTGAGGAATTTCTGATCATCATTCAACATCTGGCCAGTCGTTCTAATTACTGTGTTCAGGTGAGTCCTAGTACATATTTCTATTATATAAAACTGCAAGTGAAAACAATTTTCAGTTTTCGTGTCTTTTTAAGAAATTCCTTTATAACATACAATTTCAGATATATTATAATGTTTCAGATATGGCACATCTTATACAGTTTTTTTTTTACTATACATATTTGTAAATTATTTTGCATGGTAAACATTTGAACCTGGAGTATAATAATATTGATGTGGTTTATTAGATATTTCACAGCATTGTAGACCTTCCTGTGATATCTGCGACCATCTGTTTAGACCAAACTCGCGTTTTGCAACAGACTGGATTACAAGATCCACTTCTGGTGTCTGCTATGGAAGTTGTCCTTACAGAATTCATCAGTGTTTACAATCATTTCATGAAAATTAAACTCTCAGAACCTGATGATGGGGAATTTCTAGGATCTCTTGTGCCTCTGTGAGTAACAGATTGTTAATAACATGTTGAGATATTGTTACCCTGATAAGCTGTAAATCAACGCTTTTTTAAAATCTTTTTATGAGTTGTCAAAGTAGTACAACTTACAATGAATGAAAACTGAAGTTGTTGTGTTTCTTAAGGTTGATGAATTTTGGTGCTTGGAGTAGGCTACCTTAACTTAGCTATGTATAACTTACAAAAACATTTATTATATTATTATTATTATTGTTATTGTTATTACCATTTCATCTCACTTCACAGCCAGGATCAATAGGTAGAAACATTCATATGTCCCAATTGTTGTTGGGTTTAGATGGCAGTCACCAATTTTCAACCTGAAAATTAAGGTGTTCCTCATCTGCAGATTCAAATATTATTATTATTATTATTATTATTACGACTACTGCTACTACTATTACTTATTATTATATTTAAAATGTATATTTACTTTACCTCAAGATGTTATTTTTCCCTTATTTGGAACATGTTTCGGGATCCTTAGTGATCCCATCATCAGCCTTTCTAATTTTGAATGTGGCCCATACACAACAATAAAAAATGGGCCACATTCACATACATACATAAATAATAAAATGACAAAACTAACAAAACTATTTAAAAACACAGACATTAAAATAGCATACAAAACTAATAAAAATAATCTGCAAAAACTAAATAACCCGCACAACAAAGATAATACAACAACCAGTGGTATATACAAAATTGAATGCCAAGATTGCAATAAATGTTCCATAGGACAAACAAAAAAACAACTGAAAAAACTTTATTTTGAACGTCTAATCGCATAAAAAAAACCAGAAATATACAGGGGCCGCCAGTGAAGCGGGAAAATTAAAAGTACCCAATTTTTTCATGAAACATTTATTATCAGAATTTTTTTTTACAGATTTGAGTTGATTAAAGTATGCCATTATTTTACTTTTTAAAAATAACGCCGCTCAAGTGAGAGCCATTTCTGTGTAAACATTCTTCTAATCTTGACCGAAAATTTTCCATCATTCAACGAAGCAGGTCAGGTTGAATTCATGCAATTTCTTGTCTGATATTCGTTTTTAATTCCGGTATGGTGTGCGGTCTATCAATGTACACCCTGCTCTTCAGAAATCCCCAAAGAAAAAAGTCGCATGCGGACAAATCTGGGGATCTTGCAGGCCACGAGATGTCGCCATATCTGGATATGAGTCCGTCCGGGAAGAGTTCTCTTAAAGCAGCCGTGGACACACGAGCAGTATGACTTGTGGCCCCATCCTGCTGGAAAAAATTAATTTCCGGAAACCTAGGGAGCTGTTGCATCAAAAATGTTCTGACCATGTGTGTGTAGCGGTCTGCATTGACAGTTGTGGTGTTTCCTCTATCGTCTTGGAAAAAATATGGCCCAATAATGCCAGATGATGAAACTGCACACCACACCGTAACTTTCGGAATATGTAATGGCTTTTCATGCAACTCACCTGGGTTTTCATCATTCCAATATCGACTATTTTGTTTGTTTACATATCCATTCAAATGAAAATGTGCTTCATCTGACATAAACATGCGGTGAATAAAGTTTTCATCATCATTTACACGTCGCAATATTTCTTCGCTGAAAATCCTGCGAGCCAGCACATCGCCATCTTTCAACTCCTGGATTACTTGAATTTTGTAAGGATGAAAAGATAAGTCTTTATGTAAAATTCGTCGTAACGATGTGTCACTAATGTTTAGTGCGGATGCATGTTTCATTGCAGAACGTTGTGGACTACGCGTCAATGCTACTCGAACTCTTTCAATGTTTTCCTCTGTTCTTATAGACCTTGTTGCTCCTCTATGCTTTAAGTTTAATGTGGAACCAGTTTCTTCAAACTTTTTTACCCATGACATAATTGCATGAGCGGACGGCACTCTTCCATGTCGTGGAATATTAAAATGATTACAAAACAATCGTTGTACAGAAGTCACACATTCACCATTCTAATAAAACGATTGTACGCAGAAAGCACGCTGTGCACCGGACCACTGCTCCATGTTTAACAAATGGCATTAAATGTAAAACAACAATCGAAACCTCCACGCCCTCTCGTGAGCAGAAAATGAACTATTGGACTTTCAAAATTTCCCGCTTCACTGGCGGACCCTGTATAAATCTAATTTGGCTACACATGCAATAAACACTGGACATGAATTCCCAGATATAACCAACATGACACTAATAAAACACATACCACACAAAGGCACCATAATGAACATTTGGGAAAATTTACAAATATACAAACACAAAACACAAAAATTAATACCTGACAAATACAAATCAATACAGCACATGATACAATTTTCAAAGCACACAACATCGATAATACACAAAATACTAATGTATACACCACAATCACAGACAATAATAACAATTTAAAAAAGCCAAAAACCAATGGGAAGCCATAACAGCCAACCAGCACACAGGTACTCGACAAGATTCAGAATTAGAAAGGCTGATGATGAGATCATTAGGGATCCTGAAACATGTTCCATATAAGACAAAAATAACATATTGAGGTAAAATAAATATAAATTTTAAATATATTATATACATCAAGAAATAGATTGTAGCAAAAAGGGTTTGAATTATTATTATTGTATGATACCTGGAACTGTGTGGCATGCTTCACACAAGAGATTCTGTAGGCGAATAAGATAAACTTGGACAACATAATATAGAAGAAGAATAACAATCCAGACATGAACATTATGGCTAAAGAACAATAGGCATAGCCCTAAGTTAGGCCTGGCTAAACATTTTGCAGGTGAGTGTCCTAGAAGAGGAAAAGGGAGGTGGTTTTTTAGTGGCTCTGGTAGAATACCCAAACACTCAAAAACTAGAAGTGTGCACCTTTTCGGACATTTGTTCAGCAAATTTTTCCACCTACCTTCATAAAAACAACCTATTTATTATTATTAAATTAGAATAACAATAAGGTCAAAATTATCTTTTGAATAACAATGTGTGTAAAACCAAATAACAAAGTTGTGTACAGGTTCCCAAGAGAACTTTCTCTCACTATTAAGTTTTTGCTGACAAATATTCGTTTCACTTTTAATTTTGATTTTGTCAAAGCAGTTGTTTGATTTTTTTTGTATGACACTGTCTTGGATATTATGTATTTTCAGTCTTACAAAATTGTGAATGGAAAAGGCTAACAATATTTCCACTGAATGTTTTAGTGGATAGTTAGTGAGGATCGGTCAATAAGCCGATCTTAAAGATAATTAGCTTTTAGCTTTCTTAAAGATAATTTGAAGATGTAAACAAACTATCATAAGTCTTCACATAAAAAATGATACATACATACACACGCACACACTCACATCACCAACACGTTCACCCAAATATTTAATTGTTTCGTTATGTTTGATATTTCTACTGTATTTCATACACAGGTCCTGAAGATGACAATAAATATTGTCGAAACGTCGACGCAAAATTACTAAAAGTTGTATTATTGACCGATCCTCACTAACTATCCACTAAAACATTCACTGATTGACGGTCACTAAAAATTTAAGGATTTAATATTTCCACTATTACCACCCTTGCGTAAATGCCTGTAAATTGACCTTTCTCTGTTTTCATCATGTACAACTAGTATGTATTACATAGACTTGAAGGTCAACCTACAACTACAAATGTTGACTGGAATTATCACAGCTGTAAGTAATGTTGGTTTGAGAGTTTAAATTAAATTTAATGAAGCTTGTTTTACTTCTTAGTCATCTTCTACCCATCAGGTGTTGAGGTTTTTGACAGAGCTTTCCGTCTTGTCCTGTTAGTGCCAAAACCCTGGCATGGGCCCAAACAGCTTCTCTGCCTTCTTCACTCTTCCCATTTCGTTCTGGGCCATTCTCTGCCTTCTCGTTTTGCCTTCCGTGCTCGTCTTGGGTACCTTTCCTCATTCATGTACAGATGTGGTGAAACCAACACAGTTGCGACCTTTTAATTTTATCATTTAAAGAGAATATCTTCAAATTCTTCTGGATGTTTATGTTTCTCACCCTCTCTCTTTGAGTTTTCTTCTCAATTCTCCTTAGGAATCTCATCTCCATTGCTTGTATTCTCTTTTTATGTCTGTCATTCAGAGTCCATGACTCGCAACTGTATGTCAGTGTTGGAGCACGTACAGATTTGTATACTGCCAGTTTGGTTTTCTGTGACATTTTTTTCCAGAAACTTCTTGATAGCACTGTAAAGCTTGCTTGCAGCTGAGATCCTTATGTCTAACTCTGACTAATTTTAGCTTGTTTTACAGGACGAGATATTTTGTTGGTTAGGAATAAAAGTCTAAACATTGTTATTGCCTCCAGAAGTGGTTATGACTATAAAAATAGGTTAATTACCTTTCGTCACACTTCTTATAATCCAAATTTAGGATAACTCGAGTTTCGACATTGTTATGTCATCAGATCCTTAGAATAGTGTTGAAACTACATTTATTGATGTTCACACGTCTTGTCAAACAATAAAACGACACACACGAAGGGACAAAAACATTTAAACACTCAAAACATTTAAAACATTCAAAATAAATAGGGAGTAAAACAACGTTCATGAACGTTGCGGACCTGTACAGGACTGCGATGCACGGCAAAATTAGTCGATTCCAACTTGACCTTCGATCCTTCCTATCAATCTGTTACAGCTGAGTTCTCACTCTATATCATTAATTCTATTAAATAAAATATTATTTTTATGTTTTGATTTTTCATTCAAAACGAGATCGTAATTTTCTTTTGTGGCTTTATATATTTCAAACCGTTCAAGGGTGTCTAACGTAAGTGATTTTTTACATTTATGTATTATGTCCAGATTTTCTTTAATACTTTTAATGTTATGATCCTTTATGCTTAGATGTTCAGCGAAAGTGAACATAACAATAAAGGATCATAACATTAAAAGTATTAAAGAAAATCTGGACATAATACATAAATGTAAAAAATCACTTACGTTAGACACCCTTAAACGGTTTGAAATATATAAAGCCACAAAAGAAAATTACGATCTCGTTTTGAATGAGAAATCAAAACATAAAAATAATATTTTATTTAATAGAATTAATGATATAGAGTGAGAACTCAGCTGTAACAGATTGATAGGAAGGATCGAAGGTCAAGTTGGAATCAACTAATTTTGCCGTGCATCGCAGTCCTGTACAGGTCCGCAACGTTCGCGAACGTGTGTTTCGCTCCCTATTTATTTTGAATGTTTTAAATGTTTTGAGTGTTTAAATGTTTTTGTCCCTTCGTGTGTGTCGTTTTATTGTTTGACAAGATGTGTGAACATCAATAAATGTAGTTTCAACACTATTCTAAGGATCTGATGATGACATAACAATGTCGAAACTCGAGTTATCCTAAATTTGGATAAACAAGAAGTGTGACGAAAGGTAATTAACCTATTTTTATAAAAGTCTAACTTGAATTTTTATAAAGTTAACTTATTTGGTCCATTTAAGACCTATGTAATAGTACATGAGTTTCCAACTCATTGTATTCTAATGTATTTCATTTTATTTTTAAAATGTACATTTAAATTTCAAATGTAGGATACAGTAGGGAGAATTTAATTTAATAAATATTTTGCCCTTTTTTCCCAAAATTAAATATTCTTTAATTTATATATTTCCAGCATCTTGTGCAAATGTTTAATTACAGCTTATATATATTTTTGGATATAATTAATGTGCTGTGTATTCCACAAGAGGGTAACACCTTTTGAATTTGAATTTTAAGAAAATCTTCTCTTATACATTGTTGTGATCCATGTTGTGACCGCTTTTCGATAAATCCTTCATACACAAAAAAAAACAGATCTTCCTTTTTTTCAACCTTCAAACTCCCTTACAATTTATCCATCCCTTTCACTTATAAAATGCCTTTGTCCACTTTTGTTTTTTCCCTGCCTTTCCTTTTGTTTTATGATTGGGTGTTAAGATGGCAAAAAAGGATAAGATGTTTTGGAAACAGGATTCTCACACTCTTAAATCAAAAGTGTCTGACATACAAGTTCACATGAGAACTTATTCTAACTGTTCAAGACTTGCTGGTGGAAGGTAATTACGAGGGCTATCCAGAAAGTAAGTTCCGATAAGGGATTAAAGGAAACTAAGAATATATTTACAAAACATTTTTATTGCTATTTGAAGTGCACACCTTAAACTATGTTTCTAGATAGTTTCCGTCATTTTTGAAACACTTTTGATAGTGACGCACCAGGCGTTGTATATCTTCATTGTAGAAATTTCCTGCTTGTGACTTGAACCATATATTAACAGCTTGTTTGACATCGTTGGCCACCAAGGAAGGATTTCTCGCGCTTGGGAAGGTGATATTAGCTTGGTGTGAGGTCTGGGTTGTAAGGCAGATGATCAGATTGTTGTCAGCTAAACTTAGTGAGGAGATTTTAGATTGCAGCAGCAGTGCGTGTGTGTAGTGTCGTGGTTCATCGCAATGTCCTGGGTACGCATCCTACATCACTTATTCTATATAGGACTAAGCAAAAAGGTCGTATCCATCTTGGTACCATTTAATCGATCACTGCTTCTTCTCCATAAATATAAAAAATCTAACGAATTTAAATTCTTGTAATGCCTTTCGTGTTCAAGAACCGAATCACTACTTTGACACTCGGCGGGCATCTCAAATTTCTTTGACATTATAAACACGTCCAACAAAGCTTGATCAGTGTACAGTTGTTTACAAATATGGCGTTTTTGGCTTGCCAACGAATCAATAAAAATAAACTGGCCACCCATGTGCAACAGCGGGACGGCATCGATACCCCAGCAATATTTAAAAACAGAACTTACTTTCTGGATAACCCTCGTACATTACCTTGTTGTCTGTACTATCTGGAATTTAATGAACAGTATGACGGCTTCTTTGTTATGAATTTTCTTGCTGCATCCCTCCTAACCTCTGTAAGCATTTGTCAGCTTTACGCATGATTTTTAACGATTTCCTTCTATATTTCTAGATCTTGATTCTAGAATCCCAAGATAATACATCAACATGATTTGTCATTTTTTATACCTATGAAATATTATAAAATACCTGTACCTGTTTATATATTATGAAATATTTATTATTAATTAATAATTTATTGTTAATAAGTTCAGTGTAATGGTGCCTATATCGGCATTACATATTTTATTTTTACCAGTTACCATGGATACTTTACGGCACTAGAAGATTTGAGAGAATTGGGATTGGTGCAGTACAGCAGTCATATTGCACCTCTTCTGTTAGAAGTGTACTTGAATTCAGTGGAAATGGAAGGACCAGAACAAATCAGACTATTGTTGCCACACATTCTGACCAGGAGTTGTTTAATATATTGTGTGCCTGGGTATCTGCAGGCTGTTAACAGGTAGTGTATATTTTGTGTCTTGAGTTGATTACCCAGTGTATGAATGAATGAGTGGCTTTTGTATTTATGAGTTATTATAGCTTTATACAATTTATACTGTAGTATTATTATAATTATTGTTGAAATTATTATTACAGTAGAACCCCTCAAATCTGAACCCCAGAAATCCGAAATCCCGGGAAATCCGAACATGATTTTGAAGAAAAACAACATTTGAAAAAAACACATAAAGACATTAAGAAACACATTTATTATTACATAAAACTATCATATGTAACCTAATTTTACGTAAAGAATCATTGAAAAATTAATAAAGTATGTACAAGTATTGCTACTTACATAAAACAGGATTGAAATGTAAAAAATATTGGAATTAACACTGTATAAAAACAACAACGTCATACAGCATTTCATTAACATCAGAGCTGAATGGCCAAGGAAAAACACAAAAGAAACACACACAAACACTACACTACATTTTTTCACTTAAAATCAGTGATCTTCATCTGGCGAAGTGACAAACCTTCCCGAGGATGCGATGTTGCGCCAGCGTCGCATAAACATGACATCATTGGGTGTGTACAAGTACTTACCTTTTTATATAATTTTATAAATCGGTTTTGTTTATTTACTATGCATTTAGGCTCTGTAGACGCCATGTTGTTATCTGCCAACCTAAGATTTCACTCGCCAGGGTTCGAATCAGCGAATGGGAAAATCAGAACTGGTTATTTGAATAATAACGATCATTTCTTAGTTTACTAAGCAATTAAAATTTTATTGATCATTTCTTGTTTTTATATCCCTTTCAATTCCCATAATTCTTAACAATTTTTTGCATATCAAAATGAAAATTATTCAGACAAAACTTAATTTTTCTTATATATAACTTTATAGATAAAATAACAACATTTTTAAAACTACCATCAAAATTTAATTACCCAAACCAGCGCTTCTTATTTTATCATTTTTATTATTTTTATTCACGCTCGCATTCATACATATGCCCCATGCCCATTTGAGATCTCAATTTCATTTAATGGTAAATAGTGAACTCTAAAAGAACATAATTTTGAAGTTGATATACCACTCCGGTTACTGATCTGGCTTTACGAAAGAGTCCAATGTTCCGTAGTACCTTCCATCACTCCGCACATATTAGTCGCACCATCTGTTACTTTAATTATTTAATTACTCACTGGATAATCATGTTCCGATTTAAATTATACATTCGGTTTTAAAATCACATTTTGTTTGAGTTGCGGGCCCGCATTTTTGTTCCGGAACTGTTCTTTACAACCGGCCGGTTCTAGAGTGTAATTACGACTGAGGCGGATTTTACTGTGTTGAGTTCTTTGTTTTCTGCACACTGGGCGAGAAAGAATGTTTCGTACGTGCTTTTCAAGCTGTTCACAGTGTCACACCCATGCACGAGTACGCCCCCCTCGCTGCTAGCGTTTACATTCCCAGACTCGTTAATTGCTTTTGGGCAACAGCAACACATATGTACGTCTTGGCTTGGTACCGCACTGACTGCAAGGCATTAAAAAACTGTCCAGCATTTATGATTCAAATGTTGTTCAGCTTGAGTGGTCTTTACATTTTACAATTATTCAAGAAGAAATAAACCCCAATAGTTTGTCCCGTTACAGGTGTAGCAGCTGCGTGTTGTTCTACGTAGCGCAACGCGATGTCGAGAGCGACGGCAGCGTCAGAATGAGTCACGTTTGTTGAGGCATCTTCTCTCTCGCTATTGCTACTTGATACATTGTCATGTTGATCCTGGACCACAGACACTATGTCATGCTCGGTGCATTCTTCATTGTCATCTTGTGCTGCCCACTCCTCCAGACAACCTTTTTCAGCATCCTCATATCCTGGTACTTTTTGAAAGAGATGAAGGAGCTCAGTTTCATCATCTCGTGTTGTAAGTGGTGTTTCCACAAATTCGAGGCTGGGCCAAAGCTTCGTCCAATATCTCTGCAGTAAATTTTTACTGGTATTGTTCCAGGATTCTGCAACCCAGTAAATCACATCTTTTATTGTTATCTTCTTTAGCTTCTCAAGAATAGAAAGAGAACAATCATCTTCAATAAGGGTTTGCAGAAGCATTTTTCTGTAGCTTAGTTTTATGTTCTGTAGCACAGCTTGATCCATAGGCTGCAGCAGCGATGTCACGTTAGGTGGTAGAAAAATTGCTTTTATGTCTCTGCATACCAACTGCATGTCTGAAGGATGTGACGGAGCGTCTATCAAATGTAGAGCTCGAGGTGGCAGTCCATTTTCTTCATTAAATCTTGTTACCGAAGGAACACATTTCTTTTCAAACCACTCCTTAAAAAGATTACCAGTCATCCACGCCTTAGTCTGATTTCTGTAATAAACAGGGAGAGAATTCATGTTCATATTTTTAAGGGCTCGTGGCTTGGCAGATTTTCCAATCACCATTAATGGTAGCTTGTTTGTTACCGTGGCGTTACTGCAGGCCAAAACTGTGAGACGCTGTTTGTTCATTTTAAAGCCTGGCGCAGAATATTCCTCTTTAGAAGCAAGACTTTTAGTGGGAAGTGCTTTAAAATTCAATCCAGTCTCGTCCGCATTATACACTTGATGGGGCGAGTAATTTTCCGACGAAATCAAATCGGTGAATTCATCTAAATGTTCTTTTGCACAGTATTATCAGCTGATAACTTCTCTCCGCTTATCGGCAGTTGTCTGATTCCATGCCTTCTCTTCCATCGATCCAACCACCCATTGCTAGCAGTAAATGCCAAATCTCCGTTCATTAGTTTGTTCAGCCGCATGCCTTTTCTTGAATTAATGGACCACTAATAGGAACTCCTTTCTGCCTCTTTTGTGTAAACTACAAAAACACTGCTTCGTCAATTTCTTCATTTACAGAAGCTTTTGCGTGATGGCGTTGTTTCAAAGTTTTTTCACTTGTTGCACTGCAAAACTGTTCAATTTTCACACGATTCTTTTTCCAGTCACTGATTGTTGCCTTACCAACACCAAATTCAACAGCCAACTTCGTCAAACTTTCCCCTTTGTCGAGTCGCATTAACACTTCGAGTTTTTCTTTTAAAGTACAAGAACTATGTTTTCGTTTGCTTGCCATAATTTAAGAAAACTAAAAAACCGATCTACACTGCTCACTTCAAATGCAAAAATAATAAACCTTAAACGAAAACTCGAACAAACTATGTACACTGGATGGAAACAGTAACAGCAGACAAACGCACAGGACAACAAACACCAGAGGACTAACTGGAATACAAAGATTTCTAGACCTATTGTAGTAGGACTGGGCTATTTTTAGCGCACTTCCGCCCGACAGCAACAGTGATTCACGGGCAGTCAAGGTCAGCAACCTCCGGCAGCTTCGTCTCACCCCTACACAACATTACCGGGCGGCGCGTACACCGTAACTAGTGTTGAGTACTATGTATGCAGATTTTTCGGCTAATCCGAACTTTTCCGAATCCGAACAGGCTACAGCCCCAATTAGATCGGATTTGAGGGGTTCCACTGCATTGTTGTTATTGTTATTATTATTATTTTATTCCCCTTATGTCAGCAAGTAAAGAAACACACCTAAAATACTACAAGGCGATGGCCCTTTCCACACTTTTATTATGAGTCTGAGCATTGGATTTTAACAAAATACCAGGCCAGTCATATCCAAGTGGCTGAACTATAAACATGATTGAGGGTTACGTATTTCAATAACTACTCTCATTGTCTATATTAATCATCTCTGTTTATTTTTCAATTTCAGCATTTATTTTACTTTTCTTTTAAATTTATTTATTATTTATTTATTATTATTTATGAATTGTTCATGATATCCGGGCTGTTTGGCCGTGGTCCATGGTTTATAACAAAACCAACATGGTTTTTGTTATAAACCATGGACCACGGCCAAACAGCCCGGATATCATGAACAGTTCATCTGACACCGGCCGTGAAAGCCTGAGGAATAATTTATTTATTGTTCATTTTCTTCTCAAAACTACTACGGTTTATCTCAATTACTTATCTTCAAAAATTATAAAAACATTTAGGCTACTGTTACATGACAAATATTTTCATAGCTAGCTTCACACTCTAACATGAATAAATAATCAAATTAACTAACTAATTTATAAAAGACAACCCAGTAATTGCTCATTCTCTCTTTCACACATATGTAAATTATTCCCCCAAAATATAGAGCTCTTTACTTTAAAATTTTCATGATTGATTTGATGTGATACATAGTTACTTAGTCGGCGTCTCCTCCAACCACGTGTCGCACTACATATGTGTTAAAACGTTTAAACTGTTCACTACCTTTTCTGTATTAGTCAAATTTACTCGTTGACTTTTGTATTGTCCGTTTGTCCACACGTTAAATCACTTTAAAATACTTTTTACCACATTTTGAAGGTCTTAGGAAGATTTTCGGCTCACTAGCCTTTCGGGTTCAACCGGCCACAGCCGCCGCTACGTAACAACAAAAAACACTGTCTTCTTCACATTTTTTATAAACGGGCGAGATGGAAACTGTGTCCAGCCGGCGGACGCACACACCTGCTCGCGTCCGTTACGTTGAGATGTTATTTTCCGACTGCCTTTGTTCTCTGCGCACACAGCGCTGAGGAATGTATTCGAACGTGACAAAAGGCCTGAGAACGTTGGCCGCCTGTGCGCGCTCTTGTGGGCGTATACGCACCCTAGTTGCTAACTTCACATTCCTGTGCCGACCGTACCAGTCTCAATTTTATAGTCCACTCCCAACATTTATTTGGTTGAATAAAAATTGAAAATATTAAAATTACAAATACCCATAGGTTTGTACCGTTACATATTACCCCCCCCCCCCCCAATGAGAGGTTTTCTGCCGAAACAGAAAAACTCTCATTGTTAAACCGTAAGAGGATCAGTGAGGATATGGCGCCAACAACCCCCCTTTAATTTCTTAACACTTCATGGGTAAACTACCCCCCTAGCTCTGCGACTATGGCTGCATCTGCACGAGATTACTGGACTTCTCTGGGCGAGATCAAAGTCGGACAGATACTCACCACAGTACCACCTTACCTTGTAACATTCTGAATAAAATTCCAAAACTGGCCTTATACCATACCAGATCCTCAACCGATATATCTCCCCTTACATACATACTGGGTTGCCTTTAGCAAGTACTGGGTGCGTACACATACTCATTATTATATTCAACACAACATCTACATCTTACTTCTTGATCTAAAATTCACAGAAATATTTTATATTTTAAATTCATTTCCATTCCTCAACTTTTAATTGTTCGCTTCACGTTATTATTTCCAATCAAATTACAGTATTTAAATTTTACTCAACTAGTGAAATAAATCTTACCAAAGTTACTATTTTAATTTAACTGACTTCATTACCTTTTAATTACTCATTTCAATTTCAAACTTCAAAATACTTTAACTTGAATTTAAATCTCCTTAACTACCTGTTATCATCTATTCAAATACAATTACACATGGTTATAACAGATAACAGAAACATCGTTTATCAGCTGGTACCTTCTCTACGTATAGTGAACATTAAAATTTAAAATAAAATTCTTTACTGCAAAGAACAATTTTTTTTTTTCAAAAAAATTTAATTTCTAAAAAGAATTATTTTGTCAATAAAAATAATTATTCAATCATTTAAGTAAATTGATTAACAAAAGAATCTATAAATCAATTATAAGAAACACACTACATCTCTAACACCAGTCATCAGCTGATACCTTATGGTCAGGTGAATGACCTTACCCTAGACATACTACATACAATTAACACAAATACACAAAGTATACAATGTAAAATACACAATACATGTTTATAATTTATACATTCTAACATAATACCACATAATAAACACCTTCTCTCCTAGAATTAATCTTTTCAACCAGTAAAGTCATTTATAAAATTGTCATATAGAGTATAACATATTTAAATCAACTACTTCTGAACAAGTTATCTCCTGGAAGACGTTAATCATCTGCCTTTGGCATAATATCTCTTGACTCAAAATAGAATCATTCAATTAGGTCATCAGCTCATCCACATACTTCAGTTTAAGGTTTTAATTCGTTACTACCCTTAGTAACCTCCTTCCACACACACTATGGCCCCTCCTGGACTGTAGCGCCCAGTTGCTTCCACAAGAACTGAAGTTTTTTGGGTGTAGACGCTGCCTACCCCGTTCTTGCTTCGTTGTTACAAAACATTCGGTATTACTGATGTCCGAGGACACCAGTAATCCTACTAAATGTAGATATATGCCCTTAAACGGTCTACCATCCCATTCGATTGATAGCCGCTGTTCCATAGTTCTGGTGATTCCCCTGATTTACCCCCCGGTTAATTTCTAAATTCACCTCTTACAACGATAACAAGCTATGGCCAGATTTAGGCAGAACAAGACGCAATGAGCCCTGACCATAGCTAGTCAAAGCTGAGCCAATTCCACGGTCAGGGTTCGGTGAGGCCGTGACCACCCGAAAATGGGGAATCACAAGTAAAAGATATTTATATGTTTGATATAGTTACGTTTAAAATTTACAATTTTCATTACATGAAGTTCCTATTCTTGGTTGTGTGTTCTAACACCATACATTTCTTTCTTAACTTTCCCTACGTTGACTTTCATTAACCTAAAATAGTGAGTACAACAAAATATTTACTTATTCACCTAAACTAATCTATTCCTACATACATAGGCTATCACCAACTAACGATTGAATCTTTAATTATGATTTAATTTACAACTTAATAAAAAGAATTGACTCTCTCCTTCCATTAAAATAAACATTTAATTTGCCTCTGAATAACAATTACAAACATTTCAAATTTAGGTTTAGTTTCAAATTCTATTAACTCTTTATCTTGTTACATTTTATTATTACGCTTCAATTATGAATTTCTATTAATCATTTTCATTATCAATTGGTTTGGGTGATTCTCAGTTCTTCATAATGATTCGATTTATTAATATGGGTATTTAAATATAACCTTACCCCTTCTTCCCTTCTAACACTCACTAACAGATTTACATAGGGTGACACCAATCTCTCAATAAAATTTACTTCCATTAACTTAATACGCTAACTCACCTTGCATCATTCTACTCTTATAACAAAATACCTGCTACCCTCTTTGTACTTAGGATGTGTGTTCCCTCCCTTATACTCATTCCCTTATTAGTTCCTGGTCTCCCCCAGGTAACTCCACCAACGTTTATTTACGGTTCACCTCCCGCCACAACACCTTTCGTTGAGGACTCCTTACCACACCACCCTCTTTACAAAATTTCACCACCATCTATTTATTCCCCAATTACATCACTCTCATTACTCTACATATATGCACTATCGCTACTGTGTCCCTACTACTGACCCGTTTCTGTATTATTTTTATTCCAGAATTCTTATTCTGTCTAACACCCATTTAAAATTACCTTTGACTGACTCAATGCCTTATTGAAATAATTATCATCACCCAAACTCTATCTTTTACAACATTTTACATTAACTTAATCATTGAAAATTACACTAGAAAATTCATAACTACCTCACATTAATATAATATAATAAAACGCTTTTGTTTATCTTAAATATTTATAAAATTATTATTATGTTTATCCGTTTATAGTAATTATATTATAGTAATAGTTAAATTCCGTTTAAAGCCACACGGGTTGTCTACTCTATTTGTAATAAAATGAAAACGTGTGAGTTTACAATTAACTTGAAGTAAAATAAAAGAGTGGTTGTTGTTTAAATTTAAATTCGTGGTTAAAATATTAAAAGTCTCATTAAAACAAAATTCATCTATGGGTTAAGTGTTCTTTTGAGATAACTCAATGTTGAGAGTGGTTATTTCTACTTGAAGGTGACTAATGTAGTAAAGTATTTTACCATACAACATTCAAGTTACTCACAGTGTTCACAATGGTTTAATTACACTTGTTTTTTAAAGAATTCCCTTGTATTAAATAAAAAAATATTGAAGTTGATTATATTTAAATGCTAGATTAACTTAGGTTAAAACATGGAGTATAGCAGTTGATTGCTTGATAATAGTTCTCGTCGGGTTGAAACTGGTAGTAGAAACTTCTTCTGATTGCAGGTAGTCTGAGTATGTCAAGTCCCGTAAAGTCTGGACAATATTATAAACAAACATATACTTTTACGTACCTGATTGCGTTTACTTGAAGTTCACTAAACTGTCAACTCAGCTTACAATTATCAACTCCCTTTGGTTGCAAGGTTATGTTACCTTGTTTATTAAATTAGTGGGCGCCACACGGATTTATTCAGGGAAAATCCCGTGTAAAACCCACACATAAAAATTACTAGATGAAAAGAAAATTTAAAATAGTTGAGTACCACTTTTTGGCAATGCTATTCCAATATGTTAAACACAACAGAAGGTTGTTTAAGTTTGTTAAAAGAAAATATTCAATTATCTAAAAAAAAAATAAATCAAATCAGGTGATGCTGTTAATAATGGGTTTATTTGCACCCTTATAGTGAATTCAAAAAATACACATAATGTAAACATACAAAGTTGTACAATTAAAAGTTAGTTATTTTATATGCCTCATACGGCTTGCTCAGAACATGAATCATAAGTCTGGTTAAGTCCAGATACTATTTATTTTTAATATGAAAATTATTACAATTATTATGATTATTATTATTATTATCTCAGTGGTGAATTCTTTGAGACACGAAAGAAAACAATTATGCCTACACAATATCCAATAATACAATTGATCAATAAAGTTTTAGGTTACTTTT
This sequence comes from Magicicada septendecula, assembly GCA_034769895.1. Classification (NCBI taxonomy): domain Eukaryota; kingdom Metazoa; phylum Arthropoda; class Insecta; order Hemiptera; family Cicadidae; genus Magicicada; species Magicicada septendecula. Next base: position 320,722,609 of record CM068374.1, on the reverse strand, counting down.
ACCAAGTAATTGAAAAAAAAACGATCTATTGAAAGATCGTGCGTTTCATCAACGCTTGCTTTTTTAATGACAATATTTATCAATTGAGAGCCCTTACAACTAACATATAGCTTACTTACTAATAACAAATTTGAATAATAAATCGAAACGTGGTGTAATCTTAAATAATGTTTTTTGTGTTTTGCGTCAGTACAGGTTATGGTAGCAAAAATATAAGTTATTGCACTCAGATCAGGATTAATAATAATTGCACTTTTACCTTCAGAGTTTTAATTATTTAATTAAAACCTTTTATCACTTAAGTAATCGGATTATAATGATTACTTGGTTTCGGCACTAATTCGCACAAGAACAGAATAATGCGATCCTCTTCTGATTAAAATGGATCGTGAATAATGACAATAAATTATTTTCTGTTCGTCATTCCCGCACAAAATTAAAATAAACTGCACTTAAACACTGTTGTTGGTTGAGGATGAACTTGAAGTAAAATTTCTTGTTGTTAAACTATTGGTTCCGAAGTACAATGTAACTGACGTTAAGTGATATTAAAAAACGTAGCGGTGACGGGCGTACGTCTGTTCTGCTTGCTAGTTAGTAAAGGTCTCTGTCAAAATTCGCTGGTTTGTCTTTATATACCCCTCTCTTGGATCGGGCTTAGGTAAAATTATTATTTAATAACTAATTTTCTTATTGGTCCAGGCAGGTGGGACGAGGATGACGTATCACTTTTTGGCAGTTGATAACGGTTTTTCTAACCGTCAAATGTTGAGATGATTGACAGGTCGCTTCTGTCGTCATTGTTATTATTATTCGTACCCAGATTCCTGATGTACATTTTTAAAATGATGCTAACAGTTGTAACACGCTTAATACCGTCACGATTGAGTTGATATTATTATCAAATTAAAGATTGTTTTGTTTCCTTTAAATTGATATCACTCGATCTCGAATTACTTTCACTTTAACCGACATTGTTAGAAAACCAACGTTCGGGTACATTATTCTTACTGTCGTCTGCTCTTTATGAGTCGCCGATTTTACACTTTTGGTTAACCTTGCTCGTATCCACATAACATTTTATTAATCAAATGTTTATGCGCGAACACCATTAATGCTGTACTGACTTTTTTTTTGCTGAATTTTACTTGTACACCTTAATTCTATACATTGTAATAAATGATCCTACTGACTATGACATTTCGTTTCCCGTTAGTTTGTTTTAAGCTACTATTTACAATTAAAATTATGACTAAATCTATTGTTTTAATAACATTTCTTGTTATGTCAATGCATAACCATAGTTCTTGTGCATTTTAGTTTGCACTGGTGATAATCATCGATAGTCATTTTACTGACTAATGTTTGGTCTAAGTTTGCTAAGGCGTATCGTCTACATTGAAATTTGGCCTTAATAGTGCCTATTGGTTCTCAATTCGGTAAATTATGGAGACATCTTATTTGTATAAGATTCTCTTATATAAATAGCTCTCTTTCTAACAAGTATATTTGATGCTGAAATACATCTTAGTTCCTACAATATACCCATTGTTAACATTGGTTTTGGCATTCATTATCTACTGTTCATTGTCACATCTATTATCAGCCAAAATGCTGATTTTGCTTTCACAGTATTTAACTGCTCATTAGTTTATTTTTTGTTTATAAATGACATTCGGTTTACATCAACCATTTACTGAATTGACAGTTGAATTTAAATTTATTCTGTCCATTAGTTCGTTTTAGTCTCAGTCTAGTTGTAGTGTCAAACAGCTATTGAGTTACTGTTTCACATGGTACTTCTGCTTTATTCTTCTCTCTTGGTTTCTTCTTTCTTGTTTATTTCGACTATTCTATACCTATTTACATGGTTATTCTGTTTTTATGAAATCTGATAACATACACTTAGGTTAGGTGACATCTGGTGATGTTACAATAATCACGTAATTTAAAACCTCTTAAACACATTTAAAATTTATTATTTAAACATTAAACATTTTACTTTATTTAAATTGCATTATAAACTTCATACTTACGTTACATCGCACAATTGAATAAACACATGATTTCTGTCACAGACACAAAATTATAAACATTCATTACCACAAATATCACGTACAACCATATGTATCTTCTGAAACATAACAATCATATGACTCCACAACTAAACACATTTTACATTTATTCATTTACTATTTATTAGCAAGTTCAAATCTCAGAAACATTATTTATATTCATTATCAAAATTTATCTCTACCACATTAATTAATTAAATAGTCTCAAATTCTTTAATTCAATAAATTATTTAAAACACAAGTTATTTTAATTACCTTATTCCAAAATAATTACAATTCATTTATTACAACCTCTCATTATTTATTTAGTCTACTAAATATTATTATTATTATTAAATCAATTTCAACTACATACACACATTGTTTACATAAAATACATTTTATAACACAAACACAATTATTCTCACTATAAATTTATTTACAATTCTTTGACATTATTTTTCTGTTTACCCCACCTCATTTCATAATCTAGCCAGGTCATCACCATAAACTAAAATATTTAAAATGTCCATTCACTGATTTTTTATTTAACCCCCATCATTGTAAATTAGTCTTACTTTTATATAACAATTATCATCTTTAATTACACTCCTATCGTTATTACTATTTATATAATAACCCTTGCATATTAAATTTTTTCCTCTATCATAAGAATAATGCACCAGATTATTCTCCCCTATTAAGTCATAAAATCCGTTTACTCTGGTATTTTTGGTCTTGTCTCCGTCAGTATTTTTGGTCAACATACGGTAAGTTATTTTATCATATTCTTCTACTACATCCATCACATCATAAGGTAAGTGTTTATCATATACAACGGTATCATCAATATAATCATCAACCCCTACTACAACCGGTAAGTATTTCTCATCGTCTATTTTCTCCAGTTCTAACTTTGCTATCAACTCTATAATTTCTACTTAACAAGAATTTCTCTATCTCCCTATCTACAAACAACTCTCTCTCTAAATATCTCTCATCATCATAACACCTATCACAACCCCATTGACCTATTTCATACCACACAAAGGGCACCACAAACTTACTATATTTCTTGGCACTTTCAAGAACACCACAAAAAATTAAGGGACTATTTGAAGACACCTCGTCTTCCACATAACTTCTGGAGGAAACTCTGTCCTCATAAAACACCTGTGAAAACTCTGTTTCACCATATACTTGGGGAAAATCTGCCCTTTGCCCACCTAACCTCTCTTCACACTCTCTCTCACTTTCATTAACACTTGCTAACAACTCTTCGTTATCACTCTCAACATTAACCACCTTACTCTCTAGCACCACATTTTCAATTATACCATTGTTATTAGACTCACTACCGTAATTACCACGTACCTTGTTAGTTATTTCTTCACTATTTGTTTTCATATTACCACTGTCACTTACCTTCTTATTCATTATCTGATTTATTTTACTGTCTAACCTTTTATTCATTTCGTTAATTTTTTCCTTGCAATTGTAACTTATTGATTCTAATATCTCCTCTTTCATACTATCACAATGTGCATTAATTTCATTCACTTGTTTACTAAAATTAATATTTTGTTGTTTAATTTCATCTTTGATCTCATTAAATTTGGCATCAAACTTATTATTCTGTTCATTTAATTTACTGTTATTAATGTCAAAACATTCGTTAATCTCACCCCTTACTTCATTAAATTGTTTATCTATATCAAAACAATTCTTTATTTCTTTATTGTGTTCTTTCAATTCCTTGAATTGATTTAGTAAAATACTCATCATGTCATTATCAAATTTACTATTACATTTTGTTGAGGTTGGAGTTAACTGAACCCCCGAATCCTCTGTTATATTTGTTTCATCTATTACACTTAATTCGACTATTTTGTCTTGACCCACATTTGGAGTCGAGTGGACTTCAAGACCGCTCATGACAGCTGATTCATTAAAATTAATTATTTCATTTATATCATTTTCGTTATTTCCTGCAATTTTTTAAATTATGAAATTATCTATTTTAACAATCCTTATTTTACATTCATTAAGTATTATTCACTTATTAAGTATTACTTACGTATAACCTACTCTAACATGACATTGTTTTTTGTAATTTTTTACGCACTCCTAAATCACGCTTATATTCACTCGTAGGTATGGTTTATAAATTATTTTATAAACAGTCACTGTTCGAGGCGCCAATGAGAAGTTACTCACCTTTATCACATTTATTAATTATTATAAAACAAACTTACCTTGTATTAGCCCAGGATTCGGCACACGAACTGTGAACTATAAACATGATTGAGGGTTATGTATTTCAATAACTACTCTCATTGTCTATATTAATCATCTTTACTTAACGAATAGAATAGACGATAACATCTAGCTTTACTTGTAAAAAACCCATCCTCTTTGGAGGCAGACCACATAGACCCTTTGATAGATCCTTAAGAGGGTGGAATTGCTTCTTACCAGGAAAAATTATGTAGATCCCTTTCAAAACAGCTTGTGCTGGTGGAAAAAACTCGACTTCTAACTGAAAACATGATGGCTAGTACAGGGAAGAAAATAAAAGAAAAGAAAAATTCGCAATGGTGTCAAGAATGGTCTGCTTGAGCTGGAAGAGGCAAGGGATGTAACAACAAGAGGAGTCTCGTACAGTAATAACTGGATGAGCACTGAAAATGGACTACACAGAGAGGTGCCTACTAGGTGTAGAGAACAGCCCTATATGATGACTGGTGGTAGTGAGGGAGATGCCTTGCTACAGTCAGTATGAACTGATTAGCCCTAGAGGTTGACAAGGAGAGCTGAAACAGAATTGAAGCAAAAGTAGCTGTGACAATGGGTAGTCTAAATACAGCTTTTTTGAACCCAGCACAGAGGAAATTTGGTTTAGAATAAAGAGTAAAGGAGCCTTCTGAAGACTGGAAAGTTGTCCAGTCGAAAAGACAGAAAAAGAAAGAGATGATAACCGGAAAACAGTAATGAGATCTCCAAGGAAAGACAAATAGAGTGGTAGATAGAAAAAGCACAAGAGAAAGATACAGTGATAAGCGAAGCTGGAAGATACAGTGACTGAAATTAAGTTCATAAGGGATTTTTTTGTAAGATCCTGTAAGACATCGTAGGAATGAATGCTAATGTAGTGAGCATTGAGGCTAAAGCTAATTAGGAAGTCTGGCAGATTCACAACATGTGAAGAAGTAGAGGAGGTCATCACGAGAGAGATCGAGGACAGAACTTGTGAGGTGGAGCTCTCTGTAATGAAACCAGTAGGGTACAGAAGGGAGCTTTTGTCTAGATGAGTGAACAAGATGGAGTGGAGTTTCTCAAGCATTGCCACATAAAAATCAGATGTGCAAGCTGCAGGATGAGACACAGAGTGCTTGCCACATGCTGCTTCAGTTACGGCCACTCGCAAGAGGATTTTGAGGATCTGATAGGTAGGGTTAAGGTCTGTGTATACAGTGCGGTGAGACAAGCCATAAGAAGATTAAGTGTGGGGGTGAGTGACTGAGAAAGGAATTCTAGACTGAGGAAGAGCAGTTATTCTGGAAAGGACAGGGAAATGGCAACGTGCACAATCTGCCTCACTGCCTCATTGCCTCAATACCCCACAAAATAAGCCTATGTGGTAACAGAAAACCTGTGTACATGTGGTCCATGGAAATTGCAGCTCTTCGAAGGGAGTGTTTGCACCTGAAATATAGGTCACAGGATTAATGCAGAGAAACCATGACGATGCAGGTTTATACACTTTATCCAGGGTTATACCATGTTTATGCAGGTTTATACTTATATACCAAAGCTGTGGAGTACAAGAGAGTGTAGAAGAATCTCTAAGGTAGCATTGAGAAAATCAAGTGCTTTTAGTGGCAGTTTCATTGTTCCCAAACTGGGGCATTTAAACAAACTGTATGAATAATGTTTGTGTTGAATGAGGTAAGTTTTACGTGTAGAGCTTTTACCGTTATCAGTAACATTGAAGGTGGTTACTCTCCTCGTCACAGTATAGTATTAGATTTTACATGAGATTGGCTGCTGATATTGTTTATCGTTTAGAAGAGTAAAAGTTCAGTGTGAGCTGTGATTAGGCTGTGTCTGTGACTAAGTAGACCAACACATCATTTAGGTACATGTATACCAGGCAACTTACCTGGAAGAAAGTGATGAAGAAATAATATTGTTATGACATTACAGAACAATCTACGTGTTTTTCGGATGTTCCAGTGGAATCTGGCTGTAATGTTGTGTGCATACATGATCGCAACATGCGTTCGCGAGACTTTTCTTGATTTCGCCAGCCGCGCGCTTTGTGTTGAGGCCGCAATCAATTACGTTCTAGTGTAGCGCTGATGCGTAGTATGGAACATTCTGGTGTCGGAGCGGGGTATAAATACAAGGCTTCAGTGGCGCTTAGTTCAGTTTGAGTTGCGATTTATTCTAGTGCGGTTTGAAGTAGTGTGGCGAAGTGTTATGTGTTTTATAATTGTGCGGGACAATTGTAATACAATTGTGTTTTATATTAGTTGACATTTTTATTTCGTGTGAACAGTTTTTATTTTATTTGTTGTAATACTATCTTGTTGATTACAAACTATTTAATTGTGATAATTAAAGCTGGTGCTTAGTGACTTATTTGGTGTCTTGTATTTTGTTTTCCACTGTACCATACGGCGATCACTAGACCTTCATAACAATATCTTTTTATATTTGAAGACCTGCATTGTGAAAATGTTTTATAAGAATGCAGTTTTTGGTGGCAACCAGGAGAATGTGTGAAATGTTTGGTTTTATTGGTAGTAATGTCAGTAAAACATAGTTGAATCCTGAAAACAAGTATTGTTATTTAAGAGTAGTATGCATTTTATGTGTATTTGCAGAAAAACTGCTTTACAGTGCCAGAAAAGCCCAACCTTAAAATATTTGAGTAGCCTGTCTAAATCTGACCTTACTTTTTTAACTATGGTAATGTTGTATAGAAAAATTAAATTCTTCACTAATAGTAAGTGAAACATTTACATTTCACTAATTAAATTCATTAGAGGTAACAATAAATTGAATAATGGGTCATTCCGTGTCAGTTCAACCATGCTACGACACCCATTGTCTCAGATTTTGATGAAACTTGGTAAACTTATTCATTTTATGGATATAAGTCACCACACAAATTTTTTGTATTTTATCTCAATCGGTTTAGGTTTGGCAGCCTTTCAAAGTTTTTGAAATTTGGCGAATTTCAGCCTCCGATGTTGAGAACCGAAATCTGCTTTTCAACAGTAAATAAATTATTTCTCTCTTATTTATGGGTCAATTGTTATGAAAATTTACACACATCACTGAAAACAAGGAATACAAAAAGTAATTTTAGTGTGCTTGTATTACCCATATTATCAAGAAAAATTCTGTTTTCCATTAAAAATTTTTAAAACAAAAACAGGGTTTCACATTAAGTGGGATATCTACAAAAGGGAAAGGGATTATCACAATTTTTTTTAATTGACCTGTAAGATATGCTCTATCATTTAAAGAAATAAAAATAATGGCTTTTTACTCCTTAATAATTCCACCTTAATTCTTTAAATTATAATTTTTTGTTGTATTTTTGTTCTCATGTATTTATGGTTATTTAGCTTGGCAAGTAGCTTATTTAAAAAATAGGAGTTAATCTACAATGTTTTAGCATGTACCTGTTTTATTGTATCAAAAAATAAAGAATATTTTTATAATATTTTATGTTATAAAAATAGGAAAATAAAATTAAATAAGCAAAAGACTATCCAAAATATGTTTTCCTTTTCAATAAAATTGAAAATTCTCCTTTATTAAATTGGTGTAATAAATTTTAACACAGGTAAAATATATTAATATAGGTACCACAATAAATTTAGTGAAATATGTACAAAACTAATGTAAAAAAATATTGTAGTGAAACCTAGCTTTTATCATGTGATTAAATAGCTTTCTTTTAAAAATTAATTAAAATAAGCTTAATAATAAAAAGTATGGTGTTTAAAGTCAAATTTTAAAAATTTATAAAAGAAATAAATTGTTACTTTGATTATACTAATTTATTATGACCAATAAGTAAAAGCATCAATTAATATAATAAAATTAATTAAAAACAACAGATTTGCTGCAACATTGTATAAGGAATTTAACAGGGGTCTGTTAAACTGTTATTCCATTTAACAAATTGATGATAAAAGATAAAAATTTTGTCAGCCAGATTTTGCTTTTAAGAGCTAATTTTAATTCAGTTTAAAAGACACAAAAATTATAAACAATTATTTCACTTGTTTATTGAATTGATAGTAAACCAAGTAGGCCAGTAGACCTAAAATGTGTAATTTGTAAAATATATGGTTTACATTCATATTTTCAAATTGATTTATTTTATCTCTTTCAAAATAAATTGGAAACAAAAAACCAAATAATAAATAATTTAATAAATACCGTGCATATGTCATCTTACCTCAAATAGTAATTTACATTGAAACTCTTTTATAAGACAAAATAATAATTTGAGCCCAAGGTATCAAGTACAGGATGGTATAGATTTTCAAAATTTTTAAAACAATATATAGATAACGTTGTTTTAAAAAATACAGCAGTTTGTCAGAACTCGCATAATAATCGAGGGTTATTTTTGTTTTAATGAATAGGCCTGCATAAATATGGAAGGAAAGTGTAATGTAAGAGAGTTGACATTATCTGAGTGCCATCTTCAAAGCTATGTACAGAAAAAGGCAATTGAAAATATAGAGAAATTATCTGGACATGACTTAATTCTTTAACTCTTTTGAAGTTAAGAACTGATGTAAATCAAGAACTTAAACAATTTGCTTGCATCATGAAAGTGTTTTATAAAAGAGTTTGAATTTCTTCAGAAAGTATGTTGTGACCCACAAAAAAAGCATAAAACTTCTATTAAAAAATCCCTTTGCGTTGTTACTGTTGAACAGAGCAGGATTATTACATCCAGGGGATACAGAGTAAAACCTTGTCAAAACTGTGTTTCTCATGTAGACATAGCTTACTTAAAACAAAAGAAAATGAGGAAAGTAGTGATGAATATTTTGTAGTTCAAGCTGCCAAAAATGAATCTGGACTATCTGTTGATGAATTCTTGTTATTACAGAAAAAAAAGATACAGTTGAAGAATTAAATTCATCTATTAGTGAAATTGGTTGTTCTCCATTGAAACTACATTTATTAAGTGGCCATAGCACAAGGAAAACCTTAAAAAAATATGAAAATGTTAAAGAAAAAATTCAAAAAGTACTTGAAGTAAAGTAATTCAAGAAAAAAAATTAAAGACACATTCAGTATATCTGATTATTCTGTTTGTTAGGCACAAAACTCTTTAAAGAAAAGGGGTTTCTTGGTGAACCAGACCCTAATAAGGGGGAAAAAATCAGTGCTGAAACCATTGTACTAGTGCTTCAATTTTACCAGAGTGAACAGTCTAGAGTTCTGCCTGGGATGAAAGATGTGGTGAGTGTGGGGAAAAAGCAATATGAAAGGAAAAGACTAGTTTTAAGCAATTTGCATGAGCCTTATTCCTGTTTCAAGTGGGAGTATCCTGAAACTAAAATAGGCTTCTCAAAATTTTGTGCATTAAGACCAAAATGGTGTGTTTTGGCTAGTGCTAGCGGCACACATTCAGTGTGTGTGTGCACAATACATAAAAATGTTCTATTAACCCATGCAGGAGGAATTGAAGAAGATTACAAAAAACTAAGTCTAATTGCTAAGTCTCAGTCTTCTTTTTTCAGAAGCTTAAAAGAAAATGTCCCATCTGATGTTGCAGTAATATCAATGGATTTTAGTGAAAATTATTCATTCACAATACAAGACAAATCTCAAGGGTACCATTGTACATATGATTCATGTACAGTTCACCCTGTAATACTTAACTGTCAGAGGTCAAATTGGGAAAAATTGGTTTTACCACATTGTATCGTATCTGATGATCGGAAGCATGATGTAAATATGGTCTATGAAATTCAGAAAACTGTCACCGACTTTTTGAAAATTGAATATCCACATATAAAACAAATTCACTACTTAAGTGATGGATGCGTGGGTCAGTATAAAAATAATTACAATTTCATGATCTGTGTTTCCATGAGAAGGGTTTTCAACTAAAACCCCAATGGTCTTTTTTTGTCACAAGCCATGGCAAAAGTGAATGTGAATATATAGGGGGAACCATCTAAAGACGGGCCAGAAAAGAAAGTTTACAGAGACCATTGGACAATCAAATCATAACAATGTCTGAACTATGTGCAATTTGTAAATGTAATATTGCTAAGATTAATTTTAATTTTGTATCCAATGAGTCTGTTGACTTGACTCAAAGTGCTTTAGAAAGTCGTTCAAAGATGTCGAAATGCTTCCAAACACTAGAACCTTCCACAATTTCAAGTCTTTGGATGATTCAGGAACTATTGAAGCTAGAAGAATAAGTAGGCATGAAGAACCATCCATTACACATAACTTGATTAACAAACATAGTGTATCACTTGTTAAAGTAGAAGACCTGTACCCTGCATGCTATATTGCATGTATATATGATAACTTATGGTACTTTGTTGCTATGATAACTTATGATAGGAAGGTGTTGCTATGATCAAGTTTATGCACCCTCATGGGCCTTCGTCATCTTTTTACTGGCCCGAACAAGAAGATTTATGTGCTGTACCCATTCCACATATAATTGCAATTATAGAACCTCCAAAAACAGCAACTGGAAGAACATATCAGTTTTCAGCTGATTTGTATGAAGTCAGTTCAAGCAAATTTTGATAAATTACAAGGACAATAAACAGGTAATGTAGAGTAAAAATAATTGAAGGCATCTGTTTATGTTTAGATGAATTATTTTGTAATTGTTTGGTTAGTTCTGTCATAATTTATTCAAGTCCTGTTTTATTTGGAACTAAACTTATGTGCATAAATAAAGCTAAATGAAATACTTCAGTTCTTACAATTGTTTGTACCGTAAGTTGGAGATAACTGGCCATTTCTTTACTATTGAGCTAAGTTACAAATAACACAAAAATATTGATTCATTAAGTTTACCAATATTTATAACATTTATTTTAGACCTATTGATAATGTATAATTATAATAATAACATGGCTTTTATTCCTCAATTGTCTAATAGGCTATAAATATGTCAAACTAAAAACTATGAAATATTCAGGAACAAAAATATGAAAAAAATTGTGGTTTTGAGAATTAAGGTGAAATTAATATATTAAGGAGTGAAAAGCTATTATTTTTATCTTTAAATGATAGGGCATATCTTACAGGTCAATTAAACAAAAAATTGTGATTATCCCTTTCCCTTTTTTAGATATCCCACTTAACGTCAGACCCTGTTTTTCGTTTTAAAAATTTCTAACTAACAGAAAACATAATTTTTTTTGATAATATGGGTAATACCAGCACACTAAAATTATTATTTTTTCTATATTCCTTATAATGTTTTCAGTGACGTGTGTAAATTTTCATCATGATTGACCCATAAATAAGAGAGAAATAATTTATTTACTGTTGGTAAGCAGATTTTGGTTCTCAAAATCGGAGGCTCATAATCGCTAAATTTCAAAAACTTTGAAAGGGTGCCAAATCTAAAATTATTGAGACAAAATTAAAAGAAATGTGTGATTCTTTATAGTCATGAAATGAATAAATCTGCCAAGTTTTACCAAAATCTGAGACCATGGGTGTCATTTACTATTTTGTTGTTGAATTGAGGTGGTACCCTAATAGAGATAAAAAATTTGTATAAAATAGGTTAATTACCTTTCGTCACACTTCTTAAATATCCAAAATTCAGGGTTACTCGAGTTTCGACATTGTTATGTCATCATCAGATCCTTAGAATGGGGTTGAAACTACATCTATCGATGTTCAAACATCTTGTCAGACGATAAATACGACACATGCGAAGGGACAAAAACATTTAAACACTTAAAACATTCAAAATAAATAGGGAGCGAAACACACGATATGCGACCATTGCGGACCTGTACAGGACTGCGATGCACGGTAAAATTAGTCGACTCCAACTTGACCTTCAATCCTTCCTATCAATCTGTCACAGCTGAGTTCTTGCTCTATATCATTAATTCTGTTAAATAAAATATTATTTTTATGTTTTGATTTCTCATTCAAAACGAGATTGTAATTTTCTTTTGTGGCTTTATATATTTCAAACCGTTCAAGGCTGTCTAACTTAAGTGATTTTTTACATTTATGTATTATGTCCAGATTTTCTTTAATACTTTTAATGTTATGATCCTTTATGCTTAGATGTTCAGCGAAAGTGGATCTTTCTACATTTGATTTAGATCTTGGATGTGTTCCTTGTATCGCACTTTGAATGAGCGACCAGTTTGTCCTATATAGAATTGTGAGCAATCAGAACAATTAAGTTTGTATACTCCAGTGCTGTCATATTCATCAGAGGGTCTACTCTTACTTTGAAAGTTCAGTTTGTTCTCAAACTTATTAGTTGCCTTAGAAGCTAGTACAATGTTTTGTTTTTTCAATTGATTTTTTAGCGTGTGATGTAATAATTTGCCATATTCTGTTGCTACATATTTTTCTTTTTCTTTAGGCATGTCATTATGTGCTGTTCTGTTTTGTTTCTTGTGTATTGTTTTATCTATTATATTGCTGTTGTATCCATTGACGGTCGCAATGTATCAAATAATGTTAACTTTGTAACGGTACAGAATTGTGTGTCAGAGACAGTAAAGATTCAATTCAGTTTTAATTTGAAAGCAGTTAGTATTCACCTGTGAGGTGCCCCATTGTAACCAGCAACATACAATCTTATCATAAACTGTTGATGTCTAGACTGCCCAGCCCATACATATTACGCAACAGCTTGCCAGCAGCAGTCTTTGTGCGTGAATCACAGTAAGAGCTTTGCCACTTTAGTGTTTGCATCAGACAGAAGCAGCATACAGTTCTACAAGTAAAACGGTGGCCTCGGGTGTGGAAGATAGGCCGAAACTAAAGCCGGCCTATCTAGTAAAGTGTTTAAACTATTATCAGTTCTACTGCAACTCATGGCCGCGCGGCTAGCCAATTAACCATCTAAGTGCTCGAGCAAAAGTTTCGTCGGCCAACGAAAAAATTATATTGTCAAGTGAGTTAAAAAGACAGTGAAGTATGTGATCCTGACCATTCAATAACTGTGTCAAAATTAAACAGTGAAAAGAAATTTACGGTGTGTCAACCAAAAAGAGCGAATTCGTAGCAATAGTGCAACAGCGGAGATCACCCCTCGTTAAGTATCGACTGACTTTCCATTATAAAATCATGTAAAATCTTTTGAAGTATAATTCATCATAGATAAAGGGTTAAACAAGATTAATTAATAAGAGATCTATAAGGGAAAGGGGTTTTTATAAAATAAAGAAAGGGGGAAAAAATATAAAAGGAGTACTGGTTCATTAAATAGAAGTCATTATAGTTAATTCAGAAATAGTTAAGGAGAGTTTTTTGATGTATACTTGTTTTTGATTGATAATTATTTGTAATTTATTGGTAACAGCAAGCAAAGGTAGAGCCTTAAACAATACAATAACCTGTTGTATTATGAGTGCATAAAGTAAAGATAATGATATGAGTGCTTAATAAAAAAGAAAGATAATTTGTTAGAATCCGAAATTTTTTGTGTTAGCGTAATTATTGTGTAACTCAAATCCAGGTAATCCTTTCTGCAGCTGTGTTCGTCTGTAAAACCCTGGAGAAGAACCCTAAGGTAAGAGTTTATTAATTTGAAGTAATTTATATAGTTTCATAGACGCTCGAGAACAGGGACTCGAATATTTTATCAGTTGATATAAATTTATATAGTTTCAGTGGCGCCCGAACAGGGACGGCGAGTGTAATTTTTCATTACATGAGCCAGACCTAAGTAAGCTGCAGAACGGGTTATTTGGGAGTGAGGGCGATTGTGTAGTTAGTTTATACAATATAAACAAATATGTAGGGTGTACCATAATGTACGCAATATTTGAATTACGCGCCACTGTCGTCTTGTTAGGTTGGTAGCACTGCAACTGTTGTATTGTTGTTGCCATTTACTCGCCATTAGTCGTCATGGAGCGTTACACAAAAGAACAGCGCGTTGTTATTGTGAAAACACATTATAAGAACGGTGAATGTTATGCGGAAACCGTTCGTAAATTGCGTGGAATTTTTTGACAACGAAAAGCACCTAATCTGTCAACTGTGCAGAGATTGATTAAGAAATTCGAGCTTCGTTATTAGACGTTAAATCGTCTGGACGTCCTTCCGCTACCCGTTCTATTGAAAACGTCGTGGTAGTGAGAGATAGTGTCGATGTGAGTCCAGGGAAATAAATTCGCCGTCGATCACAACAACTGGCCATTCCAAGAAGCACAATGCAGCGAATTCTAAAAAAGGATCTTCATCTGAATGCCTACAAAATCCAACTAACACAAGAACTCAAACCGTGTGACCATTTGAAGCGCCGAGAATTTGTCAGTTGGATATTGGGTAAACGTGAAACGGACGGTGATTTTTCCCACAAAATCATCTTTAGCAATGAGGCACACTTCCACCTCAATGGATAGGTAAATAAACAAAATAGTCGGCTTTGGGGTACAGAGAACCCTCGTATCATTCACGAGAAGCCTTTGGATACACAAAGAGCAACTGTTTGGTGCGGGTTTTGGGTTGGTGGCGTGATTGGGCCATATTTCTTTGAGAATGAGGCTGGAGATGCAGTAACAGTGACTGGCGAACGTTACCGGAACATGATAATGGAGTTTTTGTGGCCTCAACTGGAAGGTATGGAATTCGAAGATATGTGGTTTCAGCAGGACGGCACTGCCAGTCATACTGCCCGCGAAACAATTGCTTTGTTATCTGAAAAGTTTCCTGCCCGTCTTATTTCACGCAACAGCAATCAGAACTGGCCACCGAGGTCTTGTGATTTAACACCATGCGACTCCTTCCTTTGGGGATATGTGAAATCATGTGCTTATGTCCGCAATCCACGAACAATTTTTCAACTCGAGGAACAGATTCAACGAGTTATTGGTGAGATTGAGCCGGAATTGTGCAAGAAGGTCATCGAAAATTTCAATCGACGGACAACAGTGTGCCAGCAGAGTCGGGGGGGGGGGGGGAAATTTGTCTGATATTGTGTTCCACATTTAACCGCAGTAAGTGTACTTTGTATTAACATTAAAACATCTGATATTTTTCATTAAATAAAAGTTTTTGACGTAAATGACGCTAAATTTGAACAATACAAAGAACGGAATATGAAATTTGAGAATAGCATAAACGTAAAGCTTGACGAATTAACTAATTCACTGTGTAGTATTGATGAGCGAATTAACGAAATACGTAGTGAAACAAAAAGAAAAACAGATGAGTTAAGAGAGTGTGTGTGTGTGGTAGACGGTAAAACAAACATGTTAGAATCTAACCAAAAAGAACTTGGACAACAAATAATTACAGTAAATGACAAATTAGAAAGCTTTGCAAGTAAAGCGGGTAATAAATTCGAAAATGGGGTATCAAAAAGTGATACAGTAAATAATAGTGGTAGTGAGAATGAGAGTCGAGGTTGATCAGGGATTGCTAGTTAGTGTTTATGATTTAGAAAGGGAGTATAGAGATAGTTTAAATGTAGAGTATGAACAGAGGGCAAATTTTTCTTGTGGTAGATGTGAAGGAAAGGCTTCACAAATGTTGTTGGAGGACACAGGTTCCTCAAGAGTTTTTGTGGGAGGCAAATGGTCTCCGAAATGTCCCTTAATTTTTTACGGTTTATCTGGTAAGTCCAGATGTGGAATTATAATAAAGTGGTATTGTCCTCTGTGGGGAG
Organism: Magicicada septendecula; assembly: GCA_034769895.1. NCBI lineage: Eukaryota > Metazoa > Arthropoda > Insecta > Hemiptera > Cicadidae > Magicicada > Magicicada septendecula. The sequence goes on along the minus strand of CM068374.1, from coordinate 320,706,658 downwards.
TGAGAACATGAAATAGTGTGGTATTGAAAGTGATTATGAGCGAGAGAGAGTGATTGAGTTGTCCGGATTAAGCAGAGATCATGAAGGTCTAGTAGGGGGAATAAGTATTGAAAGAAATGATTATATTAAAAATAATACAGACACCTTGTTTAATAAACAATGATTATATTGATGATAATAATATACACTGGCCTGTAGTGAGGGTCAGCGTATTAGTAACAGCTGACGTCTATAGTCATAAAAAATTCAATGATGTAATTGTAACAATAAATACCGATGGAGAATGGACAAACAATACTAATGTAGACATGACTTATGACAAAGTAATGATGGGGGGTAACCCTATGTATTATTATTATGGTACAATGGAAAAAATAAATTTTTATGATTATTATACAAAAGTTAGCCATATGATGTGTATAAATGAAATTGAACAATGTTATGTGAAATCAAGACTAATTTTTGATGACGGGGGTTAGAAAAATACTGAATGAACATTTAATTATGTGAGTTAATGGTAATTACTTGGCTTATTTAGATAATGACGTGTGGTAAATAATAAAATTATGACAAAAATTTGTAAATAAATGTGTTAGTGTTAAATGTATGGTGTCAAGGTTATATTGTTGGAATGCAGACTATAGTTTCTGTAACACATGTTTGTAGTAAAGATGTATGTTATAGTAATAATAATATTTTATTTTGCTAAATAATTAACAGGAGGCATGAAGGAATTTTGTTTTGTATTGGGTGTCTAAATTGAAAGTGTTTTAAATAATGTAATTAAAGCCAAATTGCTTTGCGTAGAGGTGGAATTAAAGTAATAAAAAAAGGTTAATTTTATTAATGAAGCCAAATTAATTTTGATTTGAATTGTAACAAACAGTAAGTGAGTAACATGTCAACACTAAAAGAGTTGTCTAAATTGAAAACTGAAGGAAGCGTTGGTGATGATGTAATCTGGAATGTTGAGACTGAGTTAGTGTTTATAAAACCAGTCTGGCATACAACTGTTGATGGTATAAACAGGTAGATTGTTTGTTTCTGCTGGAGTTTGTAATGGGGAATTTAAAGGGAAACATCCATTTTTCAATTTAATAATAATTTTGGGGCCAATATGTTTGGGCCCCATGTAGGTCCACAAAACTTGATTCACGTAACACCCTGTATGCAACTTGGTAACAAGCAGAGGCAGGTACGTGTTGAAGATAACGCGCTGGAATGCGAACCTGTGCCCGCATGCCTGTACTTTCCGTTGGGGGAAAGTAAAAACTTTATAGCGAGCAACTAACAACCAAGAAAAATAGGTGAACTCATTCCACTGGTAATAACACGTGACCATCCATTAACATCCATAACATTAACAAGTTGCCGTGTATCAAGAAGGCGGGGCTTCATATAGACGCCAAGAAAACTGCGTTGTGTTTGATTATCCCGGAGGACGGCCGGCTAAATAATGGACGTGCGCTCCGAAAGAAATCTTGATTAAGTGTAAAATGTAATATAAAAAAACATATAACAGTGCAGAATTAAAGTAATTGAACTCAGGACAAATGTTTTAGACAAATTTAACAGTGACAACATTCCGGTCAACCAGTGTTTAAAAAGGATCTGACTGCAACACGTGCTCTACCATATAAAACAGGGAAGTAAAACGACCATATTTTTTCTTGAAAATGACACTAAATTATAAAGAGATCTCTTCCGTATAAAATGGGGTTTTAAAACTGTGTGAATGGAGTGTGTAGCAAACTGGGATGTCTTATTATTAGTATTATAAGTATGATTAGAATCTAAGATTGTTAGCTGTAAGTAATACAAGTCTTTTTTATGTATAACCAACAAATGAAGAAAGAGAAATTAACAATGAACGAACGTAAAAGTAAATAGTTAAATAAATGTGGAACAAATAGTAATTTTTTGAAGACAATGAGTAATACATAAATTAAAGTTATCATCCAGCAGTTATTATCGATGTAACGTAAAAGAATTTGTTGATGTGGGAGTTTTAATATCATCTGACGAAAAAGATAACAATAAAATGTGTTAATTAGACCTGTAAGTATGTGTTTGTCATTGCACTACCTATTGTTTTTCTCTGCCAAAGTACATCAGACAACACCCTGGTAAATTAGCAATAAAGGTAAGTGGGACAAATTTAAATATTTCAAACACTAATTAACTCGTAATACTTCAAATGGCGCCCGAACAGGGACGTTGTGAATTAAAAATTAAAATAAATTAATTTACAACCTGATCGAAAATGGCAGAGAAAGGCAAGTGGGCAAATTCATGTGAAGATATTGTAGAAGTGGAGTCAATTTTAAATGTTACGCAAGACAGTTTGGTATCGACAAATATTGACGAACACGTAAACGATACAGACAATACAACAGACGAAATAACAATTGAGACGGTAGATGCTAAGAGTAGCAGACTCGACAACGTAGACGTACTTAGTCAATTAGCATTATTTATGGAAATGATGAGTAGTAAATTTGATCAACAAAATGAGAAATTTGACCAACAAAACACGAATTTGAACGAATTTAGAACGGAAGTCAAATCAGAAATAAATGTCATAAATATAAGCTTAAATGAGTTGAAATCAGAAAATAATAATTTAAAAGCGAGTTTAAATGAAATTAAAAATGAAATCAAATCCGAAATCAAGTCAGCAATGAGAGAAATGAATAATAGACGTGACAAACGAGACGAAAGGTTAGCAGAAATGAATAACGAAGTTGTAAACATAAAAAACGAGATCAAAATGAGTAATCTGAATATAAACAACCAATTTAAAAGTATAAGTGAGTGTAGTGGTGTCAAAACTAATGACACAGATCAGTTTAATGAAAACAAAAATAATGAAGGTACAAGTACTAAGATAAGCGACGGATTTAAAACTAGTAATAATTATAATGACATAATTAAAAATGTGGTATTAGAAAGTAAAATAAATAATAATAGTGGCAATGAAGTTTTGATGGAAATACAAAGTGATTATGAGAGAGAGAGAGAGAGAGAGAGAGAGTGATAGAAATATTTAAGCGGAACAGAGGTTATAACGAATCAGCAGAGAGGTTAGATATTACGAGAATTAATAATATTGATTACTTACGTTATGACAAAGCTAATACAGCAGTAGATGATAATAATAATAATAATAATAATAATAAAACTGTAATTGACATGACTATGACAGATCATACTAAGGGTGACTGGACTATACTCGATGATAATAAATTATATGATTTAATAACATGGAATAATCCTGTTGATATTGTGGAAGCATATAAAAATTTGGATAATCTTTATATTAATACAAATGATATAATGAGTTTAATAAAAAATGAACTGTGTAAACGTAAGACCAGGTTTTTGTACGATGATTGGGGGTAAAAACAATAAATGTTTATGAACTTTTAATTAGGTAATTAATGGTTTTGAATTACTGCTTTACAAAATGAAGTGTGGTAAACAATAAAATATTGACAAAGAATTGTAAATAAATTTAGAGGGAAATTAATTGTGTTTGTGTTGTAAAATGTATTGTAGGTAAACAATATGTGTGTGTAGCTGAAATTAATTTAATAATAATAATAATATTTTGTTATTAAAACATCATGTTACCATCATCGGAGGCCTAAATAGGGCGTAAAATACACTGTACAACCTTATATAATATTATGTTATATGTTAATATAATATTCATGTTCATTGCTATCGTACAGTGTATAGTAATGATGAAGAGAACATGCATGAAATGAAAGATGATTTCCCCGCCTTTTCGGGCGATTACTGCCTTACCAGCACTAATCGTGGTTTTGGACGACAGCCAGCTGTGGGCAGCAATTGTAAAACTGACCATAGTTGGCTGTCCTTGAAATTGGTATAGATTTGAAATTAATGGGGGGTGACTTAGGGGAAATCCCCGGAACTATGGAACAGCGGCTATCACTCTGTTCGCGTGGGAACAGTTAACCAGGTGATAGACCCGCATTAAGGGTGTATAAATATGCAACTTTTGGATATTATGATATCTAATTATTTTTAAAAATGTAACGCAGAAGCAAGGACAAGGAGATGACAAAATTCCTCCAAAACTTCAGTCCTTGTGGATGCCACAGTCCAGGGGGGGTCATAGTGTGTGTGGTAAAGGGGGTTGCTCAGGGGAGTAACGAATTTAAAAAATTTGTTTTGTAACTCAGTGACGCTGACCAGCCGATTTGGTTTTTGACTTGAGAAGTGGTTACTGTAGACGACTGATTCGAATTTACTTACACGTATTATACTCTGTGTTATGTTTTATAAATGACATTACTGATTTTGAAAAGATGATTCCAGTAGATAAGGTGTTTATGGTGTCTTATTTTGTCTGTTATATTTTATTGTGTCATTATTGTTATTATGTTAGAGTATAAGGATTATGAACAGATGTTGCGTAATTTTCATGATATAGTTTTGTATGATGTGTATGGGGTAAGGTCATTCACCTGACCCAGAGAGATCAGCTGATAACTGATGTTAGAGACAGGATAGGTTTTCAGTGATTAAATCATGAATTTTGTTACGTCAATTAAATTAAATAATTTTATTTATTCTTGAAGTTAATAAAAGAAATATTTTGGGAAATTCAAATTTTTTGAAAAAAAAAAGAAAAAAAAATTTGTTCTATTCTTTGTATTAAAGAACGTTATTATAAATTGTAATATTCCTTATAAGTAGGGAAGGTGTCAGCTGGTTTATGATGTGTATTTTATGTTCTCTTTTGTGCTCGAGGGTATTTATTTTGAATTTTGAATTTATAGTAGAAATAAGTTGTGTATTTTTATCTGTTTATTAGGATTGTTAACAAATAAGTAAGAAAGTTATAAATTCAATTAAAAGATTTTAAATTTTTGAAATAAATGATCAAATTAAGGGATCGTGGATAATGAACTTAGATAAATTTTGAGAGGCAAACAAGATTCAAATGATTTCAATCTGATTTGTTTTAATTTATTTTGGATTCGAAACTGTAACGTCCAGTCAAGGAAGTTGAAAAAGAAATGAATTTTAAAAGATAAAACCTTTTATAAATTTTGAATATGGAATTTATATATAATATAATAATGAATATGTGTATGCTCCCAGTACTTGCTAAAGGCAACCCAGTATGCATGAAAGGGGGAACATATCGGTTGAGGATCTGGTATGGTATAAGGCCAGGGTTTTGATTGTGGGGTTGGAATGTTAGAAGGTTAGGTGCATTATGGTGCGTATCTGTTCGATTTTATGGTGTTGGGATCTCGAACAGAGAAGTCCAGTAATCTCGTTCAGGTGCAGCCATAGTCGCCGAACTAGGGGGGTAGTTTACCCATGATACGTTAAGAAATTAACGGGGGGTGGTTGGCACCATATCCTCACCGATCCTCTTAGGGGTTTAGCAATGAAGAGTTCTTCTGTTTAGACAAAAGACCTCTCATTGGGGGGGTATTGTAATGGGGCATTTAAAGGGAAACATCCATTTTTCAATTTAATAATAATTTTGGGGCCAATATGTTTGGGCCCCATGTAGGTCCACGAAACTTGATTCACGTAACACCCTGTATGCAATTCGGTAACAAGCAGAGGCAGGTACGCGTTGAAGGTAACACGCTGGAATGCGAACCTGTGCCCGCATGCCTGTACTTTCCGTTGGGGGAAAGTAAAAACTTTATAGCGAGCAACTAACAACCAAGAAAAATAGATGAACTCATTCCACTGGTAATAACACGTGACCATCCATTAACATATCATGTGATGCGGGTTGGTGAATCACGGACCAAGTTGCCGTGTATCAAGAAGGCGGGGCTTCATATAGATGCCAAGAAAACTGCGTTGTGTTTGATTATCCCGGAGGACGGCCGGCTGAATAATGGACGCGCGCTCCGAAAGAAATCTTGATTAAGTGTAAAATGTAATATAAAAAAACATATAACAGTGCAGAATTAAAGTAATTGAACTCAGGACAAATGTTTTAGACAAATTTAACAGTGACAACATTCTGGTCAACCAGTGTTTAAAAAGGATCTGACTGCAACGCGTGCTCTGCTATATAAAACAGGGAAGTAAAACGACCATATTTTTTCTTGAAAATGACACTAAATTATAAAGAGATCTCTTCCGTATAAAATGGGGTTTTAAAACTGTGTGAATGGAGTGTGTAGCAAACTGGGATGTCTTATTATTAGTATTATAAGTATGATTAGAATCTAAGATTGTTAGCTGTAAGTAATACAACAAGTCTTTTTTATGTATAACCAACAAATGAAGAAAGAGAAATTAACAATGAACGAACGTAAAAGTAAATAGTTAAATAAATGTGGAACAAATAGTAATTTTTTGAAGACAAGGAGTAATACATAAATTAAAGTTATCATCCAGCAGTTATTATCGATGTAACGTAAAAGAATTTGTTGATGTGGGAGTTTTAATATCATCTGACGAAAAAGATAACAATAAAATATGTTAATTAGACCTATAAGTATGTGTTTGTCATTGCACTACCTATTGTTTTTCTCTGCCAAAGTACATCAGACGACACCCTAGTAAATTAGCAATATAGGTAAGTGGAACAAATTTAAATATTTCAAACACTAATTAACTCGTAATATTTCAAGTTGATGATAACGATGTTGTATTTTGATGAATCAGTGCTATGAGCAAATCCTATTATGAAATAAAAAAATACCAGATGTGAAGAAATGAAGGTAATTTTTCATGTTAATGTAGAATCATTTTGAAAAATGTAATTAAAGCAAATGAATTTGTTTTGAACAAATGAGATTGATATAATTAGGAGTTGAAATTGGTAACTAAATTAATTGGAAAGGTGAATTTTAATAATGAATTTAAACTTACTTTGATTTGAATTTTAACTGTAATGGTAAATTAAATAATAATTGATGAAAACGTGATGATTGAAATATTCATTTAAAATTGGAAACTGAAGGAAATTTTTGGGTAAAAATAATCAAAAATGTTTGGGTTAATCAATGTGTTATTTTGGAGGGGTAATAATGTATTGTGAACATTATTTAATTTGTATGGAATTTATATGATTTAGTTGTAAGTATACCGTAAGTTTATATGTCCAGGTGGACATTGTATTTTGTGAAGGCCAGTTATAGAGTTGATGGAAACCAATGTTTATTATGTTGTATCCTGTTTATGTAATTATGTACGAATATAGAACAGCTGCCATTGTAGGGCAACTAAACTAAATGAATAACCAGCACTTTGTACATAAAAGAACCAGTACTTTGCCAATCATGAACCAGTACGGCTAAGAGGAAACGAATCAGTGTGGGATATGGAGTAATGGAAGGCCGTTTGTTAATCTTTTAATTGAATGTTACAGGGTCAGGCGATACTGTGGCGGGCGCCTATCTGATTTTATGGTGTTGGGATCTCGAACAGAGAAGTCCAGTAAGGTCGGATGGGTGCTGGCGCAGCCACCAGACTAGGGGGATAAGTACCCATGATTTTAGTAAGGACTTAAGGGGGTTGCGGAGCCATATCTTCACTGATCCTCTTAGGTTTTAGGCAATGAGAGTTTTTATGCTTCGGCACAAAACCTCTCATTGGGGGGGTATTGTAATGGTACAGAATTGTGTGTCAGAGACAGTAAAGATTCAATTCAGTTTTAATTTGAAAGCAGTTAGTATTCACCTGTGAGGTGCCCCATTGTAACCAGCAACATACAATCTTATCATAAACTGTTGATGTCTAGACTGCCCAGCCCAGACGTATTACGCAACAGCTTGCCAGAAGCAGTCTGTGTGTGAATCACAGTAAGAGCTTTGCCACTTTAGTGTTTGCATCAGACAGAAGCAGCATACAGTTCTACAAGTAAAACGGTGGCCTCGGGTGTGGAAGATAGGCCGAAACTAAAGCCGGCCTATCTAGTAAAGTGTTAAAACTATTATCAGTTCTACTGCAACTCATGGCCGCGCGGCTAGCCAATTAACCATCTAAGTGCTCGAGCAAAAGTTACGTCGGCCGACGAAAAAATTATATTGTCAAGTGAGTTAAAAAGACAGTGAAGTATGTGATCCTAACCATTCAATAACAGTGTCAAAATTAAACAGTGAAAAGAAATTTACGGTGTGTCAACCAAAACGAGCGAATTCGTAGCAATAGTGCAACAGCGGAGATCACCCCTCGTTAAGTATCGACTGACTTTCCATTATAAAATCATGTAAAATCTTTTGAAGTATAATTCATCATAGATAAAGGGTTAAACAAGATTAATTAATAAGAGATCTATAAGGGAAAGGGGTTTTTATAAAATAAAGAAAGGGGGAAAATATAAAAGGAGTACTGGTTCATTAAATAGAAGTCATTATAGTTAATTCAGAAATAGTTAGGAGAGTTTTTTGATGTATACTTGTTTTTGATTGATAATTATTTGTAATTTATTGGTAACAGCAAGCAAAGGTAGAGCCTTAAACAATACAATAACCTGTTGTATTATGAGTGTATAAAGTAAAGATAATGATATGAGTGCTTAATAAAAAAGAAAGATAATTTGTTAGAATCCGAAATTTTTTGTGTTAGCGTAATTATTGCGTAACTCAAATCCAGATAATCCTTTCTGCAGCTGTGTTTGTCTGTAAAACCCTGGAGAAGAACCCTAAGGTAAGAGTTTATTAATTTGAAGTAATTTATATAGTTTCATAGACGCCCGAGAACAGGGACTCGAATATTTTATCAGTTGATATAAATTTATATAGTTTCAACTTCGTTTTTGTAGTCTTCTGCGGAGAGGGGCACCGACATTAATCTATGTATCATGCTATTGAAAAATGCCATTTTGTGAGAATACTGGTGATAAGATGAGGCATGGATAGCGTGATCCGTAGTTGTTGGTTTTCTATAAATGCTGAAGCTGATTTTGTTGTCTATTTTCGTTAAAGTTAAATCTAGGAAATTTATTTTATTTTCCTTTTCTGTTTCTAATATAAACTGCAGGTTGTTTGTGACGGTATTCAAGTATTTGTTAAGTAGTTCTAATTGTGTGAAATTGCCATTATAGATTACTATCGTGTCATCCACATACCGACGATAAAATAAGATTCTATTACAGTGTTTGTTATTAGGCGATAATATGTTATTGGTTTCTACATGGTTTAAGTAAATTTCTGCTAAGATACTTAATAGGGGGGATCCCATTGCTAGCCCGTCTTGCTGTAGATAATATTTATTATCAAAAACGAAATAGTTTTGGTTCAATACTATTTTTATCATGCTAATAAGTTCATCAACTGCTTCTTGACTTAGTGTGGCTTTTGATAGTAGCAACTTTTTTGTTATTTCTAGAGTTTCATTAATCGGTACATTTGTGTACAAATTAACTATGCCAAAATTTTTTTTTTTTATTGAAACTGGTCTAAAAGACCAAACATCAATTTACATCTAATGTTATAATTTAAGTTACTTATACAGTCGCCCACTGGTGTACTATATATTACTTTCTAGATTTCTGCACACACTGCACTACACTAATTCAAAAGTTTTAGTTCTCTTCAGCCTTCTCACTGTATTGGTGTTGTCAAGCAATTGAATAGCTTCTACATTGATATGCTGGTGTAGTCTAGATTCGTGCTTTGCAGCAAACCTTTTAATTTCACTGGCGACATCAGGGATCCTAAGGTCTCGATGTAGATCACTATTTCTAATGTACCATGGAGCACTTACCATGTTCCGTAGCACTCTATTCTGGAAGGTTTGAATACATCTAATGTTCGTTTCTTTCGCACAACCCCACAGTTGAATTCCATAAAGCCAAATTGGTTTCAGAATTTGGTTATATATCAGAATTTTGTTGTGTATTGACAACTGAGAATTTCATCCCAAGAGCCAATACAGTTGTCTATATTTGAGACCAAGCTCCGTCCTTTTTTTTCTGATGTGCTCCTTCCATCGTAGCTTTGTATCTAGGGTCATCCCCAAATATTTGGCAGTGTTTGCATATGGTACTACAACACCATTTAAGGTAACTGGAAATTTATGTATACGTTGAATTAATCTTAATTAATGAACTGAAATCTATCCATATCAATTTTACAAACAAAAGAAACTATGTCAAATGAGGCAAAAGTGTGTCTTGGCTCGATTGTAAGGTCTTTTGTGAGATACTAGCTTAAAATACTTTGTGTAAAATAGCTTAGAACTAGTGGATCTCACAAAATGGCATTTTTCATGATACATAGATTAATGTCGGTGCCCCTCTCCGCAGAAGACTACAAAAACGAAGTAAACATTATTAGATACATTGCGACCGTCAATGGATACAATAGCAATATAATAGATAAAATAATACACAAGAAACAAAACAGAACAGCACATATAGACATGTCTAAAGAAAAAGAAAAATATGTAGCAATAGAATATGGCGAATTATTACATCACACGCTAAAAAATCAAATGAAAAAACATAACATTGTACTAGCTTCTAAGGCAACTAATAAGTTTGAGAACAAACCGAACTTTCAAAGTAAGAGTAGACCCTCTGATGAATATGATGGCACTGGAGTATACAAACTTAATTGTTCTGATTGCTCACAATTCTATATAGGACAAACTGGTCGCTCATTCAAAGTGCGATACAAGGAACACATTCCAAGATCTAAATCAAATGTAGAAAGATCCACTTTCGCTGAACATCTAAGCATAAAGGATCATAACATTAAAAGTATTAAAGAAAATCTGGACATAATACATAAATGTAAAAAATCACTTAAGTTAGACAGCCTTGAACGGTTTGAAATATATAAAGCCACAAAAGAAAATTACGATCTTGTTTTGAATGAGAAATCAAAACATAAAAATAATATTTTATTTAACAGAATTAATTATATAGAGCGAGAACTCAGCTGTGACAGATTGATAGGAAGGATCGAAGGTCAAGTTGGAGTCGACTAATTTTACCATGCATCGCAGTCCTGTACAGGTCCGCAATGGTCGCATATCGTGTGTTTCGCTCCCTATTTATTTTGAATGTTTTAAATGTTTAAATGTTTTTGTCCCTTTGCATGTGTCGTATTTATCGTCTGACAAGATGTGTGAACATCGATAGATATAATTTCAACCCCATTCTGATGATTTGATGATGACATAACAATGTCAAAACTTGAGTAATCCTGAATTTTGGATACTTAAGAAGTGTGACGAAAGGTAATTAACCTATTTTATAGTCATAACCACTTCTGGAGGCAATAACAATGTTCAAATATTTGTGTTTTTCCAGTGTAATGTCGAGGTGTCTTCACAACATGATAAACCATTACCCTGCATTATTATTGGAACCTTGCATCTTACCATTTCTGTCAAATCGTAAAAATGCAGTATCGAGCACACAGCTATACAAACTGTTGGTCTACGCTGTGCCGCAGTATTACAGCCACATATATGAGAACCGGTAAGTACATATAGCAGTACGTACGTTGAAATGAAATCGTGTACATTCTGGAATACTGTGAGCATTGCAGGCGCTTGGAATAATGTGTGCACATTATAGAAGAGAGCTGAGTGGGAAAGTATGTGAAGTGTTTAAAATGAATTAGTAATTAAAATATTTAAAATTCGTCCCTGTTTCGGGTGTCGTTTGAAGTCTTACTTGTGAATTAAATGATTAAAATATTTAAATTGTGTCACCTACCTTTATTTGGACGTCAATTGAAACAACTTAAATCTTGACATTCTTGTGCAAATTAACCAGTGTCGTCTAGTGTACATGGCAGAGAAAAACAGGTCAATGCAAATAACAAATACATATTTATAATTTCATATAAAACATTATTTTATTTCGTTTTACTCTGTCATTTTTGCTAAACTACCACATCAACAATTTCGTCTTTCTCTACATTTTGTACTCTGAAAACAGATTTTGAAATATAGTTAAAAATAATTTTCCGAATTTAATTCCAATCAATATTGAGGCCCTATCCTCATCTAACAAGTACAAACAAAATTTAATATTCTCTTCTATTATATTGAACACAGACAATTACTTAACTTATATTATATTACTTAATTTATATCAAAGGCGACCCAGCATCTTACCCATTCTCTCATTCATACACATTTAATTTTTATTTTCGCCATAATAAAGAGCTCTTTTACTTTAAATTTTCATGATTGATTGAATTTGATACATTTACGTCTTTAATGGCGTCACTGCTGCCCATGTGCTGCACTCCGTATTTTTGTCACCATTTGTCCGAAAAATGTTATACTGCTTTAATTTCGATTCCACTGAGTTTAGTTAATGTTGCACTGTTTTATAGCTTTAGATTCCGTGTTTAATTCACATTTTATACTGGTTAAAAGATTTTTTCGGCTCGCGAGCCTTTATGTTGAACCGCGCGGTTCGATCACTGTAGCAAGACAACCGACGCCAACTGTCTTTTTCAAGATGGCCAGGCGTCTTCATCCACGGCAACTTGGTCTCCCATTGGCTACCAGGGGTACCACGTGACACGACAAATATTTAACACCGTATATAGTACATCCACTGTAACTGGTCAAGTAGCCGTGTACGTGATAATTCAACTGTATGAACGGGCAGTTCCGCGCTCTCTCGCATTCCAGAGTACCTGCTAGTAGTACTTGTTTACAGATTTTATGGACCAACATGCGGATTGGCGTCACCTACAGGAATGTCTGTTGTTACAGATTGAGGCCTTGTGTGGGTAACTACACTGCGTCATATTCACAATTAAAATCAAACCTATCATCCCATTCGTCCCGTTACAGTCTTTGCTGAGTTTTGTGACATTGACAGTTGTATGGTTATGTTGCATTTGTGTTGTTCCTGGAGAAATGTCATCTTCTGCTCCTGCTGTTACTTTTCAGTATCCTCGACTTCCTTTGTCTTCTTATTCTTTATTCTCTCCTTCCTTTTGTGTAGTGGGATATTATTTAGACTGTGTATTATGGTTCTGAAGGCAGATTATTTGTGTTGCATTGGGTGATTGGTGGTGGTTGTGTGTGTTTTTTGACAGTGTGTGTTCTGTTTTGTTTGTAGTTCCATATATGATCACCCAATCACCCAATGCAACACTAACTATGTGCCTTTAGAACCATGATATACAGACCAAACAACATCCCACTAATTGAAAAAGACTACCAAGATGAATTAAACACAATCAAATATCTAGCAGAAGCCAATGGATACAATAAGGCAATAATTAATAAACTCGTACACAAAACAAACAACAGACTAAAACAGAAAACAACAAAGTCATAACACTTACATATTTCAATAACTACGCTGAAAAAATAGCCCGCAAATTTAAAAAGAGTCACATACAGCACTACAAACAAAACAGAACTCACTGTCAAAAAACACACAAACAACAAAACAAATTTGGTTTACCTGGTGTTTACAAATTAAACTGCTCAGGATGTAACAAATTCTACATAGGTTCAGACAGGATGCAGCTTCAAACAGAGATACATTGAGCACATAAAAGCATTACACTCTACCACTGAATCCACCTTTGCAAACCATCTCATCGAGGCAGACCACACGTGCACAAACATAAACAGCGACATTGAATCATACACGTACACATAAAAGGCTGAAAACTAGACACTCTTGAACAACTGGAAATATACAAACACACAAAAACGCATAGAAACAACATACTAAACAGACAATTTAAATCACACATACCATTTGAACATCACACACACAAACACACACACACACACACACACAACAATGATCTTTTGAACGATGGTGCTGTCACCAAAAACAGGACGGGCAGCACTTTTAGTGACAGCCTCTGATGAAGCTCTATGAGTGAAAGCTATTTAAGCCATATGGTAAAATTTATCATTTTTATCAATAGTAACTTATGTTCCAAGTCAATAGTATTCTATATAGTTAATTAAGGGCTGCATCATGGGCAACAAAATCCAGGGACATATTTAAATTCTAAAAAAGTGTTCCCTTTCCTAGTAGCCTGCTTCTCAGTATAATTAATCCATTTCCCAGTAGCCTGCTTCTCAGTACAATTAATCAATTTCCTAGTAGCCTGCTTCTCAGTATAATTAATCCCTTTCCTAGTAGCCTGCTTCTCAGTATAATTAATCCATTTCCTAGTAGCTTGCTTCTCAGTATAATTAATCCATTTCGTAGTAGCCTGCTTCTCAGTGTAATTAATCCATTTCAGTCTTAGTCTGTCTCTTTCTCCTTTCAACTTTGGGCTTCTTTTTGCCTATTTTCTGTTCTCATTACATAAGCAAACCATTGCTTCCTGCTGCACATCTGATTCCTGCTGAAACAGAGTTCTATCTTCTTTCCTACTTGATTCAGCTGCCCACTTCAAAAATCTAATGTCACTGGTATAGTCTGCTTCTGTTTTTATCTGACAGAAGGTTTTATTCTTCACTTGGAAGAATATTAGCAGTCCCTTAGTTGTTACTGCAGTAGCAGTAATATTAGTTGTCCCTTACAATAACAACAGTAGAAAAGAATCAAATTTTTCTTGTGATTAAAACCTTTAACATCCTGGGCAAATTTTGTGAGGCCTTATAAAGTTGACTTATTTCTTTTAAATCCAGTTTGTTCTTCAACAAGATGATTTTGTTTTTCTAAGTACCAGTTCAGTTGGTCTGTTACTATTGTTTGTAGAGTTTTAACGAGTATCAAAGGAAGAGCAATAGACGAAAAGTTTCAATTTTGTCTTCTGCCTTTCCTAGTTTCCAAAAATATAATTTTCCCCAAAATATAATATAAATATTTATTACACTTTAATTGGTTTTAAAATATAATTAAAACACAAATAGGTATGCGTAATACTGTAAGACTGTATGTCCAACAACAAATTGAGTTACCTTGTATCCGTCAGTGACTTCGTTCTAGCGTTTTTTATATAGACGCGTTTCGTGACATGTGTCACATCATCAGTAATCCTCGTCAAATGTTAAAATTCACATAAAACACATAAAAACACATTTGTACATATTTACTAAATCACAATAACGACACACACATAACACGATGTAACTTCGGCTTCGTTGGACCGGTCCGACCGCGCGTGTAGTTGCCGAGCCACTAATTGAACTAAGTCAATCCTTATCACCAGTCATTACCGTCATGCGCGATTATATTTAGGGTTGTATCATATAGTGAGTGAGATTGAAACCTTAATTGTTCGTTTAATATACTGTTATTGTTGATATTCTTGTCTTTAAATGATTTATAAATCTCAAACTCCTCGAGAGCGTCCATTAACCTACCCTTACCGCATACATGGATTGCTTTGAATTTAGTATTGAAATCTGTGTAATTATGGTTATGCATCATTAGATGGCGCGCACAATTAGATTTGGTCTTGTCTAAATCATTCCTTGGTAGATGTTCTTTGTATCTGTTCAAGAAAGACCTGCCAGTTTGACCCAGATAGAAACAATCACAATCATCACATGACATCCTGTAAACACCTGTTTTCTCTTCTAACGGTAATGGTTGTTTTATGCGTAACAAATTAGAAATATTATTATTTGTTTTAAACGCGACTTATATTGAATTTAGAGAACACATTGGATATAATGTTAGGTAAAAGGCCGTACACTGTCGTTATATACTTTTTATTATTATTTTTATTATTGTTAACTTTATTATTATCGATGGTATTATGGTGGGATCTAGTTTTATATAGGTGTCGCTTAAGAAGTCTATCTATCATCGAACTCTTGTACCCATTCGCTATTGCTATGTGCGTTATTATATTCAGTTCATCCAGAAAGTCCTTTTGGTTAAGTGGAATCATTACCAACCTATGAACAAAACTGTTGTAAGCCGCCATTTTCTGACTATGTGGGTGATGAGAATCGGCGTGTATTGTAATATCTGTGGTGGTGGGTTTCCTATATATTTTATATTGAAATTTATTAAGATACTTAACAGTCAGGTCCAAAAAATTGAGTTTATTGTCAACCTCTGTTTCGAGGGTAAATTGTATGTTCTTGCTAAGGCTGTTCAAATAATGTTTCAATTTCTCTATCTGCCGTAGAGTGCCATTAAAAATTATAAAGGTGACGTCTACATATCGTGCATAGAATTTAATATTATTATAAAATTTGTTATTCTCTGAGAACATGTAAGTATTTTCAAAATGATGCAAGTATAAATCCGCCAGCAGTCCTGAAAGTGGCGAACCCATTGCGAGACCAAACTCTTGTAGGTAAAAATTATTATTAAAAGTGAAGTAATTCTGCTTCAACAGGACATTCAACAATAAAATTAACTCATCTATTTGTTTGTGATTCAGCTTCTCACCTTCAATGAGAAGATCTTTTACAATTGAAATTGTATCATGAACCGGCACGTTTGTGTATAAATTAACTATGTCAAATGAAGCAATTTTGTACGTAGGTAAGAGTTCGATATCCTGGACCCTTTTAATAAAGTCAATATTATTTTTTATGCTGTGATTATTTTTTAAAACGATACTATTTTTAATAATATGATATAATTTCTTTGCCGTCTTATAGCCAGGTGCAGATGTGTAATTTATGAGGGGTCTGACAGGAATATTTGCCTTATGTATCTTCGGTAGTCCCGTGAGCTGCGGGGCGCGTGCATTTATTGGTTTTATATAACGGCGAACATTATCATCAAACAAACTACCGCAACAATTAATAATGCCATTTAGCTGTTTGACGTATTCATTGGTGGGGTCACTGTTCAATGTCCGAATGTTATTGTTATCTATAAATTCAAGTACTTTGTTATTATAGACCAGTGTATCTAATATGACAATTGTGTTCCCCTTATTGGCTTTAGTGATCACGGCATTATTAGAAGTAAGTTTGTCTTTAATTTGTCCTAATATTTTGGTTTCTGTGGCATGTTTACGGTATGTTGTCAGTGGTTTATTAAGCTTAATACGTTTATTGAGTTTGACATTCATTAACGCACGTAATTCGTTTTGTATTTGATGGTCGGATACAGTTTTAATGGCTGCTTCCATATTGGCAATCTCATTGATAAAGCGGTTATTATTACGTAAGTTGGGTGGAATGTTATATTTTAAACCCTTGTTGAGTACGTCCAATTCTTCCTTATCAAAGACGATCGAAGTTTGATTAGATATGCGTGTGTAAAAATATTGTTTGTGCTCAGTATTGATCTTACTATGTCCTTTGTTCACTAAGTTTAAAAACTTCTTATTCTGGGTTATATATCTACTGTAAGTTATATCTGATGTATATTTATTCACATAATCTAAAATATTTTCGATTATAGCAGGATGGACGCTATCGAGCAATTGTAAGTGTAATTTGTACAACCGGTTATTCAGCATTAATTTCTTCCTATACAAGTATTTAATTTCCGATTTTACCCAGAAAAGTTCTGCATGTTCTTAAGTTTTTCTTGCAGTTGGTGAGGTATATATCCTGGCGTACTTCGGAATCAGGTTATTTTCTAAGCATTTCTTATTGAATTTAATGTGCAAGTTGGTTTTTAATAGTTTAATTTGAACAGCCTTAGCAAGAACATACAATTTACCCTCGAAACAGAGGTTGACAATAAACTCAATTTTTTGGACCTGACTGTTACAAAGTATCTTAATAAGTTTCAATATAAAATATATAGGAAACCCACCACCACAGATATTACAATACACGCCGATTCTCATCACCCATATAGTCAGAAAATGGCGGCTTACAACAGTTTTGTTCATAGGTTGGTAACGATTCCACTTAACCAAAAGGACTTTCAGGATGAATTGGATATAATAAGGCACATAGCAATAGCGAATGGGTACAAGAGTTCGATGATAGATAGACTTCTTAAGCGACACCTATATAAAACTAGATCCCACCGTAATACCATCGGTAATAATAAAGTTAACAATAATAAAAATAATAATAAAAAGTATATAACGACAGTGTACGGTAGCCTTTTACCTAACATTATATCCAATGTGTTCTCTAAATTCAATATAAAAGTCGCGTTTAAAACAAATAATAATATTTCTAATTTGTTACGCACAAAACAACCATTACCGTTAGAAAAGAAAACAGGTGTTTACAGGATGTCATGTGATGATTGTGATTGTTTCTATCTGGGTCAAACTGGCAGGTCTTTCTTGAAAAGATACAAAGAACATCTACCAAGGAATGATTTAGACAAGACCAAATCTAATTGTGCGCGCCATCTAATGATGCATAACCATAATTACACAGATTTCAATACTAATTTCAAAGCAATCCATGTATGCGGTAAGGGTAGGTTAATGGACGCTCTCGAGGAGTTTGAGATTTATAAATCATTTAAAGACAAGAATATCAACAATAACAGTATATTAAATGAACAATTAAGGTTTCAATCTCACTCACTATATGATACAGCCCTAAATATAATCGCACATGACGGTAATGACTGGTGATAAGGATTGACTTAGTTCAATTAGTGGCTCGGCAACTACACGCACGGTCGGACCGGTCCAACGAAGCCGAAGTTACATCGTGTTATGTGTGTGTCGTTATTGTGATTTAGTAAATATATGCAAATGTGTTTTATGTGAATTTTAACATTTGACGAGGATTACTGATGATGTGACACATGTCACGAAACGCGTCTATATAAAAAACGCTAGAACGAAGTCACTGACGGATACAAGGTAATTAAATTATTGTGGAAAAGTGACTTGGATACTATATAAAAACAAAATAACAAATTGAGCTGTATTGCTTATAGATATTACGTGATTCAATGTATTTTTGTTTGTTGCTCTTTTTCACTCTCATCAGTTACACCACACAATTGAAACAAAGACTATCAGTTCTGACAATAAATTCAAAACTACAACAGAGCTATATAAGAAGCTTAACATTAAATAAATATCGGTATGAAGAACCATACATGACTTCCATGTTCTAAGATTTATATTTAAAACCATTTACTTGAATTTGGTTCCATAATTTCTAAAAAATATCCCCCACCCTCAACTTATATATTTATAGACATTTTCACTATTATAGATATTTTTGTTATTATGGGGTAGTCGCTTAATATAATGTTATTTTTGAGTCACTTTATCTATAAAAATTAGGTACTTTATTCTTACAAAGAAACTGAACTATGCAGATAATCATCCCTCCTCCTCAACTGATCCCCACCATTAATGATATTTACACTTTCATAGAGTAATAGTTTTATCATATGTAATTGCAAAGGTATTTTATCCTTCAAAATTAAATACTTGTACTTTACTTGATATCAGCAAAGTAATTTTCAAAAAATCACCCCCTCCCTTCAACTACCCTCTCCATTTATAGATCTCATTCACCATTTTATAGTGCATTAATATGGCTTTATTTTCGTGGCACTTATTTGTCAAAATTAAGTACTTTACTCTTGTTAAACACAAAACAATGGAGGTAAACTACCCCTTCAACTTAACCGAACAACCCCGTTTTGATATTTACACTTTTATTGAGTAATGGTTCCATTATATATAATTACTAAGGTATCTTATCCTTCAAAATGAAGTAGTTTATTTGATATCAGAAATATAATTTTCAAAAAATTACCCCATCCCTCTTCAACTATCATTTTCATTTATAGAAAATTACTCCCTCTCCTTTGAACTACCCTTTTCATTTATAGATATTTCATATGCCTTTCTGCAGTGGATTATTATGACCTTCTTATAGGGATACTTTATTTATCAAAATTAAGTACTTTACTCTTGTTAAAACGTAAAATGTTGCAGGTAAACTACCCCTCCTCCTTAACCAACCTTAACCAAAATCAGTAAGCCTTGCGTCCTGTACAGCTGGAGCACATATGCAAAAAATTATTTGATTATGTTTGAATTTCCATATCTAGTTATTGTTTGCCATAAAAAAATCTACATACAGACACACACAGAGACACTTTTCAGAAAATGATTTTTCTTCATGTTTTGAGGATAGTACAATCAGAATCATCCCTTATCTCTAACACAATTTTTTTGCAATCATAAATTCTATTTCCTTATGGAACATAGAAGTAAAAATACATGCATATGTGAAAGTGAATATATTATGTATGTATGTATAATCTATATATCTGACTTTCTTATTGTAAGTAGTATTTTCTACAAATATTCACCACTTTCCAGAAGTATCCACTTAAAACCAAACCACATGTAAAAATAAGACACTACCTTGCAAACAGAAATTCTAGTTCTAACAGTAACTTCCCCAAATTTCAAACTAAATTTTATAAAAATGTGGCTGCATATATTCATAGCTTTAGTTTTTCATTATACATGAAAAAATAAAAGATCATGTAGTTGACTATTCTTTTTAAAGTATGAATGTTTTATTAACTGGAACTCTGTGTGCGTGCGCGCGCGCGTGCGTGCGCGTGTGTGTGTGTGTGTGTGTGTGTGTGTGTGCAGGAAAGACGTGAAGTAAAAATTAGCACATTACTGATTTTACCGTACTATATTTCCGTCTGGATGTCGGTGAATGTGAAAAAATTGAAATATTATGTGAAAAATATCATAACTAAAGTATGTGGAACTACTTTCTGGAATTAACCATTGTGTCATATTGCAATCTGACTAATTTACGTGGTTGTAAGAAACATTAACTTTGTGACTTTTGAAATGACTACATGCAAAGGTATGGCCATGGGCGTAACTTGGGGCCTAACTTGGGGGGGGGGTAAAGCTTCATAAATTCAAGTGTGTAGTGAGACCGTCTATATAATAAAATGAATAAAATATATTAAAATAAATAAAATATACAAAATTCTATATACACAGTGTTCGTAAACGCATCCTCTCCCTTAGGCGGCACCCTGTCACAAAATGGTCTCTAACGTTTGTTTTTTTTTTGAACAAAAATATTATTTTGATGTATATCATTCAAATCTGTCAAACATTCCCCTTACAAGTTTCTTCGAAAGAAATAAGAATAATAAATTTATGGCAACTAGTCGTCTGATAACAGTACAGACGTTGATAAATAGTGCTTACTGTGCTCACAAGCAAAGAAACTGTCTCCTCTTTGACTATTTGTTAGTTTTTATTTATAACAGCTGGAAACAAAATTTTATAATGCTTGGAACATTGGGCCCCCCTTGCCCCTCCCAAGTTACGCTATGGGTATGACCTTGACGAAAGTCTTTAGGACTAGACTGCAGCATAACACGTAGTTAATAAATATATGTGCCAAGTTGTAACTTATAGTAGTGATTCGACGTGAATCTGAAGTCATCAGAAATAATAGAAAATTTAGACACTTAACAAATACCAAATGGTATACATTATTATTTTATGAGAAAATAAACATAACAATATTCATTTGCAAGTGCAAGAAAACTGTGTTGTCTGACATTAGCTCCCCACAACAAAATTATACACAGGGATATTATCAGACTCCCTGATGATACAGTCATTTTTTCTGCGCACATACACCAGACAAATAAAATATTTGTTTGTGGTATTTATAATATAACTGCAAAAAACTTAGGAGTTATAATTTAAGAAGTATGTTATTTATAAAAAATATAAATTTTACCAATTTTTAATTCTATTTATGGTTTACTGAGTAAAGTTTACTGATACTTTATACACAAATTAATTTTCTAATCATGTATTGTAATTACAGGAAGTTTATTTTGGATTTTTTTGAAATAATGGAAAGTTCATTTTATGAAATCTTGTCTGAAGGTTACACTGACGATTGTCACCATGTCCAGATGATAAACGAAATTACATTTTGCCTAGCAAGTGTAAGTAATTCTCAAGCAATTGTGATTAAGAATTTATGAAGTACAAGGTTTGCAAGATATTGTCAACCACATTCTTCTTATTTGTAATTTGACATCCACTGTCTTCAGTATCTTCAAAGCCAACACTTAACTTTTCAGAATTAATGCAGTCGAAACAATTGTAGCTACAGTTAATTAAAAGTGGTGTGACAATACCTTATGCATTTTGTATTTCTGGATGAATAACTTTGACAATATCTCAACAATTTATACTCATATACAGAAAACAAAATTACTTAACAAAAGACAGTTAAACTTGTTCATCTGTTGTTTAATGATTAATAGTTTACCCAGTGGTTTTTGAGAGTCATGAAATGAAAGTCTACACAATATTTATTTGTGAACATTTATTATTGTAACTACTTTCTGGGCTATTAGGCCATGTTGTTAAATGCAGTTCAACCACTGGGTCATTCCAAATCAAATCATCCAGCCAGAACAAAATTTATCACCCACCCTCTCAGATTTTCATGAAATTTTTTTTACAGTATCAACGGACAAATATAACAACCCGTATTTTTCATTTTTGCCAAATTCGCTTTAGTTTTTTTTAATGATTTTTGAAAAAAAGTCCATTTTTAGCTGATTTGTTAGTCGTGGCGCGAGATCTAAAGAGCACTTTTCAATAAAAACTCTACTTGTAACTATATAATTCTATTTGACAATTTTATAAACGAATATTTTACATTTCCACCTACCTTAAATTCTTATGTGTGTTGGCCGTTATGTGTGATCTCTAGTGTTGAACTAACCCCATTCGTACGACGAACTGATCAGTGCAGCAAATGAAATGAGGTGTTTGAAATGATTTGTTTAACAAATTATTGACTATAGTAGATCACATTTTATTTACTATTAATGTGACATTTATTATATTTATGAAATAAAAACATGTAAACCTTTTTCTTTTTTACCTATGAACTACATCATCATTTTTATCTATATCAAAAGCTTTAACTATCTAACATTTATTATTCTAAAAGAACCAATACCTTTATTTCTATTTCTTATCTATGCACACAACTTGCATACCAAATTTATTTGAGATCTCATTTTTAATTTATTTCCCCAACATGAATCTAATTTTTTAACTGTCTTCTTCGCCCATTTATAAAAAATAACTGTTACAAAACTTACGTGGTCCAACACCGCTGCGCCACCGCGTGTTTACGCACTTTCACTATTTCACCGAATTTCGTTAAATTTTGTTCTTTACTATTACTTCAGCAACTCCTACGTTATTCTTCTATCATATTGGATGAAATTTAATATATTTTTTACTAAAATTAGACTCGGTTTTTTATAAGTCGAGTCTAATACCACCCGGCCGGGGTTGTGACTGAGCTGAGAGTGCGAACAAGTCTCCCCACTATCCCTTTTAGATGAACGGGAAGGCACTGCCTTCAGGCTGCAACTTTTTCATCACCGTACACGGTAGTATGGACTGTCTATGTGCCAAATTAACCAGCGACGTTTGGTGGTGACGATATTAGAGGCCTAGGTGGGTGGAGCCTCTTTGTTGATTTCCTCCATCTCCAAAGCACATGGCAAGAAAATCTTTCTGCTTAGCCATTTTTGTCACGTCGGTTCCAACTGTTGTGCGTAGAAGCTGCGCCCGGGCTCTTGTACGCGCACACCGTACGTGACAAATACTCTGTTTACAAACAAGTATTGCGTTCTCCGACTACACCCAGGCCAAAAAGTTATGTTACCGTTCATTGTTTGAATCCAACGCTATTTCACATGGGACTTGCAATGAGGATACTAAAGAAATTTAAATAAATTTAATAAAAAATAAAAGCCCCCATTTTGACACATTACATACTTGTATGGTTATTATTTAATATTAGTTATGAAACTCACAATACTTACTTTAAATTTCACAAGGATTCCAAATATAAAGTCAAAAATGACATTTAGACTCATATAAACTTGTTTTTCCACTTCAAAGTTGGCAATTGTGAATTTTTTTCTCCGTGCAGGCTTTTATGTAAATGTTTACAACTTTTTTCTGTCTGGTCCTATGAGGCTGAAAAAGGCCTCATTTGAAAGAGGATGAAATGTAATATCTCTACTATACTGAATATTATGAAAATAACCAAAAAAGTGTTTGCGACCCAAGAATGTTCACAAAAAGGTTATCAAAGCAGATTTAAGACCAATATCTCTTAAATATGATAAAGAAGTAAAAAGAAAAAAAGGAATAATATTAATTCCTGGAAAAAAGATTTGTGACAACTGTAGAAAAAAATTGCCGTATAAAGATCAGATTTGTACACCAGAAGAAATGTTCAAGATTTGTGACCAGCATTTTTGAAAAATAACATTTCAATTCATCAATACAGACAATGTAAAAAATGTAGAACCTATGTTAACTTTGCGTTTTAGTGATCATTAAACTGTTATTGGCACAAGGTCCTTCCATTATTTCCCATTATTTCCAACTACTACCCAAAACCAAAAATAGCAGCAAAACGTATCAGCAGTGACAAAGATTTTTCCTTAAGATATAGCTTTTCGCAAGAACTGCAACTTCCAACTCTCCAACCAAATACCTATGTAGGCTGTGTCTATGAAGAAAATGTTATATCGGACTAATTTTGGAGCTAGATGGTGACAACGAAGATGCTTACATCAATTGTATGCATCCTCACTGCCCATCAAAAACTTTTTTTTGGCCAGAACATAGAAATGTTGGGAGAGAGGATAAGTGTTGGGTCCCTTTTACAAACATAATTTGCTGCATAGATATACCTGAATTAAGTGCTTAGGTGGGGCGAATGGTTTTCAGACTATCCAAAAAAAGTATTCAAAATATTAATGCTGCCTGTGCAAGGAAAAATTAAGTTTCATATCTATCAATGAAGAAGCACCTGTATATATTATAAATGTCCTGTAATACCATTTAAGACTGAAAAGGTAAGCTAACTCAACAAGTAAATACCTAAGCAAGTCATTATTTTTACAATACAGACAAATCTTCTTTAAAAACTATATTTTTTTAGTTTTGACAGGTAGTTAGGTCTTGTTACACTTATAAGCCTAATTTTTAACTGAAGGTTTTAGTACAGAAAAATATAAGCAAACCTTAAGTAAAAAAAAATCCTCTTTGGCCACACAAGATAGGGTACTATGCTAAATATTTCAATGAAATATCAAAATAAACTTTGCACTTAAATTATAAAATGATGTCATTAAATACCCATGACTTTTATTTTATGCTATTATATTACATTTCATCCTCTTTCAAATGAGACCTTTTTCAGCCTCATAGGACTAGACAGAAAAAAGTTGTAAACATTTACATAAAAGCCTGCATGGAGAAAAAAATTCACAATTGCCAACTTTGAAGTGGAAAATAAGTTTATATGAGTCTAAATGTTATTTTTGACTTTATATTTGGAATCCTTGTGAAATTTCAAGTAAGTATTGTGAGTTTCATAAATTAATATTAAATAATAACCATACAAGTAGAGTTTTTTATTGAAAAGTGCTTTAGATCTCGCACCGCGACTAACAGATTGGCTAAAAATGGACTTTTTTTTTTAAAATCATTAAAAAAACTAAAGCGAATGTGGCAAAAATGAAAAATACGGGTTGTTATATTTGTCCATAGATGTCGTAAAAAAATTTCATGAAAATCTGAGAGGGTGGGGTGAACACCCCTGGATCACGGTAAGTAGAGAATACGGTAGGTGACACGCACATGTTGCTGACAGCTGATGACGTCACATGCCACACTCGACCAGCGCACCACAGCAGTGTATATTACGAGTATACGTTTAGAATTTATTGCATGCTACATATAATTCAACTAAGAATGCTTCGACCACAGAATAAACTGATATTATAATTATTTGCTAGAAAGATAATTACACACATGAAAATAACACATCTTATAATGCATACAATATTAGTTTAAATATCAGTCTAGTGTCAACAAATAAACTTATCTTCTTCCACGTCCTCATTTGTAACTCTTTCATTTCGGATAACGTAAGTCTCTATCCTGCAAGCTCACTAAGCTGTTTCTTCAAACAATATCACTACACAAATTTGTATATACACTTTTTATTTACAACAGAACTACAAGCACTGTTTGCTATGTAACACGCCTATTTATTTATGTAACTACTTTTTTAAACTTTTTCGTTTGTTTTCTTGAAGTTTCATAACTACGTTTTTTATTTTGGGCTTTCTTATTTAACGCTTTCATTCTAATAAACGATCTTGTTCTTGCATAGCACCGCAAGGCAAATTCTTCAAAATGGGGATATTTCTTGACCATGAGATCGCAAAAATTTTTTATAACGTTTTTAGAGCGATTTAATGTTGTCCCATGAAACAACTGAAAGTCTGTTTCCAATTTTATAATTTGTTCACACCATTCCTCACTAGGTCTCATAAGTTTTCCTCTTGAAAGAACCGATAACCAGTCCGATTTCTGTATATCGTCTGCACATTTACCGTAACGATATGTTCTTTATATTTTGGGAATTTTTTGTACAATCTGTAACATATGTATCCAGCAAGGATTTCTAGAAGTTCCTCATTTTCATTCAGCTTTGTGCCACAAGTAGGCCTAATTGTAGACTGATCTGATGTTAACGGTTCTTCTTTAGAAGAGTCGGATTTTTCTCCTTCTAAATTTGACTGTTTTAATGAACTCAAGAAGTCCATCACATATGTCTCAGGAAAGCCACTGTTATTCGGAAGCAAATTATCATCATAAGCCGTAGGAAAAGCTTTATTTATTACGTGTGCTGTTAACGGTATGTTCTCACTTGTGTCATCATTTACAGTGTGTATGTTGCTGTTGTTTAAAACTATTGAAGTGTTTTTACCCAGTATTGAAGACTTAATTCTTTGAATAACTGCAACTGGATTTGGATGATCGTAAAACAAACCTAAGCCCCGAATTTCCGAAAAATAACTTTCAAGAACGTCTTGATTTAACCTTGACGTCATTAAAAATAAATACCCGTTTTTTTTCAGGTCGTTAAATAAACCTCTTAAACTTTCAATTGAAATGTGAAAGCCTTTTTGAAACGGAAGTAGGGCAGTTTTTCCCATAACCCGCATCTGTAAGCATAAGTTCAATAATTTTTCTAGAGCTTCGTCTTGTACTTGTAGATCGATTCCATATCCACTTTTTATCATGTTTTTTCATTCATACCGCATCTAGAATTTAATATATCGAAACCATCGTTTATTGTTTTCACAAATTCTCCTACATGAGACTGTTCAGGAAAATGATGTAAAATCGCTTTCGAAACTGTTTCCGAGAGTAATTCTGCTGCCTTCCTGACGTTCTGCCGTTCACTTCCAGAAATAATCACATGCGAACTACTTAATTTATAACAATACTGAAGGTCTGATCTATTATAATTCAGTTCAATTAACTTTTCAAATACTTCCTTTGTTATTAATTTACCAGTGGGTAGAACAAAACCGTGGTCTATAAGATGTTTCCTCAAGAGTTTTAGCAAATGAGGCACATCGCAAAAAGCCCAAACTTTTCTTTCGTCGCAAGTGGGATTAGTGATGTAGGATTTCGATGGCGTAATGAGCAGTTCAGAAAACAGCTTACGATTGGAAGGACCCATATCGCATACGAAACCACACACTTTGAAACCAATTGATTCAACAGAAATTATTGTGTTTATCAATAAATCTTTAGTAATGGGCACATCAAAGTCATAAAACAAAGGTTGTTTCCATTTTCCCATAAGACTTCTGGCCATTATCACTTGTACATTTGTGTGAGGTCCAATGAAACAGTCGTCTACATTGTCATAACAAATAGTACTTTGTACTTTCATTTCGTTTAATGACAAAATTATGTCTTTTTCTCCGTCATTGAAAAAAGGAACCTGCTCTCGCATAATCCGCAGACTTAACTCAATAACACCAGGCTGACATTTCACAACAGAAAGTCGACGTTGAATCGTACGTTCGCTCGGCAGAGGGTAATTTAAAACACGTGTTGTATAATGAAATGCTTTTTTTGACAGCGATCTAAGAGTTACTGCTTTTGCAATATCTTCAGAATCCCCATTCAGGCATTTTCCGGATTTTAGATATGTTACCTGTCCATGTGTAAAAATATTTTCATAAACATTTAAATATGCTTTGTCTTGAACGGAGAGACTTTTTAACAAAGCAATTTCTTCCTTGAGTGCAGTAATCTGTTCCTCTAATACTAAAATAGTTAATTTTAAATTCTTATTTTCATTTGTTAGTAAAGTCACTTCGTGTTCATACTGATTACTACTTAGGCCTAACTCACTGGTTTCGTCGACTACATTTTCAATCAAAATATTTTTTTTCTACACTATCGTTTAATAAATCGCTGATATCCTGCTTTCTTTTTCTAATTTCAAATCTGTTTTTACGGTCAGTTTCATTTAACAAAGACGTAGCACATTTTTCTGAAGATTGCGGTATATTTAGGTGAGGAATTGCCGTCTTCTTTAATCTTTTCTTAGAGGAAATGTTTAACAACTCGGCCTGTAAATCCCGTTCGTAATCGTTTGAATCAAAATGTTTAGAGCACAACACAGCTTTCTGCACGTTGAAGCTATCTTTACGTTTACACAAATGAACCCAGGTACGTTGCACGTTTAGTTCTTTCGGAAATCTGTGTAAGGTAATACCCGTCGCTTTACTGTTTTTATAATTATTTTTACACGTTGCAACAGCACAAGTGGAAGCCATTTTTCGCAGAACACTCAGTACAAAATTTAAACACTTGTAACATACACAAAAACACATAAAGGCACACAAAACATGATAATAAACACGGCATGTACTCTTAAGAAAGCAATAAGCTGTAAGACACTAGTGGGGCATGTGATGTCACGCACTCAGTAATGCTACTGCACACACAGCGTTGTCACCTACCGTGTTCTATACTTACCGTGCCCTGGATGATTTGACTTGGAATGACCCCACTCTATTGGTGACCATCTTCAGTGCCTGAAGGACTAAAAGTACTGACACGGTCTCTGTCAGCCTGATACCCCAGAAAATAGTTATAATAATTACGATGCTGTCCTTGAAAGCTTAAGAAATCAGTTGTGAACATTTATGTTTGTCTTGATAGTGGCTAACATTAGCTGAAAAGTAAAAGAGAGAAGGAAACGGTTGATGTAGCGTAGTGCTGATGTCTGGAATTCCATGAAGCAGAAGTGGGTTAACATTTATAAGAAAAAGTTATATCTTAAAAATTTTTTATGGGTAGTGTTTAATATTTTTTGTTGTTGGTTTGGTTTCCTGGGTGTCTGACTGTTTCATTAACTGTTTACATTATAAACTGTAAGTATCAATGGGGAGAATAGAGAAGAAAGGGAGAGGAGAGTAGTTGGACAGATGCTATATAAGAGCATCTGAAAAAATGTGTCGGTAGTGACAATACACATAATTATTGTATGATTGGTCAAGACACCAGCCAATCAAGTCTGTGAGCTGATATAATAAACACATAACCAGCAGTTTTAGTAAGAATACTGTTGTTGCTGAAACGATCAAACAGGCAATAAAAAAAAAAGACTTCTGCAAGGTATAACCAAATGTCTGGTTATACAAATTTACAGTAAACCTAAACACAATGAACAACATATTATTTACTTAACAGTGTTTTAATATTACTTGTTAATTATTTTAGCATGCGTACGTAGATCAATTCATGTGCCCCTAGCAACTGCTTTGATAGTGCTCGATGCAGGCGTATACTATGCATGTCAAGTTCAGTTCAGACTCAGGCACCAAATGAGAGCAGCAAGCAACTGGGACTGACTCAGTACCACATGGCTGCATAGCATCTGTCTAAGGAACTAGGTTTCCACATTTGTCCCCGGAACCGTTTCTAAATTCATTAATTTTTTATCTATGCGAGTAAACCCTGTTATTCCTAACCCTGTTGCTACAGGGATCTGCTTCCCCCAGTTTGAATCTCCTTTGAAACATAGGGAATTTCCAATTAGATAAGCCGACTTTATGGTTCCTTAAACCTTATTCTTTTTGACAACTTACCGCTTGCTGGAGTCTTTCTAGAGGAGTGTATTGTTAAATCATACGGGTTTTCATTACATGATGTGATCATAATTTTTTATGTTAACTAAAAACCCTCACATACGAGGGTTTCCTACCGGAGGATTTACATGTAATGTATTCTATCATAGATTATGTATGATTCACAAAGGTTGTGTTTTCATTGTATTGAAGCTTAATGACAATTTTTTGGCTTTACCGTTTCCTGAATAAGGTGTTGTTGGGTTTTTGTGGGGTGTGTTTGTTCTGAGGTTGATTATCTTAGGACGTTCAATTTGTAACACATACTGTTACAACGGTCTACTTGATCATTGTAGGTACAGTGGAAACAAAATTACAAGACACTAATTAAATCACTAATCACCACCTTTAATTTTCACAGTTAAACAGTTCGTAATTAACAACACAATCTCTTATAACAATCAAATAAAAATTGTTCATACGCAAATAAATGTCAAATAATATTAAAACACAATACTTAACTAATAACCACTTGAATGCACACAGTATAACTTGTAATCACCCGACAATAAACTCGAACCGCACTGTAAATATTTGCAACTATACTCAACTGAACGTCGTTGAGTACTGGTATTTATACCGCCCCAAATTACCAGATTATTCCATAATGCGTGTTAGCGCCAGAGTGTGGACGTAATTAATTGTGGCCTTGACACAGTCCACGTGGCTAGCGGCTTCGAGAAAACTCTCGCGAATGCGTCTGCAGTCATGTAGGCCACACACATTAGAGCGAGATTCTTCTGGCACATTCAACAAACACGTAGATTGTTCTGTGATGTCGTAACAATACTTTATGATAAATTTCGGGAGACGCATGTGATATTCCTGGTGGGGTTAAAAATTTATTCACATGTGTATTTTTCTTTCTCATCCTGGTTTTCTTGCAGTGTAACCGAACATGTTTTCATACTTGTGACATTTTGAAACCTTTATGGTAATTTTTCTGCCAAGTGGCAGAGCTTATCTCGTGGAGGTTACGATCAGCAAGTGTACCATTATTGACTCGTTTTACATGTTGTTAAGCTATTGTTAAACAGTGAGTTATTCCGTTTTTGATGCATTAGTACGTACAAATGTTATTTTATATAAATTAACATCCTTTATATGGTCTCTTGTATTTATTTTCTTACCTGTCATTAATATGGGCCAGGTTTGGAATTATGCTTGCTTCGTGTGTAACTCACATTATTTATTTAATATGTCTCCTTACTTGTATAAGTTTTTAGTAAAATAATCAGTTCTTTTAATTTTACAGCTATCATGTAAATATACGGAGTTGATGCCAAGGGCAGTGATGGCTCTTGAGAAACTAACACTTTTGTTGAAAAAGAACAAATCAACTATGAACAAATATATCAGTGAAGAACTCAGCCTGCTTCTTCAGAATCCCATGTACGTAAGTGTACAAGGTAGCACAATGTTAGAAAATAACTAAGATGTGCTATAATTTTTTTTTATTTAACAGTTAAACTAAATCAGGATATGAGACATTTTATATATCATTTTCTCCTGAACAATTCGTATCTAGGGTATTGCATGAAGTCTTTCTTACTCATTAATTGTTTGTTAAAATTAATATTATTTTTTATCTGTAATGTTTGGTCCAGGAAATCGTTTAGTGTACTCAGGCAGAGAACGGTGTGCAAATACAAATAACAATACGCAAATCAAGTAAAACATACCATTATTTATTTTTCTTTGAGAACACAGCAAAGATCATGAACACACTTATTCCGCCTTATAACGTAAAACTAATTATTAATAAACTACGTATATCAAATTACTACTACTGTAATAGTACATATCTTCACAATAAAGTCAACAACAAAAGATAAAGAATGAAGCACTCATAAACTAACACCAGAACACCTAAGAAAGGATGATAACTGAGTAACTGTGTACAAAGTATTGTATAAGATTCAAGAACTCAATAAAACAATTAATGTAATTAACTCAGTAAACCAAAGAACAATAAGTAGTGATAAAGAAGAAAGCATAGAAGACAACTTAGTAACGTGATAAACCCAATAGACATGGTAAGTGAGAGGTATAAACAAGTCTAACAACGAAACCACGAATTAAATAAAGACGTGCTAAGCAACAAGACAGTGAAGACCACATTAATTACCAAATAACTTAAATGCATGAAGAACTGAAAAGAAACAAGATTAACAAAAATAGTCATTTTTTACTAGAGGTCAGAATGTTTCACCTCACAGAGTCCACCAATTAAATAAAAAGCCTTTTTCTATGTCAGACAACATATTACTTAAAGATAATTAATATTTTCAAGGAATAAAAAGAAATCAAAACAAAAAGGGAAATATTATCATAAATAAATCTTTGGGAAATAGGGAAATAGAAAATGCAAATTTGGTGGATTTAAATAATACAATTAACCTGACAAAACAATAACTGATGATGACAAATACCCAGAAGAGACGATCAAATGACAAAAAAATGTAAATAGTTGTTAGTAGACATAAATATAATGTAGAAATGTTCAACTTAGTATGTAAGAAATAAGACATTGAGTATAGCCTTAGATTAAAACTATGAGGAGGTCTGCGAACCTCAAACAGTTATTTTGTATAAGTGAACTACAGACTGTAAGTCATATAGAATTACAAATATAATAATATTGAACAATAATTGTAAAAATCAGGTAGTGTAACAGTGTAGAAAGGTGAGAACAACAGTGATAGGCGTTAAAAAGTAAAAACAGTATATAGTGTAAGTGAAGAAACATATTTACAATATGAACATTGTATGAAACATGTAACTTATATGAAACAGCAAGGCAACTAATATAGTGAAATAAAACCAAGGGGAAATAATGAAAAAATAAAGAATCTTCCGTTACAAACTTATAATATAATAGTGACGAAGATACAATAAGATTCTATGGAATCATATTAATTATAAATTGTGAAATCGGACCTGTGACCCATAAACGTATCATTGCCAAGACCTGAAATGAATGAATTAGTGTTTTAATAAAAAGGAAGGTATTGTTGGAAAAATATTGAAACCAGACAGAACATGTCAGTTTTACTGCTGGATTTTATACAAATTAAAGACAGATACGAGACGAAATAATACAGAAAAACTATGGAAATAACTAAAAGAAGGATGTTTTAATCGATGGCACGAAAAACTTGAAGTCCAGGAGCGAAGGATTAAGAAATAAGTGTGTAAAAAAAACTCCAAGATTGGTGAGATTACTCCAATGATCAACCACGATATTTGAAAACATTTTAACATTTAAAGATCGAGTTACAGCGATATACTATCACAAAAACAATAAAAACTTTATCTCCTAGAAATAGGATTTATTTCCTAGAATCTTTATTTTTAACAAACCTATTATGGTAAGTAGTAAAATATTTATTTACAGTGTTAACTGGACAAACTGTGTGTGTGTGTGTGTGTGTGTGTGCGTGTGTGCGTGTGTGCGCGCGCACACGATTTATTGTTGTTTATTGGTGTGAATATATTATTTTTGTTTCAGTATTGGAAACATTGTGATGGACACACGTGAAAAAATTGACTATAATGTTGAAAATATTATACGATTTCTGAGTCAGTTTTCAGAGAACAGGATTTACAGCAAAGCAAAGTAACAGAATTTTCATTGAATCACAGAACTGTGTGTCTGTGTCTAGGCAAAGAAATTCACACTGCTTCATGTTGTATATTTTGAAGTAGTATGATGTATATAATGTCAGATAAATCTAATATATACATATATGTTATTTATATATTTTTGTGTATATTTTTATATAAAAATGAATTTTTGTATCTTATTTTTATTTAAATATATGCAAATGAATTAAGTTTTTGAGTAGTTATTTTCATTCATGAATTGAATTGGATTTTACTTCCATGTTCCGTAAGGAAATGGAAGTATAGTGATGGCAAAAAAAATCGTGTTCGAGATAAGTGCTGATTCTGATTAAACTACCCTCAAAACATGAAGCAAAGTTATTTTTCGAAAAGTGTCTCTGTGTGTGTCTGTGTAGAATTTTTCCTATGCCGAACGATAACTGCCACACATTCAAACAGAATCAAATAATTTGTTGCATACATCCCTGAATTGTAGAGGAACCAAGGCCTATTGATTTTGGTGAAGATCGGTTAAGGGGAAGGAGTAGTTTACCTGCAACGTTTTATGTTTTAAAAGGGTAACATTTTTCTATAATGAATGATAACTGCCGCAAATTCAAACAGAATCAAATAATTTTTTGAATACGTTCCTGAATTGTAGAAGACTCGAGGCCTATTGATTTTGGTGAAGATCGGTTAAGTGAAAGAGGTAGTTTACTTGCAACATTTTATGTTTTAACAAAAGTACTTGAAAATTCATTTAAACTTTTTCAAACAATGGTAATTGTTCAAAATAAAATAATTTTGTTGCCTGGCAATAACAATATAATTTTTTCATTTTAATTTAAATGATGTATGAGTGAAAATATATTGTTACGACGGTCTACTCGATCGTCGTACGTACAGTGGAAACAAAATAAGTACAAGACACCAATTAAGTCACTAATAACACCTTTAATTGTTACAGTAAAACAGTTCGTGATTAACAACACAGTCTCTACAACAAATCAAATGAAAATTGTTCACACGCAATAAAATGTCCACTAATATTAAAACTCAATTGCATTACAATTATACCGTCCGATTATAAAACGCAACACTTTACTAATAACTACTTGAACGTACACAGTAATAACTCGAACCGCTCTGAAAATATCTCGCACTAAAACTGACTTGAATTTCGTTGAGTACTGGTATTTATAGCCAGTCGAATATCTAGACAATTCCTAGTTGCATCTTAGCATCCTCCGTATGAACTACGTAATTAACTGCGGCCTTGACACAGTCTGCACAGCTGGCGGCGTCGAGAACAATCTTGCAAAAGCGTCTTCAAGCACGTACACCACACGCTTACATTCTGGATGTCTCTGGAATGTTTGATAAACACGTAGATTGTTCTGTGATATCGTAACACTGCCTCCTCCTTAAGCCTGTTCGTCCCGAACTGGCAAACCATCTCTAACGTTGTACTTAACCAGGCGATCTAGGTGGACGACCTTGAACTTTCGCTGTCCTTCCTGTTGAATCCGATAAACAACATCGTTAATTCTTTTTTTCACAGTGTAGGGTCCTTCCCAATTAGACTGAAGCTTAGGTGAGTGACCACGACAGCGCTTTGGATTGCACAACCAGGCCAGATCTCCTTCTTGGAAACCCCCACTACTGCTGCGAATGTCATACCGAGTTTTCATTTTATCACTGGCAATCTTCAGCCATCCTCTTACCAAGCGATTCATTTCTCGCAGTTGGTTTTCTTATTGCGATGAATAGTTCTGCAGCTCTTTGGACTGCTTCTCAGGTGATCCGAACATTAAGTCCCCAGGAAGACAAATCTCTCGCCCAAACACCAATTTTGCTGGAGTCATGCCGGTTGTGTCGTGTCCTGATGATCTATATGCCATGAGGAATAGTGGTATACGTTGGTCCCAGTCTGTTTGGTTCTCGTCAACAACCTTCGAAAGATCCTGCTCAAGTGTCCTATTGAATCTCTCAACCATCCCGTCCGACTGAGGATGCACAGGCGTTGTCCTGGTCTTTCGAATTCCAAGCAGACGGCATAATCCTTTAAACACTCCTGATTCGAAATTTCTCCCTTGATCCGTATGGATTTCCATAGGGGCTCCATAACGGCAACAGAAGTTGTGAACTAACTGCTTTGCCAAAGTGGCAACCTCCTGATTTGGAATTGCGTAAGCTTCCACCCACTTAGTAAAGTAATCACCTACAACCATGATGTACCGGTTTCCATCGTCAGTAACTGGGAATGGTCCAGCAATGTCTATGGCAATTTTCTCGAAAGGCAGTCCAACGTTATATTGTCTCATTTTTCCCCTGCTTCTGGTTTGTCGGCCCTTGCTTGCAGCACATATTTGACGCGTCCGAACCCATTCCTCTACATCATGACGAAGATGAAGCAAATAGAATCGCTTCCGTATTTTGTCCAGGGTTTTGTTAACGCCAAGATGGTCTGCAGATGTTCCATCAGGCATCTCCTTCAAAACAGACTGCACTTTACTTCGGGGAACTATCAACTGCATGACCACGTCTCATAAATCTGCACTTTCCCAAGCCCTTTTCAGCAGTCCGTTTTCTAAGGTGAGAGATTCCCATTTTGCCCAGTAGCCCTTCAGCACTTCGGAATGGCAGATATCTTGCCAATCCGGGTGGCGACCTTCCTCTTTTGCTGTCAAGATCGGTCCAATGTCTTCATCAGTCATCTGTTCTTGTCGACAGTCTTGTGTTGTCCAGCCATCTGGCAGGAAATTACAGCGATGGCTTGAACATGTTCACTTGAGTTTTGTTCTTCTTTTCTGTGGCAATGTCGGCAGTCTTCCGGGCACGGTCTTCGTGATAAGCCATCTGCATTGCCATGCAGGCACCCCCGTCGATGTTGTACCTTGAAGTTGTACTCTTGCAGACGTTCAAGCCACTTTGCCAACTGTCCTTCCGGATTTTTAAATTTCAAGAGCCATGCAAGTGCGGCATTGTTGGTACGTAGTGAAAACTCTCTTCCATAGAGGTATTTATGGAAGTGCTCCAATGCTCGGACGATTGCCAGCAACTCCCTCCTTGTAACGCAATAATTTCTCTCCGGTTTAGAAAGTGCCTTGCTGTAATATGCTATTACTCGTTCTTCACCATTTTGCACTTGAGACAAAACTGCTCCTAGACCAGTATTGCTTGCGTCTGTGTCTACGATGTACTTCCCTTCGGAAGCTGGAAAAGCGGGAATTGGTTGCGAACATAATGCAATCTTCAAAGTCCTAAATGCTTGGTCACACTCTCTCGACCACTGAAAGTTTCGTTTATTTTCCGTTAGCTCATGTAGTGGTTTAGCAATAGTAGCGAAGCCTTTCACAAAACGTCGGTAATATGAGCAAAATCCCAGGAAACTCCAAACTTCGTGTTTACTCTTCGGAACTGGCCAGTCTCTTATGGTGTCTACTTTATTAGGATCCATGCTAACACCCGCTGCCGAAACCAGATGGCCCAGATACTGTACTTCCTTCTGGAATAGAGAACACTTCTTCGTACTCAGCTTCAGTTGTGCACCGTGAATTCTAGTTAGAACTTCCTTAAGGTTTTCCAAATGGTCTTCGAAAGTCTTCCCGATCACTATGACATCGTCTAAGTAAACAAGGCAAGTTTTCCATGTCAGGCCTCGGAGTACCAGATCCATCAATCTCTCAAATGTTGCTGGTGCATTACAGAGCCCAAATGCCATGACATTAAATTGGAATAAGCCACTTGGGGTCAAGAAAGCGGTCTTTTCCTTGTCGTCTTGATGAAGACCCACTTGCCAATATCCACTTTTCAGGTCCAATGTGGAAAACCACTGTGCTCCGGACAATGTGTCGAGTGTATCATCAATGCGAGGTAATGGATAGCAGTCTTTCTTTGTAACATCATTTAACCTCCGGTAGTCTACTCAGAAACGCAATCCACCATCCTTCTTCGCTACCAGCTCTACAGGAGAAGACCAAGCACTTGACGAAGGTTCGATTACTCCCTCTGTCAACATGTCCTGTACTAACCGAGACATTTCCTCTTGTTTAGATAATGGAGGCCTTCGAGGAGGTTGGCGTATCAGTGTTGTGTCCCCGGTATTGATGCGATGTTGCACAAGAGAGATTCTTCCCAGTGACTGTCCCCGAACTGCAAAACAATCTTTGAATTCATGTAAAAACTGTCTGAGTTCTTTTACCTCAACACTTGAGAGGTCATTAGAAGATCTGTTCAATAATTCTTGCAGTTCCTCTGGTAATTTGGAAGTATCCGAAGAACTGGATATTCGTTGTGTTATTCCGGCTACCCAGGCCACAAGAGTCAATTTGCCTAGGAGCGTATTGCTTTGTAAAGTAATAGCTTGATCCATAATATTCACCACTCTAATAGGTACATTTCCGGTTTCATCAGGTTTTACTAAGCTTTTGGCAATTAGTATGCCTGGTGTGCTGACTACCTGGGGTTTGAATATAGAGCACTGGTTGCCCCTAGTATCTACATCGGTTCTAACCATGATGATCTTTTCGGAGTTTGGCGGAACAGTTACGGCCACTTGGTTTATGACGTCCATCGATTTTTCTGCTGTCGTCATTGTTGATAGAATTACCTCTTCGCCTCCGATTCTCAAGACATTGTTCTTGAAGTCGACTATAAATCCGTATGCGTTCATAACGTTCACACCAAGAATTGCTTCATCCACAATGTCTGCAACAAGTACTTGATGATTAAACTCAAGTCAACTGAGGTGTAGGTGTATCTCCACTTTTCCATACACTTTTACAGGCCATCCAGTAGCTGTTCGCAAGCTGCAAGAGCACCAGATTGGCTTGAGATCTTTCACCACGTCGGGGCGCACAATAGAAACTGTTGCACCT
The DNA here is from genome assembly GCA_034769895.1 of Magicicada septendecula. Classification (NCBI taxonomy): domain Eukaryota; kingdom Metazoa; phylum Arthropoda; class Insecta; order Hemiptera; family Cicadidae; genus Magicicada; species Magicicada septendecula. The sequence goes on along the minus strand of CM068374.1, from coordinate 320,668,285 downwards.
GTGTCAACTGTAATCGAGGTTGGCCTTTCTTGAACAAATTATGTAACTACCAAGCTCCCGCTGTTTTTCTGAAGTGTAGAAATTGCGTATTGTCTAGAGGCTTCATTCCTCCAGTTAGTCAGCACACGCCCCATTGCACCAACTATTGCTCGTTTCCCTGCTGCTGAATTCTAACCCGACAATCTCGTTTTAGATGTCTAGGTTTCCCACATCTAGAACACTTCGGTCTTCCATCCTTTCTTATTTTATTCTGTGGCGCCGACAGTTGAGTCTCTGTTCCTTGTTCTTCTTCCTCTTCGTCTGTGCCATCATGATCTTTTAGTGCGCACACTTTATGACTTGTCCAACCAGACGCTGATTTGGCGGCCTCAAATTGCAAAGCATGTACCAGGGCGTCCGCACTGTTCTGGTGACTTGCCATTCGTAACACTTACTGTAGTTTGTTGTCTCAGACACCGGCAGTAAATGTCTGCATCGCAAAACTCGTTCATAATCTTCTGGCACTTCAGGATAGGCCAGTCTAATTAGTCTGTCGATACTTGCTTCAAACTCTTGATGGCTCTCCCCGGAATGCTGTCGCCTTGCTCTCAATTGGGTGCAGTACACATCTCGCAAATGTTTATCACCATACCGTAATTCTAGAGCTTTTATCAATTCGGCATAGGTGTTCTGGGTGTCAGGTGTCACTTTCTGTAGTAATTCTGCCGCAGGTCCTTTTAATGCGAGAATGAGTGAAACAGCCTTGTCTTTCTCTGTCCAATTATTTGCGCATGCAGCAGCTTCAAATTGGCGGAGGTGCGTTGCCCAGGGACTGCTTCCGTCAAAGGTTGGAGCTTTGATATGAACTGTCCCTACTGCAGGTAAAGTTACTTTCTCTGTTGACTTATTTTCTGCGTCTTTTATGTTTTTATCATTTGTACAATTTGTTCACCAAGTTGTTTTGGCTGCATTTTCAGGCACTGCTCAACTTCACTTTTAATTTGTTCTCTTATGTTTGCCATTGAGTTTTCTACTGCAGATATTTTTGTTGACATAGTTTCTTCCACAGTCAAGACAAGATTTTTCTACTTCAGCTATTTTTAATGTCATTGATTCTTGTACCTCCGATATTTTAGTAACTTGTTTATTAAGCTCACCTCGTAGGAGACCCAACTCTGCGGCAGTTTGTTCTTGTGTCTGCTTTTCTCCTCCTGTATTAACTCCTTGATGTCTTCTGTTTCATGCTTCCGTTCTTCTTTTTGTCTTTCTTCTGTTTCTAGAATTAATGCTTTCTGACGTTCCTCAGCCTCTTGTCTTTCCTGCCTGCGTTTTTCATCCTGTCATTTTTCTGCTTCTTCTCTTTCTTGTCTTTGTTCTTTTTGTCGTCTTTCTGCTTCTTCCACCTCCAGCCTGCGTCTTCCCTCTGCTTCCAGCAGGAGGGTTTTCTGTCTCTCTTCCACTTTCTCTGCATCCTGTCGTCGTCGTTCTTCTGTCTGCAACAACAGCGCCTGGAAATTTTCCATCATCTGACTGGCATCCATTGTTTTCCGATTAATTACAAATTACACTCGTCTTGTACAGAATGTCCACTATTAACCGTTCTATCCCAGTTCTGACACCACTGTTACGACGGTCTACTCGATCGTCACAGGTACGGTGGAAACAAAATAAGTACAAGACACCAATTAAGTCACTAATCACACCTTTAATTGTTACAGTAAAACAGTTCGTAATTAACAACACAGTCTCTACAACAAATCAAATGAAAATTGTTCACACACAATAAAATGTCCACTAACATTAAAACTCAATTGTATTACAATTATACCGTCCGATTATAAAACGCAACACTTCACTAACAACTACTTGAACGTACACAGTAATAACTCGAACCGCTGTAGAAATATCTCGCACTAAAACTGACTTGAACGTCGTTGAGTACTGGTATTTATAGCCAGTCGAATATCTAGATGATTCCTAATTGCGTCTTAGCGTCCTCCGTATGAATTATGTAATTAACTGGCGCCTTGACACAGTGCGCACAGCTGGCGGCATCGAGAACAATCTCGCAAATGCGTCTTCAAGCACGTATGTCACACGCTTACATTCTGGATCTCTCTGGAACGTTCGATAAACATGTAGATTGTTCTGTGACATCATAACAATATTGTTCCTGGCAGGCAAAGATATCTTAATTATGTAATGTTTACGTTTCAAAGTTGTATTATTGTGATTACTGCAATAAAAAGGCAGGCAGGACACACACACACAATTTGCATTATTTCTGGCCACACTCATGTTTATTTTCTTACGTTTGCACGCTTTTTAAATGGAAAGTGCCGAAACCCACACCAACACAACGTGTGCAAGCCGAAAAGGTGTCCAGCATGGATAGCGATTTGGTTCTTGTGGATCGCTGGCCAGTCTAACTGCACGTGTTTACAGAGGAATGGTTCATAGACAGACTTTTTGTCTTTAGGGAATGAACCCTCTGCAAGATGCTCAGGGTCCATGAGAGACTTTGGAGCACTCCTTCTTTTCCGCGTGGTTGTTATGTGAAACGTACACTGTAGATTTTTGTCCACAGTGTACCCTCATACACACTAAAACCTGCTCTGATGTTTTGATTACGGACATCATAATATTAATACTTTGGAAACTTGAGCACTACTTAATGGGGATCAAACATTAACTTTTACATACTTTATGCATATTTTGAAGCAATAAATGTTTTAATACATTAATACAATCTGTGTACTTATTTCTATTATGATATATGAATTACAAACTAATATGTGCATGTGTGTATGTATGAAAACTATATAAATATTTTTCTCCTCTGGAAAATTTTTTGCCCCTCCTGGAAAATATTTTGACCTTTTTGATGGCTAGTTATTTACTAGCCTGTGTGGAATATAGCGTTATGACATGGATCAGAATGGTGGGTGTTAAACAGAAGGCACAAACGTATTAAGGAAGAAATGTTTTTCTGAGAAATTTATAATTATACGGGTGAACAGAATTGTCATTCAGGAAATCTGAAGATGAATGGAAAGAAAGAAAGAATAGATTTTAAAAAAGAAAAATGACTTGTATAGTATTGACAGGAAAGACTTTGATAACACTATAGACATCATTCACCCTAGGCCGATAACTCACAGCGAGAGTCCAATTTCATTACAGGAATCAGATCACAGTTCCCATTGGTCAGCTCTTCGTTTGACCTACAAACATTTTATCCAAAAGTACAGTCCTTCCTCACGAAGGTTGAGGATAGTCTTCACCCACCTGACATGGGGGTACCATTTTAGCCGATACGTCATTTCTTCAGAACTCAAGCATCCACTTATTTGATGTTTTGTCACCATATCTAGCTCTGCTTCTTGTCAAATATATATTATAGACACAAACGTAAAATTCTGCATCTGTCATGTCTTGTTTGAAATATAAATCTTAGAACATGGAAGTCATGTATGGTTCACCATACCGATTTTTTCACTACCTAAACCTTTTTAACAAGAAGCTCTCCGTTTTAATAGACATATTAAACAGCCAATCATTATTGCAATGAATACAGAAATACACCATCATGGCTCTATAGAAACTGTTGAATCCTTTAATACACATATTACTTTCGAGTGGTACGGTTATTGTTTCTATACACCATGAAAAAGCAATAGCCAGTAAGTGTGAAAATGAAACATTTACTTAACGATAAGTGGGATAAACGTTTCTTTGGAGCAAATGTTCTTATTTAATTGTCTTCTTGGTCATATTATCTTTGTAATGTGTTACATTTTGTGTTAGATCAGTCAAACACAGAAAGACACATATTATCTGGTCTATTTGTTCCCCAGCTTTGTATTTTCCTCATGCCTCCTTTTTTTCCTCACTATAGCCATTCACTTTCTCATCCTTTACAATTTCTTCTGTTGACTCGTTTTTTCAGAATAATATATGTTGCACTATTGTTCCATGTTCTCTTTAGTTTTCCTCTTCTGTTCTTCCCTGTTGGTTTTGTATCCCAGATATTCTTTACTATCCTGTTATCCCTGTTCATATAGATGTTGAAAATCAGAAATCAGGGGGTGTATTTATGGGGAGGGGGCAAACAGGACCGGACCCCCCTCAGACGGTCAAAACCTGACAAGCAATTTTGATAATCTCTTAATTTTTAAGCGGTTTTATTAATTTCTCAGCTGTGCACACTAATACAGTTGTAAAGTAATACAGTTTAAAATATCCCTTAAAATAAACGTTTACAAACAAGTTTATTACACAGCATTTGTGTGTTTCTTTTAAATATGAAATGTAGGAAAAATCAAGTCAATAAGTATCAATAGTCAACAGTGTTTCAATAGCGCTTATTTTTACTGTGTTATTACTTTAATTGGATTGATTTCAGTATGTTAGTACACATTTTTCTGTCACTTTAAAGATTGTAATATTGATTAGCCTTAACTTGTTTTTTCTTTTGTATGAAGCCGACTTGACCAGAACTCCCCCCCCCCCCCCCAAGACGAAAGTTTAGATTTGCTACTGTGAAAATAATACCAGCATTTTATCATCTAACACTTCTTCTATTGATCTAGTCTCATTTTCATTTTGTCATGTATAACCATCTCGCGTGACAGTTTTTTCAAGTATATTGTTTCTGCTGCTTGTAATCACCCCCCCCTCTCTCTCTCTCTTTTTCCCCCGTCCTCTGTCTTGATATACAGTTCTTTCCTTTCATGCAGATGTATAAGTAGGCACAATAAATGGTCATATATATATAATTCTTGAAGCTTCTTCTGCAGTTGCCATAATGAATTAGTGGTTCCACCTCAGTGCTATGGTTACCTTTGGAGATATTAGTGTGTTGTCCATAGAATCCTCATGTTTGTTTTGAGGTGTATTTTGAAGTGCATTGTGTCTACAACAGATGATATTAATACTTGTTGGTACATTACACCACATAACATATTAAGTGAAACATTAGGTAAGTGTAATTAACAAATTCGTGTGGCAAACACTTTTTCTATATAATGAATCTTGTGAGTCACTAAACCATTCAAGCCAATGGAGGTGGACTACTTGATCATACCAGCTAGAATTTCAAGAAGAGAGCAAACACACCAAGAAGTCAGAGAGCCCATGATGTCTGGAAGCACCACTGCTAAAAAACAAATTATGTTTTATGAATGGACAATCAAACGTATCCAAAAAGATCATAACAGACATTCAGAGGCAGAAGCAGTAGACATAACGACATGTAAAAAGGTCCAGAAACATTGATGTCTGAGAAGTAATAGCAAACGGAGGAGTACAAGAAAATGTTTGGCATGACTGGCATACATGCCAGAAACAGAGTGAGAAATGTTATAGACTGTACAAAGCTTGCATAAATATGCAAGGCGGTATCAAAAACATTTTGAGACTGGGCCTATATTCAAAAAAGTACTTATTACTTTACTTAAATTTGGCCACCATCCCCTTCAAACTAGTTGCCTTGTGCAGGAAAACATTACTAACAGCACATTTTCCAGTGGAATACTTCAGGAATGTCCTGTTCTTAAAGTGTTTCAAGCACCATCTGAAATTTGTGTTTAATCTTGTCAGTGGCTTCAAAATTGCACCCTTAAGTTTGAATTTTATCTTCGGAAAGAGGAAGAAGTTCCAGGGGACCGAATCGGATGAGTCAGGTAGGTGAAAAGTGGCTATCACATTGCTGGAGTCTAAAAACTGCAGAGTTTCCAGCCAGGCATATTGTCATGATAGAGTATCATGATACAGTGCAAATCAGTTGTCTTTACACCGTAGTTCAGCTCTTTTTTGCCGAGTGTACTCCCTCAGATCTCTCAGAAAATTGTAATAAAACTGGGCATTGATAGTTTGGTCTGTGGGGATGAATTTAGTGATGCACAATCCTGTGAATGTCAGAAAAAAAAATGGTGAGCATACTTTTCATCCCACTTCTAACTTACCTTGCCCTTTTTCAGTTTTAGAGATGCTGGGCTCTTCCAATCACGCTCTTATGTTGAGTAGTCTCTGGTTTTAATTATAGGTCCAAGTCTCATACCCAGTGATGATCCTCGACATGAATGTTGATTTTCCAGGACCTGCTGATGAAGATACCGATAAGAGTCCAACACAGTACAATTTCTGTGCCGAGGTCAGAATCTTGGGTGCAGACTTTGAAGCAACACAATCTATATTCAAATCAGATGTAATGATTGCATGAACTAATGTTTCACCTAATATGTTATGTGTCAGTCTCAGTCTGAACTGTTCTGTATGGGACGTTGTCAATGTCAGCAATGTCCTGAATGGTTCTTCAATGATCTTCATGCAGAAGCTGGCTAATTTTGTCAAGTTTTTTGGAGCTGTGCTCACTAAAGCTTGCCTTTACCTCTTTTCATTTTCCATTCAAGATCTGTCATTCGTGAAGTATAAGTAAGTACCTTTCAAAACACCTCACATGGTTCATTGCATAAGTGTGCTGCAGTGGCGTGGCGTAGGTACATAACAGCTGTTGCCGGTTGAAATAGGTCTGAAACTTAGCCTAAAAATTAATTCGAATTTTTTCTAGTACCAAGTGTTCTTTTCAGAGCCAAAATGTCTTTTTAGAGTATTTTCTATCATTCGCTGGCAGAAAAAGAAGGTCCCTGTTCATTGGGATCTGACTCTCATTATACTTACACAGAATAAATAGGACACAAATAATCGAATTAAAAATAATAAAGGTAAACTGAGAAACACATGACTAAACGAACAACACACAAATAGGTAGTTCTTGTAGTAACTGCTGCACGTTGGTTCTGAAAACGAACACAGCTGCTAACTGAGTGTTTTGCCAGTTTATACAGTGGCAACACATTGGGTGGACAAAAGTGTTCTCCTCTCCACAGTCAATATAGTGACAACTACTACAAGATCAATGACCGTACACCATAAAGCATTGCCAATGTCTGAGCCGGCAACACAAGACAGTGCAAGTTCCCAGCAGTTCTAAAGCAACGCTACACTTTTCTTCAAGTTTCCCTACTAATATTGTTAGGATTTCAAATTATTCAATAACCAAAGTATTCATTCTGTGGTACAATGAATGTTATTTTCTCTTATTTCCAGTACTGTTTCCGCTGGCAAACAGCGGTTACATGGACGCCATGCTACTGGTGTGCTGAATCATTTGAAAGAGCTTTGCTCTAGTTTGCAGTCCATTTTGAAATCACAAGTGTGCCTCTGCACATGCACACAAATTTAATGAAAAAAAATTAAGTTTAAATGAATAAAGGCAAATAAAATTGTTCATAATAATAATAATAATAATAAAAACAATAATAATGCTGATGATGTCTCTCTTTTGTACCACTAATGTATTTCAAAAGAAGCAGGGTAGACAGTTTCCAAAGTAATCTGTTTGGAATACAAGGAAATTAGTGTGGACAGCACTGCTTCAGCCATCCATTATATCACACATTGTTATTCCAGATATTCGCTTCCATATGCTCAGTTGATGTATGGGTTTAAAAAACACTTTGATTTTATTCTTCATCCAGGATAATGAATAACACTGTATATAGTGCATTAATTCATTTTGAGTAGATTAAAAATTATTCAGTTAAATTAAAATGGAAATAATTTAATTAATTATTGAAAAACCTGTGTTAGATTTAATGGGTTGGGAATTCAGACAATAATAGATTTAGCTATATTTAATGTAGTTTTTGTCTCTTTTTCGTGCCACAGGGGTTACAACAAGTAGTCAAAACAAACAATACCATTTTGTATATAATAAAGCTTTGTAGGAAGTAATATAGTAAAAAATGTGCCCATATATGTAACTTCTTTTAAGGCAAGCAACTGATTATCTGAAAGTATATTACATCATATTAACTGAATAAACTGAAGACAGTTATCACTCATCCATTGATATTAAGTGTGATATTAGATTCACCAGTATGGCATTTATTAAAATTTTAGGTATATGACAATGGGGTCCAAGGGTAGGGATGTGACTAAGGACCTGATGAAGAAGGTCTCTTAACCTCTCCATCTCAACTCCACTCTCACCTACTCGTTGGTGGACCCTGTTAAGTCGAGTAACCCTTTCCAAGATTGTGGTAACTAATCCCTTTGGCGGAATGGGTCGACAAGCAAACGAGTGATGGGCATCTTTGCAGATGCAAATCTGCCAGGATGGCGTCTGTTGGCAGCAGGATAGACACCTAATTGTGGTAGCAGAGTATAGTGGCACATACAAGCTGAGTTAGAATGCTTACTGCTTGGATAGACAGGCCTCATAAGCCATGGTGAAGGTAACCTGTCTAAGGGAAGGAGACCCTGAAATGAAAATCCTGGTCCTCCAGATTGGGGGTTATACAATGGGTTGGTATACCATCTATGTAACTATTATAGTACTCATAAAAAGTTTCATAGGAAAAAGTTGAACAGATCTAGTGGTAACAGACAAGGCAAAGAAATTGGAATCAATCCTGTGAAGCTGGAACAGGTCACCAAGGCATAATCCTTGTTGGGGAAGAAGAAGAAGATATGACAGTAATTGATTCACAGGGGTGAGGGAGCAAAAAGAGCTAACAACATCCTTCAATGAGAATATAATTTTGGATATTGGATAATAATTTTAAGATATTTAATAATTATGAAACAATACTAATAACAAAAATGGATCACAAGCAGAATTATCACTGTTGCACACCACTATATAAAAATATTCCGATTAGCGCTTTCAAGCTTCACAGCTCATCGTCAGATCGGAAATGAACAAATAACTTAAAAATAAACTCTTCACCCCCACTCCACCACACCCTTGCTCACACACAACAAACTATAATTCAATGTCCCTTCCTCCCCTCTGAGCCCTGTCCCTCCATCTGGACAGTTACATATTTTTCTAGCAAATTCCTTGTGTTTCAGTGTTGTGTGTGTGTGCATTCCTTTTAAACCTACCGTCTTTCTCCCCCACACCTGGGCCAGTCACACACCCTTATTTAAAAATATCCAATTAGTCCTCTGCAATTTAATTCTTAATCTTATCTATTTGTCCTCTATCATTTACTTCTTAATTATGTTATAAAATATTTCTTCATTATCAAATTTAATTGTATTATTAATTAAATTGTCTAACCCTTTTTCTCTTTCTTTCAATATTTCTAACTCCTCCCTAAGTTTCCTTTCAACTGTGTTATTTACTACTTTTACAATTTCGTAGTCTTCCAAAGGATTAACAAACTTATGGTTGTCTTCTATGAAATGCCTTGCATATAACGAATTCGTTATTCTATTACCTTCTCCACGTTTGTGGTCAGACAACCTGAATACGAATTTTCGTCCTGTCTCCCCTAGGTACACTTTGTTGCAGTCTTTACATTTTAATTTATAAATTCCGCTTTTCTGTAAAACTGGGATTTTTTCTATATTTTTATTCCTTATCTTATCAAATACCGTTTCACATTTTTGAATAGCTATATCTACTCCGTATTTATTAAAACATTTTATAATTTTTCTAGTATGTGAACCGAATCAAAAGATAGGGAGTTAAAAACGATAAAGGGAATTGTAAGGAATAATAACTATAACACCAACATAGTGGATAAAGTTATGAAAAGGGTTAACATACAAAAAGCTACAATAGAACCAGAACAAAAGAATTATGCAGGCTCATTGACATTCATAGGTTCACATAGGTTTACATAGGTAATATAAGTTTGTTAATCTTTTGGAAGACTACAAAATTGTAAAAGTAGTAAATAACACAGTTGAAAGGAAACTTAGGGAGGAGTTAGAAATATTGAAATAAAGAGAAAAAGGGTTAGACAATTTAATTAATAATAAAATTAAATTTGACAATGAAGAAATATTTTATAACATAATTAAGAAGTAAATGATAGAGGACAGATAGATAAGATTAAGAATTAAATTGCAGAGGACTAATTGGATATTTTTAAATAAGGGTGTGTGACTGGCCCAGATTTTAATTTACTTTTAAGTTACATTTAAGTTACTTGTCAGTAGCGATCTAGAATTTGGTCTGGTAGGAGGGGGGGCGTTGGGTCAAGTCGGCTTCATATAAAAGAAAAACAAGTTAAGACAGTTATTATTATTATCAGTATTACTAAACTAAGCAGTCTTTAACACTTTCGCTGCGGATGGCCCTCACCTGAGGCCCTGCTGTATGTAGCCTGCTTACGGGAGAGCCTCAGGTGAGGAACGCTCTAACTTTTCTCCTTGTTGGGTTTGAACGACTCATACGTGGTGGGGATTGCTTGTTTCTATTCCCGTCACTGACAGCTGAATTCAGTAGGCTTCTAGCTTTTGAATAATACGCTTCGTTTGTAAATCCGTTTACTAGTTTTTTTGTACTTACTTTTAAATTGCAAATTTTTTTCACTATTTATATCAATTTCAATTAATAATTCTTTATTACATTATTTAATACACTTTAACATTATTTACTTCAGTTTTATATATTTTTTTTGGAGGTCTTTAGAGAAACAGAATCCAGTTGCGGAAATTCAATTATTTGAGTTCATTCACAAGGTATAAGCAGAGTTTTATTTTAAAATTTTATTCAAACGTAGCATATTTAGATTAAATTTTCTAAATCGTTAGGTCGGACAAAAACGTAGCGTATTTAGAGTAAATTTTGTAAATAGTTAGGTTGGGCAAAAACGTAGCGTATTTAGATTAAACTTTCTAAATCGTTAGGTTGAACAAAAATATCGTTAGGTAGCGTATTTAGATTAAGTTTAGTAAATAGTTAAGTAAAGTTTTTAGTAATAGTTAGGGATAAATTAAATTAGTTTTATTTAAATTTCATAATTTTTTAATGTTAAATAATAACACAAATAATATATATTCGGTGTTCAGACTTTGAACTGTTAAACCTCTGTATTGTAATTACTGCACTGCGACACGCGCAGATGACGTCACGTTTAACCTCTGTATTGTAATTACTGCACTGCGACACGCGCAGATGACGTCACGTTTTTCTTATCTATCGTCTACAGCCGGCGCAGCTCAGCTGTCTGTAGCGAAATTTTCGTTAGTTCTTCACTAGGCTCCGAGTCGATCACTCGTAATATTCCCGGCCGCGGCTACTGGCTTTCATTTTTTAACTATTATTATGTGCAGCATGCACTAATTGTACTTGGTGATCTTTGATTTATTCATCATGTCTTTCGACTTCTATTATTAATCAACTAACGGTCGTCATGGCGTGTAAACGTCTGCGCGTGTCAGCAACAGTATCCAAATTCAATAGCTTTCAATAAAAGATTATTATATAAAAGTTATACAGTCAACTTCTATTTACTTTATACCAGCCCTTTTCATTCAGCGTCTCCTGGAATAACTCGAGAAGACTTCAAGAGCTTCCAGCACGCAACATTTGGTCCTAACGGGCCGGATATTATTTTTGCCTTACGGGCATTTCTTGGTCCACAAGCGACCACATTTTCGTTCACAAGCGACAACATTTTCGTCCACAATTTCAAAACATGTCATTTAATGGGCACAAAAGCCTGTGTCCCAAACAAGCTTCAAAATTTAAAACATTTTCAAATTGAGATTGCTGGCTGTGGCATGTCCTTTTTTGCCGCAAAAGACGACCTACAGGAGTGACACACAAGATACAACAGAGCGTCAGATCTGACACAACAGGAAACGGCAAGACCAGTGCCGGCTTTAGGGTAGGGCGACCGGGGCGGTCGCCCAGGGGCGCAATGTCTTGGGGGGCGATGAAGGCGCCCCCGAAACTTTTTTTTAATTTTTACTTACCGTACACGGGCTACTAAATTTACATTACCTGGGTTCTTTATATAGCAAACCAGCACCTAAACCCACATACCCTAAGCTCTTTTCACTACAGATGGGATATTAAACCCACAAACTGTTGGTTTCTTAAACCGTAGACGGGCTATTTACCGTAGCGTACTTACTAAAAAAGACAAATAAACCCCTGAACCCTGAACTCCTTATACCGCGAACCTACTATGAAACTCACAAACCGTAGCCTCCTAATTTATAACTTATTTATTTATCAATTAGTATTTAAGATAAAAAGGTTTATTTTTATAATGATAAATAAATAAATAGTTTTTTACTAAAAAAGTAAATTTTTATTGAATCCGATACAGTTCGTTTTTACGTCAAATGCTCTTCTCGCTGAGATGCCGATACCTATGTTATGTACCTTTTCCAAAAATTAATTGAAATGACATCTTTTTTCTTTCAATTGACGTCAATATCGCTTTTTTATATTTAAGTAGAAAATTAATACAGTTGCAGTTTTGAACATATAATCAAAAGAAATACATTAAATTTGATTATCTTATTTTTTTGAGTAATTGTAAAATTTCAAGGAAATTATGAATGTTAAAATTCGTTCTCAAAAAATGCAGCTCAAATTTCGTAACTCGCTTGTTTATTGTTTTAACTCGACGTAGTTTTTCCGTGCCGCCGGAGTTGCACGTTCCACGTTCGGACTTGTAAACAAGTGCGAGCGCGACGATCACTAGGTATATTTATTGCATTTGTCAGTTTATTAGCAGACCTGGATGAGTGCGATGCTTTTGTAACTTAAAAGTATTATTGATTCTTGTTTTAATAGTATTGTTCTTAACGAGTATACTACAAGTTTATTAAATATCGAATAAATTACGGCATTAAGTTTAAGGTAAGTAATTGCAAAGTTAGTAAATATTGTGTTTTTTTTGTGTGAAAAAGTTATATTTATATTTACAATTATTCATAAATGTTACCATTTATTTTTTTTATATTGTTTATAACTAAACATTATTTACTTTTACGGCTTTAAAAACTCTTTTCTTTAGAATAAAATCTAAAATATTTTCATTACGTTTGCAAGTAATTTTTCCAATTAGTTAGTTAAAAGTATAGCGATCAAAAATTTTCAAATTCATAATTTTCTGATCGAGAAGTGCGTTTGCACACAGTCAAGTCACCAACCCAAGCCAGAGCAATAAATAAAGACAATTAAGAACACGTCAACCCGACGCCAGCTACAAGACAATGAGAGAACGTTTGACTTAACGCAACAAAAGAAATTGGGATCGGCTTTGACAGACCAAACAACTCAAATTTACGACATCACAACAAACCGATAAAAAGCAGAGTCCAGTGGCACGGGTACGCGGAAAGTGTAACGAGGGGACGTATAGGGTTAAGTCAACGCGTGTGAACGTAAGAAAGAAATACTCACTGACAAAGGATTTAGAAAGGTCTTACCAAGTACAGAGACAATACGGCAAATACTCAATGAATACAAGACGAGCATGTTGCACAGCATGAAAACAACGCCAGAGTGACAACTTATATTTACGACGAGAAATCGTGGAGGCAGCTCAGAACGACAGCAAGCAAGAAGTTATTAATTGGTAGAAAAAAAACGAAGGGTAGTTGAACAATGAACAGGACGCAATAGATTGTTAGCAAGGGAATAACAGCGAACCTTGGTAAACACGTGAAACAAAGGTTTGACGGACAGGCGGGCAATTACTTTACATTCTTAGAAATAGTGCAATGTCCTTTGCTGTGTATTTCAAGGGATGTTCGGTAGCCAACCAGAGTTTAGCATCTTCCGAAGAAGCAAGTGGAGAGAACTGTTGTCATGGTGACAACTAGGGGAGCGAATCAGGGAGTCGAAAACCATAGATCTTCACAGTGGAAGGAAGTTTTGGACCTATCGAGAACGACCATAGGCGTGGAAGACAGAAAATTACATTATGGTAGAAGACGTTTAATAAAAACTGTTTGCGGGGTACGCGAGGAGCTCAGTTCCTTAGTTTTAGTCTTACTCAGTATCTTAGTTTTTCAGTCTCAATCACAGTCTCATAAATTTTTATGTTCAGTATTTCACTCAGTTCTACAGAAGTTTACAGCAGTAACGCGCAGTTTATTTACTTAGTGCGAAGTTATATAAGTATCGTTAGATTTCGAGTTCAATACGACAAACTTTAAAAGTACTATTCAATTATTCGACACCATGCAAATTAGAAACATTAACAAGTGAAGTAACGTCTCAATATTAGAACTTTTGTGCATCAACTTCGGACATTGTGATTAATATCAGAACGTAATATGATTCAGACGTAACCATTCTAATGGTGCAGACTCATGAACAATAAGTGACTCAACATTCATAAACACTAGTGCATAACATTGCGCACATTTACGACCAAGCTAAATAAAACGTGAATAGTCACATGAAGCAGTTTTGCAATAGACATTTATTTGAACACAACCACTAATATGGTTGCACTTACACAACACAGAACTCTATAAACTCTTATTATAGACGGATAACACCAACGCCACACTACGCATGCCGCGAGTGAATTCTCTTCGCGAGTTACACAGTGATAGTGAAACATCTAATCAACGGAACTACCACTCACATGGAATCACCAGTGAACAGGAAATTTCGCCGATGGAATTTTGGATATTCACAATATCAAGTTAAGTCCTCATGATATTAATACTATAATAATACTGCTGCTCTGTCTCTTTTCCAAGAACCAACACCTTTGAGGAATTATATAATCAATCGTAAAGATAATGTTAAAATATAAAAGCTACTCATCTGAGACACATAATGAACGCATTAGTTTAGAGTGAATAATATTTGATTGTCTATGTTTTGAGTATATTTATAGTGTTGTATGTTATGTTTTTCAGCTAGCAACAAAAACGGATTTATATTGTGATTTGTGTTCTTATGTGTTTCTGAATGTATTTTCAGGTCATACTTTACATTTGTGTATCGGAAGTTTATTTGAATAATGTATAATAAATAAGCATTTTATTCGTTATGTATTTTATGCGTTCATTATTGTCACAAACCTTAGTAGCAAAAACACACTAACGTCAATTGATTTGTTTTAATAAATTTTCTTATATTGTTTTTTATAACGACAATTATAGAGTCTCACCAATTATGCTAATTAATAATGAATACATTCAATTATTAGAGTGATTAATACGTTTACATAATTAGATCAACTCGACACATTTTAGTCTGATTGAATAATTTATAATTTGCATAAATTAGCATAATTGTCGTTGTAAAAGGTTAAAATAACCTTTTCGAGACAATGCAATTTAATGTAATGTTTATGATTGTTGCAAAAATTACTGATAATCAATTAGAAGAATCATTAATATATGATTTCCTTTTCTCAATTGCGATTCAAAATTCTTATTTAAGGATACTCGATCGTTTGGTAACGTATCATCGAGCTTAACATTTTGGGGGCACTTCGTGAAGTTATAGGTTATGTTATATTATATCGAAGAATAAACTGTTGTAACCGAATGCATTACACTTTTTACAAAACGTTTTACCATAAATCGATTTGAGTAATATAAATAAATGTAGAAACAAACAATTGGTTTACATTTTCTTTACTACACAGCATGTTGTGGCAGTGTTATAGGTGTATGTATAATATGTATGCTAGCCGTCTGCAAAGTCAGTATAAACAGCTACTTAGAGCGCGCGCATGCGCAAATAAGTCTAATAAGAGTAATCGTAAATTGAGAAAGTTTCATAAATATTTTTACAATTATTTAATCGGCAACTCAACAATATTGATTTATCATTTCATTCTTATACAATATTCTAAATGGCTTTGGTTATTTTATCCAGAAAATCTTTTTACATAGAAGTACGAAGTCAATATAGACCACGGTCCCATAAGGATACGTGCACGTGTTAAAACAAACATTTTTCTAACACTTTTTTTGCTGATTTTGGTCGGCTATCCCACCTATTCGAGGCAGTATGCGAAAGTTAAAGGTTTAGACTACATTGAGTTCAAGTCTAAAGTCTTAATATCTTTTTATAAGAAGTCGATCGAGTATCCTTAATGTTAAATAGTATATATTTCGATGACGCCGCGTATTCATGTGTTACTTTCATAAGTTTTAATAGCAAATAAATGTTTTCTCTAGTTTTATTACTGTTATTTTTACCTTTGCATTATAGATTAACTTAGTCAGAGAACTAAAAAATGCCAAAAAAACTATCAGGAGCAGAAAATAGAAAAAGGAAAGCTCAACAAGATCGAGCTGTTCAAGAAATAATGAAGTCGATGAGTCTTGAAAAATACATAAAAATTGATAATAAAAAAATAGATATAGATGCTCCACCCTCCACTCAACCGAGCATCATTGATTCTCAAAATATTTAAAGCTCAGAAAGTGTCGGCAATTCGCAAAACAAATCTGTATTATTCTGTATGAGTACACGTAAATTGCCAAATAATGAACTAATCTTGCGTCGATGGTTAGTTTATTCAAAAAATTCAGATAAAGTATTTTGCTTTTGCTGCTCTATTTTTAAAACAGATCTTGATTCATCGTGGAGTAATGAAGGTTATTGCAATTGGAAACACTTAAGTGCCGCTATAGTTGTGCACGAAAACAGTGCAAATCATAAGAAATTGTATGTTCAATGGTCTGAAGCAGAAAAAAGATTAAAAAATAAAACAACGATTGATCATTTAGAACAATCGCTAATTGCAAGAGAAGCGGAGCATTGGAATAATGTAGTACATAGATTATTGAATATAATTTTATATATGACAAAAAATAACATGGCGTTTCATGGATCTTCAGATAAACTTTTCACACCGAATAATGGAAAGTATTTAGGACTTATTGAATTATTTGCAAAATTTGATCCGGTTATGACGGAACATGTGAATCGTATCTTAAGAGGAGAAATTAAAGATCATTACTGTGGAAAAATGTAGCCAACGAATTTATTGAATTGATGGCTAAAGAGGTTATTTTACGTATTCAGAAAGCTAAGTATTTTACAATTATAGCTGATTGTACTCCAGATATCAGCCATACAGAAAAATTATCTCTAACAATAAGATATGTTAATTTATTTGAGGATAGAATAGAAGTTTGTGAAAGCTTTTTAGGTTTTAAGCCCATAACAGATTCTACTGGAGAGGGGTTAACTCAATATATATTTGATATGTTAGTAGAATATAAGCTAGAATTAGCGAATTGCCGAGGTCAAGATTATGACAACGGAGCCAACATGAAGGGTAAAAACAGTGGAGTACAAAAAAGAATTTTGGATAACAATTCGCTAGCATTCTATTTGCCATGTGGATGTCATAATTTATGTCTTGTATTGTGTGATGCAGCAAAAAGTTCAGTAATTTCTATTAACTTATTTGGAATCTTAGGAAGACTGTTTTCTATTTTTGCTGCTTCAGTCAAGCGTTGGCAGATTTTACTTGCACATATAAATACTTTTACTTTGAAACGCTTGAGTGATACACGTTGGGAGGCAAAAGTTGAGAGTGTTAAGGCTGTTCGTTATCAAATCGCTGACGTGCACGATGCGTTAATAACTCTCGTAGAATCAGAGCAAAACTTTGATTCTCTAGCGGCTCATGAAGCCTTAACTCTAGCTGAGCAGCTAAAAGATTTTAAATTTGTAGTATCACTTGTTGCATGGTACGATATTTTATTTCAAATTAATATTGTAAGTCGATGCAAAAACAAAAAATTGATATTCAAGACGGTCAGAAATTAGCTGACGACTGTTATGAGTTTCTAAAAAATTATGAAGAGAAAGGATTCAAGAATGCCATAATAACTGCAAAGGAACTAGCTCTCGAGCTAAAATCTGAAGCAATTTTCAAAAACGATAAAAGGATTAGAAAGGTTAAACGTCAATTCGATTACGAATCTGAAGATCAACCTATTGAGAACCCTGAAAAAAATTTGAAACGGAATTTTTCAAACTCTACTTAATACACTATTAACGTCTTTCAAAGAACGCTTTCTTTTGCTTCATGAACATTCTAAAGTTTGGAGCTTCTTATATGACATCAAAAAATTGCCTTCTGACAAACAGACATTACTAAAAAAGTGTAACGTTTTACAAGAAAGATTAACGAATGAGTCAGTTGTAGATATTGATGGTATTAGTCTGTGTGATGAGCTCACGAGTATTCAATATTTTTTTGAAAATGTTGAAGAATCTAGTCCATTAGCTGTATTGAATTTTATAAAAAAAAGGAAGCTTGAAGATTTGTACCCAAATATATACATCTCGCTCAGAATACTTTTAACCATGCCAGTAACGGTCGCAAGTTGTGAAAGGAGTTTTTCGAAATTATAACTAATTAAGATGTACTTGAGAGCTACAATGAGTGAAAGTCAACTAAATTATTTAGCAAAATTATCCATTGAGCATGAAATAGCTGCCAATATAAATTATAAGAAAATTATTAAAACATTTGCAGACGCCAAAGCGAGAAAAATTAATTTTTAAAAATGAAGCCTATAATGTAACATTTTTGTAAAAATATTCTACTTGTATACATAGAAACATAAAAAATAAACATTTGATGTAGGAGTGTTAGAGGTGTTTTATTTTTTACACATACGAAAATATTGATTTTAAAGCAATTTGCTGTCAGCCGCCATTGCAGTTCCCCGGGTATTCGGTTTAAACTTGCATGTCTGCTGGGTTCGGCACCTAGACCCCGCACTCCTCCGGGTATTTCATTTTAAGGTTGGATGTCTACTAATTTTAACGCTTGGACCTCGCAGTCCCCCTCGGTATTTCGGTTTAAACTTATCTGTCTGCTGTTTTCGGCGCTTGGACCCTATAAAGTGTAACGTCTTAACCTCCCCCCCCCCCACGGTCATCAACATTTTTAGTAGGAAACTCCGGCCTTACATAGGGCGACAACATTTCTCGCCCGGGGCGCCGAAATGGCTAAAGCCGGCACTGGGAAAGACAGTTACTCAACAGCAGCAATTCCACAACGGTAAATCACGCTGAGATACGACTACAACCGTCATCCAACCAGCACGAACAGGCGGGGCACCAACATCACAGGATTCACGAACGGGATCAAAGCGGAATCAACAGGACCGAAGCAGTTCGGAACACGCCAGGATTCCACGTGATTATAAACTTTCATTTATCAGTTCATTTATAACTTTTAATTTATAATTGTTCATACAACACATGAATATACAATCTGAGTAATATTTTATATTCAATATGCTATTATTGATGCTTTTATGTACACATATATAATTATAATATGAGCATATTTTCATAACTCCTTAATAACTCATTGAGAGTTCAAGTGTCGAGATAAGACTATACGTATTATTATTCAAATTCATAATTCAATAACGCTGATGGCTGTTTTTTAATAGAGATAATAAGTATATGTTATAGTAAGTAATGTGTTAAGTTATATGACGATCAATAGCTCCTGCATTATATCAAGCTTTATCAAAATTACGTCAATTATTCACCTGCTCTGCGCATAATTTCTTTTAAATTACATTTTTTAATCGCAATCATGGCCGATGTCAAAGCTCTGATAAAGAAACGGGGCACTATTAAGGCTTCTATATCCCGCGTGAACACGTTCGCGGATAATTTCGATCCAGAAACCAGCGATCATCACGCACTAAAATAAAGCTGCGGCATTTGATGGAATTATCCACTAAATACGATGACATTCAGTCTCAAATTGAATCCGATGACGCGGATTTCGCATTAGCAAGTGATAGAGTCCAAACTGAGGACGATCTCTGCAGTATCGAATGTAAGTTACAACACTTGTTAGAGCAAGTGGAACAAGTGAATCAAAAACCGCTGGTTAGTACCGAAATTACGACTCTTAACCCCCCCCCCTATACAGTTGGACCTATCAAATTACCTCGGTTTTCGGGTAACGTAATTCAGTGGCAACACTATTATAACATATTTCTCGAATTAGTACATGCCAGAATCGATCTCACGAATATTCAAAAGCTACACTACTTGCACTCGTCATTAAGTGACGAGGCGCTGAACGTGATAAAATCGCTGCCAATTACTCATGAAAACTATGTGGTAGCTATTGATCTACTAAAAAACAGATGTGACAGTAAGTTGATTGTCTCAGCCCATCATGTGGGAAATGTCCTGGGTGTGCAATCGGTTCAACACGAGTCCAAAATTAGTATTTCCAGATTTATTGACGAGATAACCGCTAATATCAATGCGTTAAACACCTTAAACTTACCCGTGAATACATTCGAAATTATTCTTATTCATTACTTGGCCCAAAAACTCGATAGGTACACGCTTCGATTGTGGAAAGAAAGTTTGTCAGAAGAACGATTTCCTAACTTTAACAATTTTATGAAATTTCTAAATGCACGTAGACAGCTATTGCAAAATCTGGATAGTGAAACCACTTCAACAAATAAGATAAACGCTTGCGATAAGACCCATTATCGCAAGACAATTAAAACGGTAAATGCGGCCAAGGCAATATTCCACTCCCATGTTGGAAATAATCTATGTCAGCTGTGCAAGGGTAAACACAGAATTACTGATTGTCCACAATTTACAACGCTTACTATACACGAGAGAAAAAACATTATAATCAAAAACAAACTCTGTCTAAATTGCTTTCGCCCAGGCCACGATAGAGCCCACTGCCCATCCAAATTTTCTTGTAGAACGTGTGCGAAACGTCATCATACCATGATTCATATGCCTAACAAAACCGAATCGTCCAGTAACAACCAGTGTTCGCTGAAATTACAAACAAATAAGTCCATATTATTATCTACCGCAGTCTGCATGACTACTGACCGTGCAGGTAGAAAGCACCCGGTTAGAATTTTACTGGATTCTGGTTCGCAGGCTAACTTTTGTACTATGGATTTCGCACGCCGTATGGGTCTGAAACTAGTCAAATATCAATTGCCCATAACGGGTATAAACAATTCGTTATCCCAAGCTGACTTCAGTACCCGAGTCAGGCTACAGTCTCGCTATAAAAAATTTGGTTTAAACATACATTGCGCTGTGCTTCCCAGCATCATCAACAATCTCCCGGCGGAATCATTTGATGTCGCATCTTTAAATTTACCCAAGGGCATATTTTTAGCCGACCCACAACTCAACTTCTCGTCGCAAGTCGATTTATTGCTCGGTGCTCAATATTATTTGCAGTTAATTGAACCTACTAAATTTATACGTGGCCCACATTTTCCCATAATTCAGGAGACCAAGCTAGGATTCATTCTCGCAGGTAATTTGCCGTTTAATGTTGACATGACGAAACCGGTTTCATCCTTTATGGTATGTGACAATGATAGTACAATTTCCTCGCAACTAAAGGAATTTTGGAAGTTGGAGGAAGTTTCTGTTCGTGATACCTCCGCTGAGGACTCGGCATGCGAGAAACATTTCGTGTCCAATACTGTCCGTAACGACGATGGCAGATTTGTAGTATCCCTACCTCGAAAGGCAGACAAGTCTCATTTGGGTGATTCTCTTCGCGGAGCTATCCGCAGGTTTCAGTCATTAGAACTTAAGTTCAAGCAGAACCCTGCCCTTTACAAAGGCTACAGCGAGTTCATGCGTGAATATTTAAATCTTGGTCACATGTCTTCACTTAATGAGTATGATTTATCGCTTTACCATTCAGACACCTTTTATTTGCCTCACCACTCAGTCTTTAAAGGTTCCAGTATAACTACCAAGTTACGAGTTGTTTTCGACGGCTCCGCTAAGACGACAAATAATTTGTCCTTGAACGATACTCTGATGGTCGGTCCCACGATCCAGCAGGATCTGTTCTCCATTATGACGCGATTCCGAACTCACCGATACGTCCTCATCGCTGACATTGAAAAAATGTATCGGCAAATTCTAGTTAATCCGAAGGATTCCAATTTGCAGCCTATTGTTTGGCGCGACGCCCCGCATAAGGAGCTCCAACATTACTCCTTGAGGACAGTTACGTATGGGACTGCAAGTGCCTCCTTTCTTGCTACAAGATGTCTGGCTCAAGTAGCCCAAGAAAATAAAACTGAATACCCTATAGCTTGCTTAGCCATAGCCAATGACTTTTACGTGGACTATCTAATGACGGGCTCAGACAACCCGAACGTCCTATCTAAGATGAAATCTGACATAAATTTGCTAAGCCGATATGGTTTTACCCTACATAAATGGTTTTCTAATGACTAGACCCCTATGGCCTCTCGCGCTCACGTCTCCCATGACTTTAGCAAAAACCAAAATGTGCGTACATTGGGCATTCAATGGGACATCAACGAAGACAGTTTTTTATATAACGTCCAGAGGAATGTCAACGTTGCGGTGGTCAACAAAAGAAGTGTGTTATCGGTCATTGCAGGGATCTACGACCCTTTGGGCCTCCTTGGCCCTATTACATTTTGGTGCAAGCATTTTGTACGATTGTGGTTAGCGGGTACGAGTTGGGACGAACCCTTATCAGGTTCATTGTCTGGTCAGTGGTTAGAACTCTATTCTCAGTTGGTCTCCGACACTCATTTTAAAATTTCGAGGTCTATCAAGAGTCTAAACAATTACCGAATTGTTTCATTACAGCTTCATGGATTCGCCGACGCGTCGGCTAAGGGCTACGCGTGCTGAATCTATGTACGGTCGGTCTATTCAAACGGGGCCATATCGTCAAACCTGTTATGGGCAAAGTATAGGGTCGCTCCGCTGAAACTGATAACGCTACCCAGGCTTGAACTTTGCGCTTGCTTATTGCTGGCTCAGTTAGCTTCCACGGTAATAGACGCCGTCAACTACAAATTCGACAAATTATATTTTTATTCGGACTCGATGATAGTCTTGCATTGGATCCATAAGCAATCTTCCCGTTGGAAGGTGTTTGTCGCCAGCCGTGTCGCTGAAATACAGCGTCTCGCTACCCGGGGAACTTGGCACCATGTATCATCACTGGACAACCCCGCCGACATTTTATCGCGCGGTTGCCTCCCTCGCATTTTACACAATCACCCTCAATGGTGGCATAGTCCGTCCTGGTTATCCCATGAGTCATCATCATGGCCCATCAGTGCCTTCGATACTCATTCGCCCTGCACTTATCCCGATCTGGAACAAGAACGACGCAAGCAGCCCCCAACCTCACTAATCGTCGCTTTATCCACCTCCAGTTATGTTGAAAATTACTCATCCCTTACAAGACTTATTCGCGTTTTCTCATATTGCCGCAGATTCATTCGTAACTCTAGGCTCCCCGTAGCAGACAGGGGAACTTCTTTTCTGTCAGCCCAGGAGTTGCATGATACTCTTTTGGTTTTTATTCGCCAGTCTCAGCAATTGCATTTCGGCATTGAGGTTAAGGATCTTGAGGAACATCGCTGCATCCCCAACAGCAGTAAAATTCTCTCACTAAACCCCTTCCTTGATGAGTCAGGTATATTGAGAGTGGGTGGACGTCTGCAGCTCTCCCAGCTTAACTACGCGAGCAAACATCAAATAATTTTGCACCCGCATTCTCATCTCACCAAGTTAATCATAGAATACGAACATCTTCGTTTATTGCACTCTGGTGTACAATTAACCCAGTTTTCTCTGAGACAGAAATATTGGATTGTTAACGATAAGTCCTATATACGCTCGGTAATACATAAATGCATCACCTGTTTCCGTTACCTGTGTTCGTGCTAGAGGCGCGAATCAATTATTGGGACAGTTACCCCCTTCCAGGGTCACGCCTGCTAAGCCATTTTCCCAATCGGCGGTGGACTATGCCGAACCCGTACTTATACGTCATGGTGGGCAGCGCTCAAAATCGACGTCAAAGGCATATATTGCGTTATTCATATGCATGAGCACTAAGGCCATTCATTTGGAACTCGTATCAGATCTTACCTCAGACGCCTTCATAGAGGCCTTAAAACGGTTCATCGCGCGTAGGGGTATTCCCACTCAGATATTTTCAGACAATGGTACGAATTTTCGTCGTGTTAGCAGCACATTACACGAATTGTACAAGCTTTTGAAATCTAAGGGATTTGAGCAAGCAACTCAGGAGTTTATCAGTTCCCAGGGCATCAAGTGGTCCTTTATTCCACCCTGTGCCCCTCATTTCGGTGGTTTGTGGGAAAGCGGTGTAAAAAGTGTCAAATTTCATTTAAGCCGCGTGATTGGCTGTACCGTTTTAAATTTCGAGGAGTACTCTACCATTTTAACTCAAATAGAGTCCTGCCTTAATTCACGCCCTTTATTCTCTATATCCAATGATTTTAGGGACCCTGAACCCTTAACTCCCGCTCATTTCCTGGTCGGTTCTCCACTGACGGCACTCCCGGAGCCCGACTATACCCAAGTCAGTACTAGTCGTTTGGGCAGATGGCAGCTGCTCCAAAAATTCACACAATCCATCTGGAAACGATGGTCCAAAGATTATTTGCACCAGTTGCAGCAGCGCAACAAATGACGCACCACTTCAAGGAATTTAAATGTTGGACAGCTCGTCCTCATTATAGACGATAATTCCCCCCCCCTTCAATGGAAGCTCGGGGTAATCACTAATGTTTTTGCGGGTCAGGACTCAATAGTGCGCGTTGCTGAAGTTCGCACCGCACAGGGTATCCTACGTCGACCCATCCATAAATTATGCCCCCTTCCGGTGGCATCAGACTAGTCGCATGAGCATCATACGGCACTTACCAGGAATGTGAACTTGTCGCATTACCTTGTATCACTCCCGGGACATTCCCGGGCCGATCATACAATCCAATTTTATTATTATTGTAATTATTATTATTATTGTCGGGTAACTATTATTGCAATAGTTACTACGCCATTATTGTATCAATCATTATGTATTTGTCATTGTATTATTATATGATTGTGTATTTTTAAACTTTTTGGGAACGATTATTGTAATCTTATTGTATTAATTATTATGTATTGTCATTATATTTTCCAATGGTTATGTATTGTTGAATTTTTAAGGGGATTGTTGTTTCAATATCATGCATGCAAATTATTACATGGTTTTATTGTATTATTGCTTGTTACTTATTATTGAATTCTTTGTGATTATTGGGTATTATGGGGGATAAATTAATGTGTTTACTTAATTATTTTCTTATTGTGCATTACGCCATGTTATTATGTGTTGGGTAATTTCATTGTCAGTGTTTCATGATTGCAAAATTTGAATCATTGTGTATTTTGTAATTATCTCATGAATTCGTTATGTTAGCCACATTATTACTATTAATTATCAGCTGTCATTGCTCTGTGTTGAACACGCCAATTGTTATGTTATTGTTTGATTAGCATGTAAATTCAATTATTATGTATTATTAACTTTAAGGCATAAATTACAAAATCGCCCCGATTTTGTGCGGGCAGTATGTTCAGACTTTGAACTGTTAAACCTCTGTATTGTAATTACTGCACTGCGACACGCGCAGATGACGTCACGTTTTTCTTATCTATCGTCTACAGCCGGCGCAGCTCAGCTGTCTGTAGCGAAATTTTCGTTAGTTCTTCACTAGGCTCCGAGTCGATCACTCGTAATATTCCCGGCCGCGGCTACTGGCTTTCATTTTTTAACTATTATTATGTGCAGCATGCACTAATTGTACTTGGCGATCTTTGCTTTATTCATCATGTCTTTCGACTACTATTATTAATCAACTAACGGGCGTCATGGCGTGTAAACTTCTGCGCGTGTCAGCAACAGTATCCAAATTCAATAGCTTTCAATAAAAGATTATCATATAAAAGTTATACAGTCCACTTCTATTTACTTTATACCAGCCCTTTTCATTCAGCGTCTCCTGGAATAACTCGAGAAGACTTCAAGAGCTTCCAGCACGCAACAGTCGGTATATGTTTTTATTTTTACTTTTTTATTAAAATTAATTTAAAAAATTTTATTAATTGTGCAGTTCTTTTTGTCTATGTAGTAGTACTAAAATGGATATAAGATTTAATAAACAGTATTATAAAAAATATTTGTTTTCATTTCATTGTAACCTGGCAAAAATGTTATTTTTGTTCTTTATTGTAAAGTGCATGAAACGGCAATACTACAAGTTTGTACAAGTGTAGACAAAAATCTGAAGTAAATAAAAGTGTTTTAGAATTAACAAAATACACGAGTTTTAGTGAAAACAGTTGGGTTCCAGATTCACATGGCACTTGAAGGTTGCAGCTTATCTTCCCTAATAGATGAGAACAGGGAGATAAGCAAAATCACCAACTACATTGTCATTATTTTAAGGGTGATCCCACCCTTGGTCATTAGTTTTCTAGTTTGGCAGTTGTCAAGTGTAAATTTAAAGTTATAAGAGATAATTCTTTTCTTCTTATCTTTTATTGTAATGCGCAGTCAATCCCCTACAAAACAATTTGGATATCTATAATCTCTATTTTTACTCAGAAGTTTGGATTTTTACTTCCATGTTCCATAAGGAAATGGAAGTATGGTGATGGCAAAAAAAATAGTGGTCGATATTATTGCAGATTCTGATTGTACTACTCTCAAAACATGAAAAAAAGTCATTTTTCGAAAAGTGTCTGTGTGTCTATAGATTTTTTTTCTATGGCAAACGATAACAGCCGCAAATTCAAACAAAATCAAATAATTTTTTGCATACAGCCCTGATTTGTAGAGTACTCAAGACTATTGTTTTTGGTGAAGATCGGTTAAGGGAAAGGGGTAGTTTACCTGCAACATTTTTTTTTAATCAAGGGTAATTTTTGTCTATGGCAACCGATAACAGCCACAAATTCAAACAGAATCAAATAATGTTTTGCATACAGTCCTAAATTGTAGAGTTCTCAAGACCTATTGTTTTTGGTGAAGATCGGTAAAGGGAAAGGGGTAGTTTACCTGCAACATTTTATGTTTTAACATGGGTAATGTTTTCTATGACGAATGATAACTGCCGTAAATTCAATCAGAATCAAATAATGTTTCCCATACAGCCCTGAAATGTAGAGTTCTCAAGACTTCTTGTTTTTGGTGAAGATTGGTTAAGTGAAAGGGGTAGTTTACCTGCAACATTTTATGTTTTAACATGGGTATAATTTTTTCTATGACGAATGATAACTGCCGTAAATTCAATCAGAATCAAATAATGTTTTGCATGTCTTCCTGAGCTATAGAGTACTCAATGTCTGTTGATTTTGGTGAAGATCGGTTAAGGGAAAGGGGTAGTTTACCTGCAACATTTTATGTTTTAACAACGGTAATTTTTTCTATGACGAACGATAACTGCCGCGCATTCAAACAGAATCAAATATTTTTTTGCATACGTTCCTTAATTATAAAATACTGAAGGCCTGTTGATTTTGGTGAAGATCGGTTAGAGGTAAGGCGTAGTTTACCGACCACATTTTATGTTTTAACAAGAGTAATTGTTTCTATGACGAACGATAACTGCCGCACATTCAAACAGAATCAAATAATGTTTTGCATGCGTCCCTGAATTGTAGAGGACTCAAGACATATTGATTTTGGTGAAGATCCGTTAAGAGAAAGGGGTAGTTTACCTGCAACATTTTATGTGATAACAAGGTTAATTTTTTTTGACGAACGATAACTACCGTAAATTCAAACACAATCAAATAATTTTTTACATATATACCTGAGTTTTAGAAGACTCAAGGCCTATTGATTTTGGTGAAGATCGGTTACGGGGAAAGGGCAGTTTACCTGAAACATTTTTTTGTTGTAACAAGAGTATAAAGTACTTAATTTGGTAAATAAAGTATCCTGATAAGAAGATCTTAATAATCCACTGTAGAAACGTAGATGAAATATCTATAAATGAAGAGGCTAGTTGAACAGGGTGGGGGTAATTTTCTATAAATGAAAAATATAATTGAAGGGGAGGGGATAATTTTTATATGTGTACTACGTTATCGGCAACAAAGTAGTAGTTTGTTGTTAAAATTCCTTCCCGTGCTGTTTGGCCGTAGTCAAATGTTTTCTGCAAAACCAGACGTTTCCGCAGTCCCGTCGACTGCCATTATCAGTGAAAATCGAGTGTGATAACGTGTGGTTTTATACGTTAGTGACCACAGTCATGTGGTTAAGGCTGAAGCAATAAGGGGAAAGAAGTAGTTTCTATGGAAACATTTCATTTCATAAATGATTTTAAATATAAATCTTAGAACATGGAAGTCATGTAAGGTTCTCCATACCGATATTTACATTTGAAATGTTTTCATCTGAACAAAAATCTAAAATTATGAATTAATAAAAATTATTTACTATTTTATTTGGGAAATTTGTAAAGGTATAATGCAAGCTTAGCATAACAAAACAGTAACCAGACGGGTAGTATAACTAGCACCTAGCGGGCGAACCTTCTGCTTACGGATGGGCCTCAGGTGAGGACCTTCTCGTAAATTCACTTCCGATTGATTTTTCCTCCAAACTACTAAAAAAACAAAAAATGATAAATAATATGAGAATGTGAGATTCTCGTACATCAATGTGAAATATTAAAAAAATATATTCACCCGTAACTAAAATATATTGTTACGCATCACGAACAATCTACGTGTTTGTCGAACGTTCCAGAGAGATCCAGAGTGTAAGCGTGTGGTGTACGTGCTTGTATACGCATCTACGAGAAAGGTCTCGATGCCGCCAGCCGTGCGGACGGTGTCAAGGCCGCAGTTAATTACGTAGTTCATACTCACGCTACGACGCAATTAGGAATCGTATAGATATTCGACTAGCTATAAATACCGGTACTCAAACGACGTTCAGTTTAGTATCAGTTGCGATTTTGGATAGTGCGGTCCGAGAGTTATAGTAGCGATATTACTGTGTACGTTCAAGTGGTTATTAGTGAAGTATTGTGTTTTATAATAGGGCGGTATAATTACAATTTATTGTAATACAATTGAGTGTTAATATTAGTGGAAATTTTATTGCGTGTGAACAATTTTCATTTGATTTGTTGTAGTAGACTGTGTTGTTAATTACGAACTATTTTACTGTAAAAATTAAAGCTGGTGATTAGTGACTTAATTGGTGTCTTGTACTTATTTTGTTTCCACTGTACCTACGACGATCGAGTAGACCGTCGTAACAGTGGTGTCAGAAGTAGGATAGAACAGTCAACAGTGGAAACAGTGGATACTTTGTATAAGACGAGTGTGATTCGTAATTAATCGATAAACAATGGATGCCAGTCAGATGATGGAAAATTTACAGGCGCTGCTGATGCAGACGGTAAAAAGGACAGGATGAAAAACGTAAGCAGGAAGCAGAAGACATCAAAGCATTAATACAGGAGCAGAAACAGATGCAAGAACATAGTACTGCAAAATTCGTCCTGTTACAAGGTGAGCTGAACAAACAAGATGACAGAATATGTGAAATAGAAAAATCTGTGTCAACAAGTATGTTAAGCTTAGAAGATTCAAAATATCAGAGAAATCAAAGAACGCTATTGACTGAAGTAGGATCAGTTTTTGCAAAGGCCCCATCGTTTAATGGAAGCACCCACTGGGCAACTTATCATCGTCAATTTGAAGCTGCCGCTCGCTTAAATAACTGGACGGAAGAAGAGAAAGGCCTTTCACTCATTCTTGCGTTAAAAGGACCTGCCGCCGAGGTAATACACAAAGTGCCATCTGACAGTCAGAACGTCTATGCCGAATTAACTAAAGCTCTGGAATTACGGTACGGTGACCAGCATTTGTGCGAAGTGTACCGTGAACAACTTAAAGCGAGGCGACAGCATTCAGGGGAGAGCCTTCAAGAGTTTGAAGCGAATATCGACCGACTGACGAGATTGGCTTATCCTGAAGAATCGGAGGACTTCCGGAAGTGGATTTCTCTCATTATGTTTATTGACGGTATCAGAGATCGTCAGTTACAACAAGTGTTAAGAATGGCTCGGCATGATAATAAATCAGACGCTCTTGTTCATGCTCTCCGTTTTGAAGCTGCCAAGTCGGCGACCTACATTACTCAAAGTATGCCATCACGTTGTAGCCAAACGGATCGAATACCACAATATCGTCATAGCGGACGGCATAAAGAGACGATTCAGAAACAACAGTTTAAGAAGTCAGCAGCACCACAACGATCTTTCGAACCAAAGGACAAAAACAGAAGACTGAAGTGTTACAACTGTGGGAAACGTGGTCATCTACAAGTAGACTGTTGGTAGAAGAAAATACCGAGAGAAGGGAGTGATCGCACCAATTGGAGAAGTAAAGCCCCAGAACACCACACAGTTTCCACGCTAAATAAGACCAGTGGAAACTTGATCGTTAATGGATTTGCGGAAGGTAAACCAACATCATTTACAGTTGACACGGGTGCAACAGTGTCCATTGTGCGCCCTGGCTTAGTCTGTAACCGCCATCCTCTAATTAGTTCTTGTACAATACAGACTGTGACTGGAAGCCCCGTCAAGGTGCTAGGAAAGGTAGACGTACGTGTACGGCTGGGTCTTCTTGAGTTTAGCCACCAAATGCTGGTTGCAGACATTGTCGATGAAGTGATTCTTGGCGCGGACATTATGAATGCCTACGGGTTCGTTGTGGACTTAAGAGAGAATGTCCTGAAAGTTGGCCAAGAGAAGATAAAGCTTTGCATGGCTAAAATGACAGGGTCTACCAACCATTCGATTAAGCGAGTGGCATTAGTCGAAGAAAAAGTCAACAAGTCTGGTCAAGAGGAACCCTCCCTGTTGAAAGCGGAAATGGAGGAAGAACTAGCAGAGGAAGTACAAATAAGTATAACGACAAAAGAAGTGATTGGAAAGAAAACTATGGGTGTCGAGACAAAACTCTTGCTTGTTCCTGAGCTGATAGAAGCGCATTTTGGGTAAAGTGGCTGAAGATGAGGTTACGCAAGAGGTTGTTGACGAGAACAAAACAAACTTGGACCAGCCAGTGGTATTTAGGTCATCAATACATGACGCAACGGGAGTGATTCCAGCGAAACTAATGGTTGCGCGAAAGACTCACATTCCTGGGAACGTGATGTTAGGATCACACAAGACTGAATTCGAAGAACGGGAAAATTATCCTTCGCAAGGACGTCCACCTAGATCGCCTGGTCGAGTATTATGTAACTGGACAGAATTGGGTGATAGGTTTTAATTTAATTGTTGATGCGACGCAGCGGAGTTACCCATATTGTTCCTCAGTCTTTGACAATAAACATTCCTTGTCGGGGCACCGAGTTGTACGTTCGGTCTGTCTGCCCTTCAATAAGCTACGTTTTCTGATGCTCTGGAATGTGAGAGAGTGCCGACGTTCGTGTCTGTACAGGTGAATAAGCACGTACTCGGCACGCTGGTCTCTTAGAGTGAATACACTATACATGGTGTTAACCAATTACTGTGTGACGTGATGACAAGGCACTTACAAAGCAAGCTGGTCAGCATGAAAGCGCCTTGGCCATTTTGGACGCTGGTGTTGAGCGTCTGTCCATCTACAACTGCGGCTCCGGCCGGTTCAGCATAAAGGCTCGCGAGCCGAACTCTATTAAATCTTTAAAAACTGTCTTCTAAATATAATAAAAAGTGGAAATAAAATATGAATAACGTACAACTACAAGGGCAGCACTTAATTTTGAAGAATTCGATAGTAACATGAACTAAAATGCAGTGAACAATGTGGACGAACTAAAATACACGAAGTGCGACACTTGGTTTGCAGAGACCCCGTGAGTTAAGTAACCGATGACCAAGTCACTATATAACAATTTATAAGATCTCTAAATTCTATGGGGTAAAATTTAAATGAATGAATGTGTGTGTGGGTAAATACTGGGTTGCTTTGATTTAATTAAGTAATAAAAATAAGTAATTGAATTTAATTATATAAGAAGGCAAAAGATAGACGTTTGTTGTTTTTGATTAATGGGGTTGTACCCCAATATTTAATGCCGTTCAGTTGAATGTAGAGAATAGAGAAGGAGAGAACCTGTTTAATTGATTCATAAAAGAAAAATGATAAAAGCGTAATAAATGAGTTGAAATAGTTAACCGTAAAGTGAGCGTAGTTATTGAAATACATAACCCTAAATCACGTTTATAGGTCACAAGTTCGCGTGAATGACTCTGGCCGACACAAGGTAAGAGAAGTTTTATTATTAATCATTATGTGGTAGAGGAAAAGTACTATTACATTTGGCGCTCAAACTCGGACAGTTTTTACAAATTCAATTGTACAAACCACACTTACTCGTGGGTATATGGGTGATTTGTAGGAGTTTAAATGGTAATGCGTACTAATTACGTATAATGAGTTGATGATAAGTTATAGTTAAGTGGTACTTATATTATACTATATTGAATAATACTGAATACATTTAAGTTTGAATTTTTATGTAGAGCAAAATGTCATAAATAAGATCAAAATGGAAAACGAAAATAAAGTCAGTATGATGGACGTAACTGTCACGGGGGAGGTAGAAATTCATTCAGACCTGAATGTGGGCAAAGAAAACGTTTTATGCGTATCAGATGATATAAACGATTCAGGAATGGAGACAACTCCAAGCCTGATAGATGAAAGTAATTTGACACAATCTGTAATAATAAATAATGGAGAAGCAAAATCTACTCCAGTAGCGACTAAAATAAAAGAAAACGATTGTACAATAGCTGATATGATGAACTTTATGAAAACCATGTCTGAGAATATAAATAATAGATTTGATGTTAATGATATTAAATTTGAGGTTCAGAATGTAAAACTTAAGGATATTAATAAACGTTTTGATGTCAATGATGAAAAATTTAATGAATTAAGGGGTGAGATTGAACAACAAAATATCAAAAGTGAAAGTAATTTGAATAAACAGCTGAGCGAGATTAACGAACGGTTAATGACATTTAAGGAACAAGTGTAGAGTCAGTAGAAGAACAGATTAAAAGTAAAGTAACTCAGATAGCAAATAAGAAGGTAAGTGACAGGGGTAGTGATATGATGAGAAAAAATAGTGAAGAAATTATTAACAAGCTAAGTTACAGTTGTAAAAATGAATTAATAAGCAATAGTGATAAGATAGTGGAAAACAGACTATTTAAGAGTGATATAGTGAAAACAAATAGTGATAATGAAGATTTTGTTGGAGTAGAAGTTAATAACGAAATGTTAGTGAGTATTGATAAATTAGAGAGAGAGAGACAGTAGAGAGGGTTTACAGATAGAGGTGTTGTAGAGGGTAAATTTTTCCCGTGATGTTGTGGGGGGTGAAGGAAGGTCTTCACGAATGTATTTGGCAGACGTATGGTCTACAAATAATTGTCCCTTGATTTTTTGTGCATCTGGTAGATGGTGCAATAATAAAGTGCAATAATAACCTTCTGCGTGGGCTAATAGAGAAAATGTGAAATGGCATGAGGATGAGAGATATTTTGAGAGAGAGAGAGAATGATAGACATGTTTACATTAAGTAGAAGTTATAAAGAGTGTATAGAGAGGTTAGAATTGAAGAAAATACACGATATTTTCGACTTACCTTGTGAAATAAAGATGGATGATTATTTTGATGATACTGTTGTAGATGATAAACACTTACCTTGTATTGTGATGGATATAGTGGAGGAATATGATAATATCAATTACATATGGTAACCAAAAATACTGACGGAGACAGGACGAAAATTACCAAGGTAGACGGGTTTTATGAATTAATAGGCAATAATGGTGTCAAATACTATGTTGATATAATTAATGATAATGGTCATTACAATAATAATTGTAATGTAAGGAGTGTAATTAAAGAGGATAATTGTTATGTAAAAGTAAGACTAATTTACGACGATGGGGGTTAGAAACAGTGAATGAACATTTTATTATTTTAGTTCATGGTAATGACTTGGCTAAATTAGGTAATGAGGTGTGGTAAACAGAAAAAGAGTGACAAAAAGTTTTAGATAAATTTATAGTGAGATTAATTGTGTTTGTGTTGTAAAATGTATTTTGTGTAAACATTACGTGTATGTAGTAGAAATTGATTTAATAATAATGATATTTTATCAGATTAAATAAATAACGAATGGTAGTAATAAATGAATTGTAATTGTTTTGGAGTAAGGTAATTAAAATAACTTGTGTTTTAAATAACTGACTGAATTAAAATACATTGTAGATGAATTAATTGATTTAAATGTGGTAGAAATCAATTTTGATAATGAATTTAAAGGGTGTGTCTGAGATTTGCACTTTAAAATAAATAGTAAATGAATAAATGTAAAATGTGTTTAGTTGTGGAGTCATATGGTTGTTATATAATGTATCAGAAAGTAAATATGGATATTATATATTCGTTGTAATGAATGTTTATAATTTTGTGTCTATGACAGGAATCATGTGGTTATTCAGTTGAGTGATGTAATGTAAGTACGAAGTTTATAATGCAATTGAAATAAAGTAAAATGTTTAATGTTTGAATAATACATTTTAAATGAGTTTAAAGGGTTTAAATTAAATGATGAAGTTAATTTGAGGTAGTTATGAGTCTTCTAGTGTAGTTTTCAATGGTTAACTTAATGTAAAATGTTGGAAAAGATAGAGTTTGGGTGATAATAAGTATTTCAATAAGGCATTGAGTCAGTCAGAGTTAACTTAAATGGGTGTTAGAGAAAATAAGAATTTTTGAATAAAAGTAATACAGAAACGGGGTAGTAATAGGGACACAGTAGCGGGAGTGCATGTATGTAGGAGAAAGTGGAGAGTAAATAGGTGAGAACAGGGTACATATATTTTGTAGTGAGGGTGGTGTGGTAAGGAGTCCTCTAAGCAAGGCGTTGTGGCGGGACGTGAATAGTTTTAAATGAGGTTTGGCGGAGTTACCTGAGAGAGGCCAGGAACTAATAAGGGAATGAATATACGGGAAGGGAACACACATCCTAGGTGAAAAGAGGGTATCAGGTATTTTATTATAAGAGTAGAATGATTTAAGGTGAGTAAGAGAAGTTAATGGAGGTAAATATTAATGAGAGATTGGTGTCGCCCTATATAAATCCGTAAATGGTTGTTAGAAGGAAGAAAGGGGGTAAGGTTATATTTTAATGCCCATTCAATAAATTAGATCATTGTGGATAACTGAGAATCACCCAAACCAATTGATGATGAAAATACTTAATAGAAGTTCATAATTGAAATGTAATAATAAGTGTAACAAGTGAAAGAGTTTATAGAATTTGAAACTCAACCTCAATTTGAAATGTTTGTAAATTGTATTCAGATGCAAATGAAATGTTTATTTTAATGAAATGAGTTATGAGTTAAATTGAATAATGTTGTGTATTTGTGTTATTTGTATTTAGTGTGCCTAGGGTAAGGTCATTCACCTGCTAATGAGGTATCAGCTGATGACTGGTGTGGACTGTATAATGTTCAATGTAATCAATTCATATGTTCTTTTAGTAATCAATGTAATTTTATTTTATAAATTTTCTTTCTATTAATTGTCAGAATATGTGTTTCTGGAATTTAAATTCATTTTACTATTGAAAAAAAAAATTAATTTTGTTTTTAGTACAGATTGTGTCATGTTCATGTTCAGGATATATTGATGAGTGTGTCTATTGATAATGTATTAACTGATTTGTAGTGTTCATATTATATGTTTTGTAACCAAATGTATTGATAATGGAATTTATGATAGAAATAAGTTGTTTATTATGATTGTTAGCATATAGTTATGAGGATTTATAAAGAAAAGTAAATTCATTTAAAAGATTTTGGAATTTGGAAAGTTGCAATTAAATTAATTAATTGAAAGAGATTGTGTAAATTATCTTGAAAGGAAATCTTTGATAAAGGACTTAGATTTATTTCATTATTTGAACAAAATTTAAATAATTTAATTTGATTTGAAATAGTAACGTCAAGCAAACAAATAAAAGTTGAGAAATGGGAACGAATTTTGTTTAGAAGCAAATATAAAATATTTATGTGAATTTTATAATAATAATTAATGTGGAGATAGTGTGTTTAATGTAGTAATGAATAAGTGTACGCACCCAGTACTTCCTAAAGGCAATCCAGTATGTATGTAAAGGGAGATATATCGTTTGAGGATCTGGTATGGTATAAGGCCAATTATGGAATTTTATTTGGAATGTTACAAGGTTAAGTGGTACTGTGGTGAGTGCCTGTCCGTCTTTACGGTGTTGGGATCTCGAAGAGAGAAGTCCAGTAAGGTTGTTCAGATGCAGCCGTAGTCGCCGAACTAGGGGGGTAGACTACCCATGATGTGTTAAGGAATTAAAGGGGGTATTGTTGGCACCATATCCTCACTGATCCTCTTGTGGTTAGCAATGAGAGTTTTTCTGCTTCGGCAGAAAACCTCTCATTGGGGGGGGGGGTATTGTAACGGGACAGAATTGGGTGATAGGTTTTAATTTAATTGTGGATGCGACGCAGCGGAGTTACCCATATTGTGCCACAGTCTTTGACAATTAACATTCCTTTCGGGGCACCGAGTTGTACGTTCGGTCTGTCTGCCCTGCAATAAGCTACGTTTTCTGATGCTCTGGAATGTGAGAGCGTGCGGACGTTCGTGTCCATACAGGTGAATAAGCACGTACTCCGCTCGCTGGTCTCTTAGAGTGAATATACTATACATGGTGTTAACCAATTACTGTTTGACGTGATGATCTTTTTAGCCAATCACAAAGCAAGCTGGTCAGCATGAAAGCGCCTTGGCCATTTTGGACGCTGGTGTTGACCGTTTGTCGATCTACAGCTGCGGCTCCGGCCAGTTCAGCATAAAGGCTCGCGAGCCGAACTCTATTACAACTTTAAAAACTCTGTTCTAAATATAATAAAAAGTGGAAATAAAATGTGAATAACGTACAACTGCAAGGGCAGCACTTATTTTTGAAGAATTCGATAGTAACATCAACTAAAATGCAGTGAACAATGTGGACGAACTAAAATACACGAAGTGCGACACTTGGTTTGCAGAGACGCCGTGAGTTAAGTAACCGATGACCAAGTCACTATATAACAACTTATAAGAGCTCTAAATTCTATGGGGTAAAATTTAAATGAATGAATGTGTGTGTGGGTAAATACTGGGTTACTTTGATTTAATTAAGTAATAAAAATAAGTAATTGAATTTAATTATATAAGAAGGCAAAAGATAGACGTTTGTTGTTTTTGATTAATGGGGTTGTACCCCAATATTTAATGTCGTTCAGTTGAATGTAGAGAATAGAGAAGGAGAGAACCTGTGTAATTGATTCATAATAAAAATGTAAAAAGCATAATAAATTAGTTGTAATAGTTAACCGTAAAGTGAGCGTAGTTATTGAAATACATAACCCTAAATCACGTTTATAGATCACAAGTTCGCGTGACTGACTCTGGCCGACACAAGGTAAGAGAAGTTTTATTATTAATCATTATGTGGTAGAGGAAAAATACTATTACAATTACTTCGGAGACGGTTTGCCAGTTCGGGACGAACAGGCTTAAGGAGGGGGCAGTGTTATGGCATCACGAACAATCTACGTGTTTGTCGAACGTTCCAGGGAGATCCAGAGTTTAAGCGTGTGGTGTACGTGCTTGTATACGCATCTACGAGAAAGTTCTCGATACCGCCAGCCGTGCGGACTGTGTCAAGGCCGCAATTAATTACGTACTTCATACTCACGCTACGACGCAATTAGGAATCGTCTAGATATCCGACTAGCTATAAATACCGGTACTCAAACGACGTTCAGTTTAGTATCAGTTGCGATTTTGGATAGTGCGGTCCGAGAGTTATAGTAGCTATATTACTGTGTACGTTCAAGTCGTTATTAGTGAAGTATTGTATTTTATAATAGGGCGGTATAATTACAATTTATTGTAATACAATTGAGTTTTAATTATAGTGGACATTTTATTGCGTGTGAACAATTTTCATTTGATTTGTTGTAGTAGACTGTGTTGTTAATTATGAACTGTTTTACTGTAAAAATTAAAGCTGGTGATTAGTGACTTAATTGGTGTCTTGTACTTATTTTGTTTCCACTGTACCTATGACGATCGAGTAGACCGTCGTAACAGTGGTGTCAGAAGTAGGATAGAACAGTCAACAGTGGAAACTGTGGATACTTTGTATAAGACGAGTGTGATTCGTAATTAATCGATAAACAATGGATGCCAGTCAGATGATGGAAAATTTACAGGCGCTGCTTTTGCAGACGGAAAAACGACAGGATGAAAAACGTAAGCAGTAAGCAGAAGACATCAAAGCATTAATACAGGAGCAGAAACAGATGCAAGAACATAGTACTGCAAAATTCGTCCTGTTACAAGGTGAGCTGAACAAACAAGTTGACAGAATATGTGAAATAGAAAAATCTGTGTCAACAAGTATGTTAAGCTTAGAAGATTCAAAATATCAGAGAAATCAAAGAACGCTATTAACTGAAGTAGGATCAGTTTTGCAAAGGCCCCATCGTTTAATGGAAGCACCCACTGGGCAACTTATCATCGTCAATTTGAAGCTGCCGCTCGCTTAAATAACTGGACGGAAGAAGAGAAAGGCCTTTCACTCATTCTTGCGTTAAAAGGACCTGCCGCCGAGGTAATACACAAAGTGCCATCTGACAGTCTATGCCGAAGTAACTAAAGCTCTGGAATTACGGTACGGTGACCAGCATTTGTGTGAAGTGTACCGTGAACAACTCAAAGCGAGGCGACAGCATTCAGGGGAGAGCCTTCAAGAGTTTGAAGCGAAATTCGACCGACTGACGAGATTGGCTTATCCCGAAGAATCGGAGGACTGCCGGAAGTGGATTTCTCTCATTATGTTTATTGTCGGTATCAGAGATCGTCAGTTACAGCAAGTGTTAAGAATGGCTCGGCATGATAATAAATCAGACGCTCTTGTTCATGCTCTCCGTTTTGAAGCTGCCAAGTCGGCGACCTACATTACTCAAAGTATGCCATCACGTTGTAGCCAAACGGATCGAATACCACAATATCGTCATAGCGGACGGCATAAAGAGACGATTCAGAAACAACAGTTTAAGAAGTCAGCAGCACTACAACGATCTTTCGAACCAAAGGACAAAAACAGAAGACTGAAGTGTTACAACTGTGGGAAACGTGGTCATCTACAAGTAGACTGTTGGTAGAAGAAAATACCGAGAGAAGGGAGTGATCGCACCAATTGGAGAAGTAAAGCCCCAGAACGCCACACATTTTCCACGCTAAATAAGACCAGTGGAAACTTGATCGTTAATGGATTTGCGGAAGGTAAACCAACAACATTTACAGTTGACACGGGTGCAACAGTGTCCATTGTGCGCCCTGACTTAGTCTGTAACCGCCATCCTCTAATTAGCTCTTGTACAATACAGACTGTGACTGAAAGCCCCGTCAAGGTGCTAAGAAAGGTAGACGTACGTGTACGCCTGGGTCTTCTTGAGTTTAGCCACCAACCAAATGCTCGTTGCAGACTTTGTCGATGAAGTGATTCTTGGCACGGACATTATGAATGCCTATGGATTCGTTGTGGACTTAAGAGAGAATGTCCTGAAAGTTGGCCAAGAGAAGATAAAGCTTTGCATGGCTAAAATGACAGGGTCTACCAACCATTCGATTAAGCGAGTGGCATTAGTCGAAGAAAAAGTCAACAAGTCTGGTCAAGAGGAACCCTCCCTGTTGAAAGCGGAAATGGAGGAAGAACTAGCAGAGGAAGTACAAATAAGTATAACGACAAAAGAAGTGATTGGAAAGCCAACTATGGGTGTCGAGCCAAAACTCTTGCTTGTTACTGAGCAGATAGAAGCGCCCGAGGGTAAAGTGGCTGAAGATGAGGTTACGCAAGAGGTTGTTGACGAGAACAAAGCAAACTTGGATCAGCCAGTGGTATTTAAGTCATCAATACATGACGCAACGGGAGTGATTCCAGCGAAACTAGTGGTTGCGCGAAAGACTCACATTCCTGGGAACGTGATGTTCGGATCACACAAGACTGAATTCGAAGAACGGGAAAATTATCCTTCGCAAGGACGTCCACCTAGATCGCCTGGTCGAATATTATGTAACGGGACAGAATTGGGTGATAGGTTTTAATTTAATTGTGGATGCGACGCAGCGGAGTTACCCATATTGTGCCTCAGTCTTTGACAATAATCATTCCTTGTCGGGGCACCGAGTTGTACGTTCGGTCTGTCTGCCCAGCAATAAGGTACGTTTTCTGATGCTCTGAAATGGGAGAGAGTGCGGACGTTCGTGTCTGTACAGGTGAATAAGCACGTACTCGGCTCGCTGGTCTCTTAGAGTGAATATATTATACATTGTGTTAACCACTTACTGTGTGACGTGATGCCCTTTTTAGCCAATCACAAAGCAAGCTGGTCAGCATGAAAGCGCCTTGGCCATTTTGGACGCTGGTGTTGAGCGTCTGTCCATCTACAGCTGCGGCTCCGGCCGGTTCAGCATAAAGGCTCGCGAGCCGAACTCTATTAAATCTTTAAAAACCGTGTTCTAAATATAATAAAAAGTGGAAATAAAATATGAATAACGTACAACTACAAGTGCAGCACTTAATTTTGAAGAATTCGATAGTAACATGAACTAAAATGCAGTGAACAATGTGGAGGAACTAAAATGAAGTGCGACACATGGTTTGCAGAGACGCCGTGAGTTAAGTAACCGATGACCAAGTCACTATATAACAATTTATAAGAGCTCTAAATTCTATGGGGTAAAATTTAAATGAATGAGTGTGTGTGTGGGTAAATACTGGGTTGCTTCGATTTAATTAAGTATTAAAAATAAGTAATTGAATTTAATTATATAAGAAGGCAAAAGATAGACGTTTGTTGTTTTTGATTAGTGGGGTTGTATCCCAATATTTAATGTCGTTCAGTTGAATGTAGAGAATAGAGAAGGAGAGAACCTGTTTAATTGATTCATAAAAGAAAAATGATAAAAGCGTAATAAATGAGTTGAAATAGTTAACCGTAAAGTGAGCGTAGTTATTGAAATACATAACCCTAGGTCACAAGTTCGCGTGAATGACTCTGGCCGACACAAGGTAAGAGAAGTTTTATTATTAATCATTATGTGGTAGATGAAAAGTACTATTACATTTGGCGCTCAAACTCGGACAGTTTTTACAAATTCAAATTTGTACAAACCACACTTTCTCGTGGGTATATGCGTGATTTGTAGGAGGTTAAATGTTAATGCGTACTAATTACGTATAAAGAGTTGATGATAAGTTATAGTTAAGTGGTGCTTATATTATACTATATTGAATAATACTGAATACATTTAAGTTTGAATTTTTATGTAGAGCAAAATGTCATAAATAAGATCAAATGGAAAACGAAAATAAAGTCTGTATGATGGACGTAACTGTCACGGGGGAGGTAGAAATTCATCCAGACCTGAATGTGGGCAAAGATAACGTTTTATGCGTATCAGATGATATAAACGATTCAGGAATGAAGACAACTCCAAGCCTGATAGATGAAAGTAATTTGACACAATCTGTAATAATAAATAATGGAGAAGCAAATCTACTCCAGTAGCGACTAAAATAAAAGAAAAAGATTGTACAATAGCTGATATGATGAACTTTATGAAAACCATGTCTGAGAATATAAATAATAGATTTGATGTTAATGATATTAAATTTGAGGTTCAGAATGTAAAACTTAAGGATATTAATAAACGTTTTGATGTCAATGATGAAAAATTTAATGAATTAAGGGGTGAGATTGAACAACAAAATATCAAAAGTGAAAGTAATTTGAATAAACAGCTGAGCGAGATTAACGAACGGTTAATGACATTTAAGGAACAAGTGTAGAGTCAGTAGAGGAACAGATTAAAAGTAAAGTAACTCAGATAGCAAATAAGAAGGTAAGTGACAGGGGTAGTGATATGACGAGAAAAAATAGTGAAGAAATTATTAAGAAGCTAAGTTACAGTTGTAAAAATGAATTAATAAGCAATAGTGATAAGATAGTGGAAAACAGACTATTTAAGAGTGATATAGTGAAAACAAATAGTGATAATGAAGATTTTTTTGGAGAGGAAGTTAATAACGAAATGTTAGTGAGTATTGATAAATTAGAGAGAGAGAGAGAGAGACAGTAGAGAGGGTTTACAGATAGAGGGGTTGCAGAGGGTAAATTTTTCCCGTGAAGTTGGGGGGGGTGAAGAAAGATCTTCACGAGTGTATTTGGGAGACGTATGGTCTAATAATTGTCCCTTGATTTTTTGTGCATCTGGTAGATGGTGCAATAATAAAGTGCAATAATAACCTTCTGCGTGGGCTAATAGAGAAAATGTGAAATGGCATGAGGATGAGAGATATTTTGAGAGAGAGAGAGAATGATAGACATGTTTACATTAAGTAGAAGTTGTAAAGAGTTGATAGAGAGGTTAGAATTGAAGAAAATACACGATATTGTCGACTTACCTTGTGAAATAAAGATGGATGATTATTTTGATGATACTGTTGTAGATGATAAATACTTACCTTGTATTGTGATGGATATAGTGGAGGAATATGATAATATCAATTACATATGTTAACCAAAAATACTGATGGAGACAGGACGAAAATTACCAAGGTAGACGGGTTTTATGAATTAATAGGCAATAATGGTGTCAAATACTATGTTGATATAATTAATGATAATGGTCATTACAATAATAATTGTAATGTAAGGAGTGTAATTAAAGAGGATAATTGTTATGTAAAAGTAAGACTAATTTACGACGATGTGGGTTAGAAACAGTGAATAAACATTTTATTATTTTAGTTCATGGTAATGACTTGGCTAAATTAGGTAATGAGGTGTGGTAAACAAAAAAATAATGACAAAAAATTTTAGATAAATTTATAGTGAGATTAATTGTGTTTGTGTTGTAAAATGTATTTTGTGTAAACATTACGTGTATGTAGTAGAAATTGATTTAATAATAATGATAATATTTTATCAGGTTAAATAAATAACGAATGGTAGTAATAAATGAATTGTAATTGTTTTGGAGTAAGGTAATTAAATTAACTTGTGTTTTAAATAACTGACTGAATTAAAATAAATTGTAGATGAATTACTTGATTTAAAAGTGGTAGAAATCAATTTTGATAATGAATTTAAAGGGTGTGTCTGAGATTTGCACTTTAAAATAAATAGTAAATGAATAAATGTAAAATGTGTTTCGTTGTGGAGTCATATGGTTGTTATATAATGTATCAGAAAGTACATATGGATATTATATATTTGTTGTAATGAATGTTTATAATTTT
The DNA here is from genome assembly GCA_034769895.1 of Magicicada septendecula. Classification (NCBI taxonomy): domain Eukaryota; kingdom Metazoa; phylum Arthropoda; class Insecta; order Hemiptera; family Cicadidae; genus Magicicada; species Magicicada septendecula. The sequence continues at coordinate 320,625,208 of CM068374.1, read as the reverse complement.
GTGTCTATGACAGGAATCATGTTGTTATCCAATTGAGTGATGTAATGTAAGTATGAAGTTTATAATGCAATTGAAATAAAGTAAAATGTTTAATGTTTGAATAATAAATTTTAAATGTGTTTCAAGGGTTTAAATTAAACGATGAAGTTAATTTGAGGTAGTTATGAGTCTTTTAGTGTAGTTTTCAATGGTTAACTTAATGTAAAATGTTGGAAAAGATAGAGTTTGGGTGATAATAATTATTTCAATAAGGCATTGAGTCAGTCAGAGTTAACTTAAATGGGTGTTAGAGAAAATAAGAATTTTTGAATAAAAGTAATACAGAAACGGGGTAGTAATAGGGACACAGTAGCGGGAGTGCATATATGTAGAGAAAGTGGAGAGTAAATAGGTGAGAACAGGGTACATATATTTTGTAGTGAGGGTGGTGTGGTAAGTAGTCCTCAAAGCAAGGCATTGTGGCGGGAGGTGAATAGTTTTAAATGAGGTTTGGCGGAGTTACCTGGGAGAGGCCAGGAACTAATAAGGGAATGAGTATACGGGAAGGGAACACACATCCTAGGTACAAAGAGGGTATCAGGTATTTTATTGTAAGAGGAGAATGATTTAAGGTGAGAAAGAGAAGTTAATGGAGGTAAATATTAATGAGAGATTGGTGTCACCCTATATAAATCCGTAAATGGTTGTTAGAAGGAAGAAGGGGGTAAGGTTATATTTTAATGCCCATTCAATAAATTAGATCATTGTGGATAACTGAGAATCACCCAAACCAATTGATGATGAAAATACTTAATAGAAGTTCATAATTGAAATGTAATAATAAGTGTAACAAGTGAAAGAGTTTATAGAATTTGAAACTCAACCTCAATTTGAAATGTTTGTAAATTGTATTCAGATGCAAATGAAATGTTTATTTTAATGAAATGAGTTATGAGTTAAATTGAATAATGTTGTGTATTTGTGTTATTTGTATTTAGTGTGCCTAGGGTAAGGTCATTCACCTGCTAATGAGGTATCAGCTGATGACTGGTGTGGACTGTATAATGTTCAATGTAATCAATTCATATGTTCTTTTAGTAATCAATGTAATTTTATTTTATAAATTTTCTTTCTATTAATTGTCAGAATATATGTTTCTGGAATTTAAATTCATTTTACTATTGAAAAAAAAAATTAATTTTTTTTAGTACAGATTGTGTCATGTTCATGTTCACGATATATTGATGAGCATTGGCGTGTGCAGGACTTCAGTAGTGGTGGTGCCAAAAATGGCTTCTGGGGGGGGGTCTGGGGTCCTCCCCAGGAAGATTTTTGAAAATTTATTGCTTACAAACGTGTTTTAATGCTATCTGGAGGCCATAAAAAACATTTTGAAAAGCAAGGTTTTTTGAGGGCCTTCAAATAAATTTTTACTTTTTTAAAGGACTCAACTCTTTGGTTCTTTGCACTTACCGGACCGACCAAAAGTTGACAACACACACATGTTTAACAAAGTAGCTTTAGAAATATCAATTTAGACGAATTTTGTCTATTAATGAATGATCCAGTTAGCCTATCTGGTTAATTTATGTAACAAAACGGAAACAACTTTGATTTTTAGAATATTTATATATATCCAATGTACAATATTAGTGAAAAAAACACAGAATTGATAAATTGATTAATTTGTACTGTAGACAAATAAAGCTGCAACAGGTTCAAGTTTAGTATTTAATAGTTAGTAGTGTCCAGAACAAAATATAAAAGTAAGGAAATATTTTATATTACATTACAGGGTCATCCGATGGTTGAATGCAACACTGTTTTTGAAGTTGTCAATTACATCACATGTTCTTGCGTTAGCAGCCAGTTCTTGTTCCATAAACGGAATCATCAAGTTTTCCAAACGATCTTGACACATCGTAGATCTGAGCTTGGATTTTATGATACTCAGCTTTGAGAAGGTTCTTTCACTTGTACAGCTAGTTACAGGCATCGTGGAAAATTTATTAATAACAGCACTAAAGTTTTCAAAGGTTGAACTTCGCTGGAACTTTGATAACCAGTTAATCCAGTCCGGAATACTTTTAGGAGGAAAGTTTGAATCAGTTTCTCCACGCTTCTTTGATTTCAACAGCTTAAATTCTGCCTCTAGTTCTGCAGCATTGACATTGAATTGTTTTGCGAGAATTTCAAAGTCCTTATTTTCACACTTGTAACAATCATTAAGATTCAATCCCATCAGTTTCCCTGTGGCAGAGATAACGTTTTTTGTTTCTTGAGCAAATCGAGAATTTAGATTTTCCACAAGGCGGTCCAAAACAGGATTGTAAGTGAACAGTTTCAATTCCTCTTTTTTTGTGTCTGCATAGAAAGCAGAAGGGCAACTAGTGTCTTCTAAGAAGACTGATACTTTCATTTTCCGAACATTAGGGATTTGAACATCTAATGTACAACACATTTCCTTTGTTTTGATAAAAATATCCTCAAACTCTTCTTCACTATTTCTCATTTCTACCAAAGCAAGAGCTAGGCTTTCAACATCTTCAACTGCTTGGCAAAGGTCTATTTTAGGACTTTGCAGAGCTTTGCTCACTTTCACCACAAGCTGAAGTACAGGATGCATAATTTGCAAAGACGCAATAAAATTAAAAGATTTTACTTGTAGCAAAATACCTTTACCTTGGGCCCGAACTTTTGAATCGGAAGTAGATTCCGTACACTCTTCAATGGCTTTTACACAATTTCATTTAATTGAACATAAATAACAGACACCGCTTCTGAACGGCAGGCCCATCTAGTGTCTGAAAGGTATTTTAGAGTCTTTAGTTTCATTGTAGTTTGTTTGACAATATCCTCAAAGACTGCGTGCCTCTTTGGACTACCTTCGATTAAGTTAAAAACTAGCTGGACTATTCCAAAGAAGTCGAAAATAATTGGATTTTCCTTGTGACTTGTGCAGGCACTTACCAAGGCAAGGTTCAAACAATGTGCATAACAGTGCACGTACATTATGGATGGATTGACTTCTTTACATCTGGCCTGTACTCCGGTAAATTCACCGGCCATTGCCGAAGCCCCGTCAAAACACACACAAACTACATCTCTCCACAGCACACCTACTTCAGACAGCACACAGTTTATTGCCTTAATTAGCCTTTCCGCATCAATAGACTTCAATCGCTGTAAGGACTCCAGTCTCTCGACAGGATATGCATTTCCTTTCGGTATGTAGCGAAACACGACTGCTAATTGCTCGTGATGGCTCACGTCAGATGTTTCATCGCCAATAACTGCGAAGGGCTGTCCCTTGATTTCATCACTTATAGTTTTCAGTATCACTGCTCTAAGTGACGATAAGATGTCATTTTGAATGAGGTTGCTAAGATAAGTACAGTTCTTAGGAGCATTTTTTAAGTAGTTTTGAAAAAAAGGGTCATATTTTTGCAAAATAGCAACAATTTTCAGGAAAAGACCTTTCTCTGTAGTATCCTCGCTCTCGTCATGTCCCCTAAGAGGTTTTCCACCTTTAGCCAACAAACGGACAATATCGAAAAGCCGCGACATGTACCTACGATTTTCTAGGCGTTTTTTCTCCTTCTCTTTTAGTTCAGCTTCCTTAGCATCATCCAACATTATATCAACTGGTTTGCTAGTAACATAATTTTCCCAGCCAACCATACTCGATACATGGCATCTACTTTTTTCATGGGCTCTGAACATTTCATTAGCTTTATGCCAAAAACTAAACCTTGTTGTTGTAAACGGATTTTCAACTAACCCAGGAAGTGAACTGTCATTTAAAGCAAAACAACGACAGGCAAAACAATAAGCAGCATCTTTTGCCACGCTGTACTCCAGCCATTTGTAATTTTCGAACCATTTGGGTTTAAACGATCTTTTCCTAGAATTTTTCCCCTTACCAACTTCTTTTGTAGGGTTGTTTGAAATTCGTGGTTGGTATGGTCCACGAGAAATCCTAGCTGACTTTTCTTGCCTGTTCTTTGGCAAGTCTTGACAAGGATCATCGAGCTCTCTTCACTGGCTCACCGACATCATCCTTTTTTTCATCATCATCATTATAAATAATTTCCGAACTGGGACCAGCAACAGCATCTGAAAAGGGGACATACACTTAGGCTTAGGCCTATTTTTATCGCTTTAAATTATACTATGCTGTACATTTTACTATACCCTACAAATCTTTTTCCCTCTTGACGCTTCGTAATATGTGGATGGCCACTTATTGTAAATATAAACAAAATTGCATGTTAGGGGCACGTGAGTAATAGTGTACAATATATTCACTCACATACAAAAATGTTAGTAAATTTAATTTTAATTTTGGATTAATTTAGCAAAAACAAAATTAATAATCGAAATATTTAAGCAAGAAGAAAGTAACACATTACAAGACAGACATGGCTGTAAGAAGTATATTACAAAATATAGTGAAAATAACTTACCGGTTTGTGGTTGAGTGTCCAAATCCTTGGTGGGCTCGGGTTTTTTAATCAGCCATTTATACATCATAAAAATAAGCTTATTCAACAATTAAATAACATAATGAACAGTACTGTCTTGTGTCCAAACTGAACGCCACTGGCCGACTGAGTCTCTTGTCTCAGTCTGACTGGCACCAGGACCGTGATAGCTGGCGCCGCCACCCTGGCGCTGAGTAAGGCCTAAAAACATGGCAACGACGGCAACTGCCGTCATGCAGCTGCTTCCCGATGCGACGGCCGACGCCAGATTATGTGACAAAAGCTATATGAAATTAAAGTTGATTAGATTCATATATTTATCGGTTTAATAGGAGTGCTGTCACGGAAATTATGCAGTTTCTACGTAAAAACATATTCTGCACGTAAAAAAAAAACAACAACAAAAATTCTCAATCTAGTGGTGGTGCCACGGCACCGGTGGCACCTTCGTTGGACACGCCTATGATTGACGAGTGTGTCTATTGATAATGTATTAACTGATTTATAGTGTTCATATTATATGTTTTGTAACCAAATGTATTGATAATGGAATTTATGATAGAAATAAGTTGTTTATTATGATTGTTAGCATATAGTTATGAGGATTTATAAAGAAAAGTAAATTCATTTAAAAGATTTTGGAATTTGGAAAGTTGCAATTAAATTAATTAATTGAAAGAGATGATGTAAATTATCTTGAAAGGAAATCTTTGATAAAGGACTTAGATTTATTTCATTATTTGAACAAAATTTAAATAATTTAATTTGATTTGAAATAGTAACGTCAAGCAAACAAATAAAAGTTGAGAAATGGGAACGAATTTTGTTTAGAAGCAAATATAAAATATTTATGTGAATTTTATAATAATAATTAAAGTGGAGATAGTGTGTTTAATGTAGTAATGAATATGTGTACGCACCCAGTACTTGCTAAAGGCAATCCAGTATGTATGTAAGGGTAGATATATCGGTTGAGGATCTGGTATGGTATAAGGCCAATTATGGAATTTTATTTGGAATGTTACAAGGTTAAGTGGTACTGTGGTGAGTGCCTGTCCGTCTTTACGGTGTTGGGATCTCGAAGAGAGAAGTCCAGTAAGGTTGTTCAGATGCAGCCATAGTCGCCGAACTAGGGGGGTAGACTACCCATGATGTGTTAAGGAATTAAAGGGGGGTTGTTGGTACCATATCCTTACTGATCCTCTTGAGGTTAGCAATGAGAGTTTTTCTGCTTCGGCAGAAAACCTCTCATTGGGGGGGGTATTGTAACGGGACAGAATTGGGTGATAGGTTTTAATTTAATTGTGGATGCGACGCAGCGGAGTTACCCATATTGTGCCACAGTCTTTGACAATTAACATTCCTTTCGGGGCACCGAGTTGTACGTTCGGTCTGTCTGCCCTGCAATAAGCTACGTTTTCTGATGCTCTGGAATGTGAGAGCGTGCGGACGTTCGTGTCCATACAGGTGAATAAGCACGTACTCCGCTCGCTGGTCTCTTAGAGTGAATATACTATACATGGTGTTAACCAATTACTGTTTGACGTGATGATCTTTTTAGCCAATCACAAAGCAAGCTGGTCAGCATGAAAGCGCCTTGGCCATTTTGGACGCTGGTGTTGACCGTCTGTCGATCTACAGCTGCGGCTCCGGCCGGTTCAGCATAAAGGCTCGTGAGCCGAACTCTATTAAAACTTTAAAAACTGTGTTCTAAATATAATAAAAAGTGGAAATAAAATGTGAATAATGTACAACTAAAAGGGCAGCACTTAATTTTGAAGAATTCGATAGTAACATCAACTAAAATGCAGTGAACAATGTGGACGAACTAAAATACACGAAGTGCGACACTTGGTTTGCAGAGACGCCGTGAGTTAAGTAACCGATGACCAAGTCACTATATAACAATTTATAAGAGCTCTAAATTCTATGGGGTAAAATTTAAATGAATGAATGTGTGTGTGGGTAAATACTGGGTTGCTTTGATTTAATTAAGTAATAAAAATAAGTAATTGAGTTTAATTATATAAGAAGGTAAAAGATAGACGTTTGTTGTTTTTGATTAATGGGGTTGTACCCCAATATTTAATGTCGTTCAGTTGAATGTAGAGAATAGAGAAGGAGAGAACCTGTTTAATTGATTCATAAAAGAAAAATGATAAAAGCATAATAAATGAGTTGAAATAGTTAACCGTAAAGTGAGCGTAGTTATTGAAATACATAACCCTAAATCATGTTTATAGATCACAAGTTCGCGTGAATGACTCTGACCGACACAAGGTAAGAGAAGTTATATTATTAATCATTATGTGGTAGAGGAAAAGTACTATTACAATTACTTCGGAGACGGTTTGCCAGTTCGGGACGAACAGGCTTAAGGAGGGGGCAGTGTTATGGCATCACGAACAATCTACGTGTTTGTCGAACGTTCCAGAGAGATCTAGAGTGTAAGCGTGTGGTGTACGTGCTTGTATACGCATCTACGAGAAAGTTCTGTATAGCGCCAGCCGTGCGGACTGTGCCAAGGCCGCAGTTAATTACGTAGTTCATACTCACGCTACGACGGAATTAGGAATCGTCTAGATATTCGACTAGCTATAAATACCGGTGCTCAAACGACGTTCATTTTAGCATCAGTTGCGATTTTGGATAGTGCGTTCCGAGAGTTATAGTAGCTATATTACTGTGTACGTTCAAGTGGTTATTAGTGAAGTATTGTGTTTTATAATAGGGCGGTGTAATTACAATTTATTGTAATACAATTGAGTTTTAATATTAGTGGACATTTTATTGCGTGTGAACAGTTTTCATTTGATTTGTTGTAGTAGACTGTGTTGTTAATTACGAACTGTTTTACTGTAAAAATTAAAGCTGGTGATTAGTGACTTAATTGGTGTCTTGTACTTATTTTGTTTCCACTGTACCTACGACGATCGAGTAGACCATCGTAACAATATTAAAAAGTTACTGTCCACAGTGAAATTGTTAAAGTGCCTATAAAACATGTGATAATATCCTGAAATGAAAGCCATTTAAGTAAACGGTAATAACACAATAAAAGTACATGTTATTTTAATGTTGTTTACAAGCTACTTATTGAATGAATGAATGTCCCTATATTTCATATTTCAAACGTATACGGAAATAACCGGGTTTGTATATTGAAAAAGGAGTTACTACTATATTAACATACACAGCTGAAAAACTAATAAAACAGCCTAAAAATTAAGAGATTAACAAAATTCCTTGTCAACTTTTTCGACCCTCTAGGGGGTCAGGTCCCTTTCGTCCACCCCGTACATATGCCCCTGTTACTTGTTCGGCAAGGTCATTTTTGTTCCAACATTTTAGTGCAGTCCTGTATTCTGTCTTCTGACTGTTCAGTGTCCTGTTAAGGAATTTCCATTTTGATGAAATCTCACAATCAGACTCGAGGTGCAAGCATTACAAATATTTTATAAACGGCACTAACGTGGTACTGCACCACGCTTCCCAGATGAGATGATTATACACTCGCTGGTATGAAGGAGTTGGGTCTGTTTTAATACTATATGTACTTACTCTAAACAGACAAGCAGTTTTATATTCCATTTGTAGTCCTTATGGTAATGGATTGTAACATTAACATTTATATTGTAGATGCAATAAATGCAGTTTTGAAATAAATTTTGTTACAAGAAAAAATGAAATGAGTATATGACCTGCAATGGAAACTGACTTTCTTGCTCAGAAAGAAAAATCACAGGATAATGGCTGGAAAGGGGTTTACTTTGCAGTTGGCAGACATTCACTACTAGTAATGGTGATGATTTTTATATATACTCATATAGTCACACTCATATTTTTATGTTTCATTTGATGGCGATTACTGGATAATAATTTAAATATAATTTTGTCTTAAGGGATTGTAAACTATTTATAAATTAACTAGATTATCTTTAGCGATAATAAGGATGATGTACATTTATACACTCGTGTGTGGCAGCACTGGCTTTATTGAATTTTTATATAATAACTTCACACAAACTGATATAAAATCTCATTGACTGATAACAATTCAATGGGTTAGCATTTGTTGTTAATTTTATCTTGCAAACCAATGCTTGTGAGAACACAATTTTACCATTCAGGGGCATAGTTTTCTTTATTGTATAATTAAGTATGTTAAAGAATAAAATATGAATGTGTTAGTGTTTGTTGTGTGTACAGCTTTTGGAAGCAACACGTTAGCGTTTGTACAACATCATGTGGCTGTCCAACCAAACAGCATTGTTGGTTGTAACCAATTTGATGCAAATAAACACTGTATTGATGGTTATAAAGTATTGTCTAGTCGTTCAAACAAATCGTTGACATCGTCCTCAGTACATAATGGACTCAACAAAGTAAGTACTGACTGCATACCTGTTTAATACACAAAAAATCACAAATTTATTCAAATTTAACAAATTTATTCCTTTGATTTCATTTGTACCACCACTTTCACTAAATTGTATTCTTTTAGTTTTCTCCAAAGCTGAGCATATCCACATACCATAGTCTCTTGATTAACTATAAATCAGTTTGCTCAAAGACAAATTATCTGGCACATTTGAAATATAAAAGTAGTTTGTCCTGGAATTGAAGCACTCTATAAAACATTTGAAAGAGACCATCCACAGCTTAGTTTCCAGAAAAATTTTACTAATTAATATGGAAATTTTCAATTTTGTTAGATATATAGACAATCCTTCTTAAAACTTTTTCATACAATTATATGTTTTGTGTCTTAAAGTCCCATCATCAGGTTAAAAAAAATGTTACAAATCATTCGTACAGAATTTGTCAATTGTTGAAAATGAAGTTACATAGTACCACTGAAACACAAAGTGTTGTTTCACTGGTAAATACTAAGTGTGCACTGGTATGTATTTGGCGAGTGACTGATAGCTTATCTATCACATTGCCCAACATGAATATCACTGTATCACACAACCCATTAGATTTAAAAGAGAGTTCATCATTCAACAGCAAACCACATTGAGTTTTAAAGCCCTGAAAATTTTAAATTTCTCGTATCTATATTCTGTAACCATTTTTACAAACATTTTTTACTCAAAGATGTTTTATATTCTGAACTATTTATGACAAAGTGTGACTTAACATTCTTCATATCGCCCATAAATAAATGTTCCCCATGTCTACTTTTAGAATTTCTGCTAGTTTCTCCTATGTAAAAACCTATTGTAATCATCACAGTTAATTCAATTATATGCCAGAATATATTGTTTATACATACCACTTTGAGCAGTGGAGATTATCCATAACGCTACGGTATGCTGCAGCACCGGGCACCGGGGCCTCAGCTGTCAGAGGGGGGCGCCATCCAGCTGAATTGACTAAGCGAACCTAAGCTTATGGTCACATTATGCAGTTGTTTGATTTTCTTGCGCAGTTATTAATCATGGAGAGTGTTGAGTTGGAAAATCAAGTGAAAGCTCTTATAGAATTTACTCGAACGATTTAAATAATAATCTTCTAATACAATTGAAGCACTCTGTGCCACGAATAAAAATGCAAGAAAGAGGTTTTTTTCAAATCGTTCGAATAAAGATGATAGATTCCATTATACTACAGTTTGTCCACTCAAAGTATTAAACTGACTTATTGACTGTAAAATGATTGATATATTTCTGAATATATACATTGCTTATCATCTGATTTTGATGATTCCAATAGCTAACTGCGAATCTGAAAGACCATTTTCTGTATTAAATTGTATTAAAGTTATGTTGAGTTCAGCTATGAGGGATGAGAGATTATCTTCGTCAGCAAGGTTGAATATTGAAAACAAGATAATTGAATCGCATGATTTAGAAGAAATTATATAAGACTTCGTTAAGGCAAAATCAAGAAGAAAATTGATTGATTAGTATTTTCTAAGCTTAAGTACTATTATGCTCATTGTAATCACTATTTAGCTAAATATTGTTTTAACTTGAGAGTTTAATAAAATAATTGTTAACTTTCAAAATTGTGTACACCATTTGTCAGTGTAAATAGTGGATAAAAGGTTGAATTTTGAATCGTGGGGGGAGGGGGCACCTGTCTGATGGCAGCATAGGGCACTATCCACCCCTGGCTTTGAATGATTTGAAAGTACTATTGTTTTTTTTCAATATGACACTAAAATCTTATTTAAAAAAATGTTTTTATGACATATCTGCATAGAATTTACTCGAACAATTTAAAATACATTCTTCTAAAACAATTGAAGCACTCTGTGCCATGAATAAAAATTCAAGAAAGAGGGTTTTTTCAAATCGTTTGAATAAAGATGATAGATTCCATCACCCTACAGTTTGTCTGCTCAAAGTATTAAACTGCTTTATAATACACTTCCCTTTCTATTTTGGTTCTTTTTCTGTTTTGATTCTAGTTTGTTAGTAACAGTGGTAATGAAATTATTTGCTATTGCAATATTTTTTAAAGTGTTAGGTTCACCAATAAAATTTTCTGGTTGAAACTGAATTTTTGACAATTTATTCACAAAAGAATTGAAGAAAGCCATGTTTTGTGAATAGGGAAAATAGGGAGTTGCATCAAGTACAATCACATTGCCATAAAGACCTATCAAGTGTGGATGATAGTATCTGTCATAGTTGGTTTGCTCTCTTCTGTTCAGTTAAATAGATTAATTACTGGCTGTTGTTGGTTAATGAGTATCTGCCAATGAGTACATTACTGCCAATGAGTACAACTAATGAGAAAATAACATATAGATTACATGGTGGTTAGGTGGCATTGGACAAAATAGAGAAGTTAGACAAACATATGTTTAGAAAAGTTGTCTGAAAGTCTGAAAGTTTAAGATACCTGTGGGCCATAAATGATATCTTGGGAAGAATAAATTATAGTAGAGCTTTGCCACATGTATACTTGTTATATTTTATCTCAGACAAAAGTTATTATTGTGGCCTTTTTTTTTTTTTTTTTTTTTTTTTAAGAGGGGCGGCCACTGGATATTTAAAACTAGGCAGAAAGCCTAGGAGAAGCCTAAAATGCGCTGGGTCCAGTGAGACGGGACTTGCAATTAAACTCGGTGGTAACCAACAATAACAGCTTTTATTATCTGAAATTACATACATCACAATTCAGAAACTCCTTAATATCCCATAATATCGATAATCACATAATTATATAAATATCCCCTGTTTATAACACACTGACATAAAGAATATAAGTCGGACATAATACATCTATTCATACATGTATATATATATCTTCACCTCAATTTAATTGATCATAATCATAACTCAACAAAACTTTAAGTATCCCACATATTTTTAAATCTCGACATTATAAAAGGGTACACACATATATTTATCACTCCACCCCCCCCTTAACACATAACAGCCTATAAAATCACAATTAATTTCACAAAATCACAGTTACAACTCATTATGCCATCATACTCAAAAGCCTCATGGCCCGCCGGTATATTATCCTTTCATCGCCCCATGATATAGAAATATCAAATAACTGAAACCTGCCAGTATCTATTAAATTAATTGGAAACTAATGTCATCGACAAAGACAACCCCTTATACATTTTTATAATGTCGGCAGCCAGCCTGATTAACTAAGAACTGTAACAATTGTATGCTGGATTCAAATAGACATTATGAATTTAGAAAACATTTGGAATGCCCCATAATTAGAAAATATAATTATAAGTAAAAGTATTTCTGACATTTCTTTAATCCTGCAAAATGTGAAACTTCTTGAGTTCTATAACGTACAGATCCTTTCTAAAAGTCAGCCATAAGAGTGTAAAATGTTCAAAAATTATTTATTTATTTAATTATACATCGTCATAATTAATTATCTAATTATATGGCAAGTCATTATTTAATCATAAGGATTTGATAGTAACAAAAGCATAACTGCAATTAAGGCTACATACAGCCTGCCTAACATTCACAAAATCTGACAATTAAAAAAATTTAAGAAAGACAGGTTTAGCATATACTGGCCAGAAAATACAAGTTACAAACATATAAGTACCGCCTGTACAATTTTATTCAATGTAAAATTTTATAAACTGAAAATATTAGATATATAAATTTTAAATAAATAGGAAATTTTAATTTCAGCCATATGTGCATATATTAAAAGAGAATGCTGTATTCGTCCGGCCGCAGGAGTGTACCAGAGTAAGCCTGACTTGACAAAAATGACCCGTAGAGAACCTGCATGACATGGCACCAACAGGTGCCTACCTTGTGAATAGAAAAACAATTTATAAAATGACAACCCAGAAACAGAATAAAAAAGAAACCCCAGCCCTTGTATGCAGGAAAAATAATTAAATATAAAACCCCGGTAATAACCTGAGAATGAAATCCGAACCAGCCAGTTCGGATTCACGAAAACCATACCCCTATACTTAATTTAAAAGGGTCTCCCCTACAACTTTTGCACCCATTATACGGAACGAAAACGGCTCTGGTACCCTCCCACAGGTCAGTTTACAATTGTACTTGTTCAACTGTATTATAAAGTTTAAGCTACATTGAAATTGTCTTGCCGACACACCCCCGATTGAACCATGTCACTGTATAAAGTTAAACTGATATTGCACATGCACCTCCCATAGTATATTCTGCGGCCCAGGATAGAATAAAAAGAGTTAATATCACCTCATATGAAGCGGGCGGTTCCATGATTGTTGGCGGCAGCTGCTACTCCCTCCTCGGTCACAGACGAAGCTTTAGTGGTTCATGGCTTGGTGAAGGTGACAGCACACCAAGGTCTGGTCAGATCTCCGTTCTAGGCGAGAACCCTAAATATTCGGAATGATTAATGTACTGTTCATTAAAGCTTGCACACTTGTCATGTCTAAGGCATGTATGCCCACCACCCGAACTAGACGCTCCCAACCAACTCAATATAATGCATACAATTTTTAAAATTTGTATTTCATTTATATTTTAATAAATGATCATCATTCACTCATAACCTGGCACAATAATGAGGAACGCACACAGGCCTGACCAGCCGCAACATATCTCGACATGCACCCTGTCCCTGGCCACGTGGCATTACGTTCGATCACCAATATTGCAAAATAACTTTAAAGGTCCATCAGCTACAGACAATTAACATTTGCACAGTACTTCATCTAGGGTGGTCTTAAAGTTTACAATTAAATGATTTACTTAAAGAAAATTCACATTTCCGGTCACACATGTGCGTTCATACATAGTTAACCAGGTCCCCGGTTTTCACTAAATTACTTAATTCTCTTTACAATGCTGAATGAACAATGAGTTAATACAATTAACAGGTGGTATTCAAATAAACAACATTAATTAAATATCTCACATTACTCACACACATCTGATCAACGCCACGGGCATTCTATCGGTTCGCATCTGAATTAAATAAGTTTGGATTTAAAATTCTTTTTACAACCAAATTATTATATATATATATATATATATATATATATATATATATATAAAGCACTTACCGGTGGGTCTTAAACAATTAGCCTGCCATAAAGATGAGAAGACGACACACAAAAGTGCTCTGCTAAACCGAGGAAGGCGGCTGGAGTAGTTTACGCAGTGGAAGCGAGGCCGGAACTGAACCTCACCATGTGCTCAGAACTGAGACCTGAATTCGGCCCGCTAGATCACGTCCACGGCCGGAACAGTGCCATCAATATCACGTTCCCCAACTAATAACTAGATAACTATCCGAATCGATTATTGAAAAAATAGGATTTGCATTTCCTCGAACGCCGGGTTATGCAAACTCCGGCACAAATTACTTTTCACTGGTGAGCAATATATTTTAAATGCACACTTCTTATACGGTAGTTTCCTTTCCTTGTATCCAAGTAATCTGTATTTATGTTTTTTCTCTGTATTTATGATATGATTTTCTTCTCCTTCATCATTGGCATAATGTGTACAATTAACTCCCTTTGGAGTGCTCTACTATTGTGATTTATTATAATGTATCCATGGAAGTTGCCTTAGTTAAATTTTTTATGTGGATGAGGAGCTGACCTGTTGCACAATTGCTACACTGTTCATCCAGGCATTTTCAGTTTGGAGTTCTCATCTCTTGTTGGAAAGCAGCCTTCATTTATCATTTGCTTGTTTTTTTTTTTTTGTCTATGTAATATATGTGTATCATTTACTATGTAATGTACTTTTCCAACTTTGGAACACTATATTTTTTATATGTAATTTAAATTAAATCTTACCTCAGCGCCAGTTTTCACATTTACTAGCTTCTTCAGAGCTTAATGCTAGGAATGGTGTCTGTTCTGGTTCTGGTACTAGTGGATGGGGCACTCTTGGGTATTAGAAGTGTGTTGTCTATGATATTTTAAACTGTATATGAGATTTAAACTGTGTCTGTTCATTAAGGATGTTGTTTCTACATCTTTTGAGTGTTCATAGACAAAGGCAGTTAGAAAAGTCTGTGGCCTGATAATGAAAGACTTTTTCTTTCTGGAATAATTTGTATTTTTCAATGTAGTGTCCATGCAGTTCCACACGGAAGTCCAGTCCTTCTAGGTACTTAAAATAACTGTTTACTGCCACTTTCAGCTTTTTATCTGAGGATAATTCCTTTCTACTGAGGTTTTCTAGGTTTGGGATTAAATGAAAACCAGATGGAGATAAATCAGGCAAATGAGGAGTATGTTGCAACAGATTTTTGTCACAAAAACAACTCTTGTGTGAGGTTGTGCATTATCGTGATGGAAAATGATCTTTTATTTGCTGAACCCATTATTTTTCATAAATTTTATCATTTAATTGATCCAAAAGGTTAGGATAATACTCTTTATTAACATTTGACCCTTTTTAAGATATTCTGTTAAAATGTTTCCAAGCACCCCACAAAACAGTTTCCAGCAGACAAAATTGACTTTACTTTTCTTGTAGGCAGAGAATCAATATGGATCCATTATTTTGACTGTTGTTTTGTTTCTGGAGTGAAGTGATGAACCTGAGTTTTGTCAGTTATTACAATTCTACAAATAAAATCTTTCAGAATGTTTTTAAAATGGCCCAAAATTCCTAAGATGCTTGCATTCAAATGCATTTTTTGATCAGTTCTCAACAAACATGGCACTCGCCTTGGAAATAGCTTCCTCACATGTATTTCGTCGGTAAAAATATTATACACTTTTTTATCTGAGATGTGTAGTCTTAGCTACTTCAGACATCTTCAAGTGGTGATCTTCCAAAATAATGTCATGCACTTTATTGATGATATCTGGTGTAGTGGCAATTTTTTATCATCTTCCAAAATTCATCACCATGTTTAAATTCAACAGCCTATTTTTTGGCTGTAGTAAATAAAGATACATACGTATCTTTTACCCCATTGAAAATTTCTGTTGGCGTTAAATCTTTTTTGACAAAAAATTTGATCCCTGCACAATGTTCAACAGTACACTCAGATGATCTTGAGAGATGACTTTATTTATACAGCTGTTTCTAACTAACAAAGCAGCAGACTAACTTGGTGCTTCACAGCTGTTTATGGGGTGAATGTGGTGCCACAATGTGATGAAAAACAAAAACGTAATACATAGCTTTATATGATAGTGTTACAACCCGTCGTATGGCACAGTGGAAAACAAAATACAAGACACTAATTAAGTCACTAATCGCCAGTTTTAATTATCACAAATAACAGTTTATAATCAACAAGATCATCTGTTACAACAAATCAAATAAAAATTGTTCACACGCAATGTCAACAAGTTCGCACAATTATAAAACATAATAATTCTTCACGTCAACAAACACTTGAGCCGCACTAGTGAAAATCGCTCACGTAACTGAACTGACAACCCGGCTGCTATGGCTGTATATAGGCCTCGCAGAGGTGCAGTACAGCTATCCCTCCTTACTTCACGCCAGCGGCTTAATGATTATCTCAACTACTTGAATGATGCAACAGCTGCCACAGTGGACGGGGGGGGAGTGAAGAATGTTCTGGGTTGTTCGGTAGGCTTCTCGTAACAATAGGCTGCAAACTTTTCAAATTACCTTTGTACTTTGACTCATCCAAGTGTGTCTGGTTTTCGCCCTTTTATGTTTCTATGGAGGATCTTCATATTGATGATGATGTTTGTGCAAGTGTGATCTGTTTCAGGGTGATGTCTGCCATTTTACATAGTCAATATACGTTGTACACAATATTTAATAGTTGAGTCCAGCTCTTTAATTAATATTTTCCAGTAATAAAAGATGATCCATTCTTATGTCTATCTGTTTTTTTGTTATATCAGAAAATTATAACTTGATTACATTTAAGCATCTCTGCTAAGAAGTATAAATAAGTTGTCTTGATTATTCATCTCTTCTTTCACAGCACTAACACTTAACTAAAAATGAACTTTTTTCATGTGAAACTTACTAATTTTATTGGATGTGTTTCGGCTTAGTATCCGCCTTCTTCAGCTTTGGTAACAGACTGCCAGCATTTTGTAACGGTTGTGTGGAAGGTGAAGCGATTCTGTGTGTTGCGCTTTTGGGGCCAAGCAAGCAAGGAGGCGTGCAACAAGTATAATAAAGTTGCTGTTTGAGAGAAACTCTCATGCGCAACCAGTGATGTGACTTTTTTTTGTAGCGATCAACGACGGGTTAAATGAGTTCCAGTTCAGTGGTGTTTTACCAATGCGAAAGGAATCTTAAGTCCTACTACTCCTTTGGAACATGAAAGAAAAATAAATTACAGGTTTATGCATACATACATGGAAAGATTATAATGACAATATTTAATAAATGCGTACAACATTTGTGTCGCTAATGTTATACTTCAATTCACAAATACGGTATATATTTGTCTACATACTTATTTATACTTAACTAAAAATGAACTTTTTTCATGTGAAACTTACTAATTTTATTGGACGCGTTCCGGCTTAGTATCCACCTTCTTCAGCTTTGGTAACAGACTGCCAGCATTTTGTAACGGTTGTGTGGAAGGTGAAGTGGGGGTGGTGTGTGGAGGAAGGGGATTGGCGCGGGGATTCAACTTACTGTTTGTTTTCTGTATAATTGTGTCAAAAAGTGTATGTGATTTATATTGTAATTGATCGTTGAGTATGTTGTTTGGTTGTGTTGTGTGGTGTTTATATATTTCGTATTGTTCAGTTGTGTTGAGTTTTTGACCTTTGGGTATGTAATGTAAAATTTTAAGATTAGTGTCTATGTTGGTGTAACTGTGGTTTTCTGTGTGTATGTGTGTGGCAAATGCAGAGTGTATATTGTTGTTGGTTAAAGCTTCTAAGTGTTCAGAATAACGGGATGAAAAAGATCTTCCCGTCTGGCCTATGTAGAAACTATTGCAGTCATTACAATTTAATTTGTAAACACCTGTTTTGTTATATTTGTCTATGTCTGTGTTTGTATTACTGATGTGTTTTTTGATGGTATTGGTTGTTCTGAATGCTATTTTGTATTTGTGTTTTCTGAATGTATTGGTGATTTTGTGTGTGTATGAGTTGTGGTATGTGAGTGTGATGTACTTATTGTGTTGTGTGTTGATGGTATTTAGTGTTTTGTTGTTTTTGTTTTTGATGCGTTTGTGTAGTATGTTTATTAAATTGGGGTTATAACCATTTTTTATTGCTATGTATTTTATTGTGTTGAGTTCGTCGGTGTAATCTTGTTTATTTAAGGGTATTTTAGTTAGTCTATGGAGCATATGGTTGAAGGCCGCATGTTTATGTTGTGTTGGGTGGTTTGATGTGTTGTGTATAACCATGTCAGTTGTGGTAGGTTTCCTGTATATTTTGTACGTGTGTGTATTGTTAGTTTTGTTAATTGTTAGGTCTAGAAAATTTATACTATTGTTTTGTTCAGTTTCCAGTGTAAATTTTAATTTGTGGTGTATAGTGTTTATGTATTTGTGGAAGTTTTCAACTTGTCTTGTGTTGCCTTTGAATAAAAGTAATATATCATCCACATACCTGTGCCAGTATATAATTTTGTTAGTGTATTTGTTGTTGTTTATTATGTGGTTCTGTTCAATGTTGTGTATATATATTTCTGCTAGTATTCCTGATATGGGGGATCCCATCGGGAGTCCTTCTGTTTGTGTGTATATTTTGTTATTGTATGTAAAGTAATTTTGTTCAGTTATTATTTTGGTAAGTGTGATGATTTCTTGTATGTGTGTTTCAGGTGTGTTGTTTTGTCTGAGTAGTTGTTCTAGTGTTTGTATGGTTTCTTTGATGGGGACATTAGTGTATAAATTGGTTATATCAAAAGATGCCAGAGTTGAGTTATGTGGGATGTGTATGTGTTCAGTTTTCCTGACTAGGTCAATGTTGTTTTTGATAGAGGTGTTGTTGCTGAGTTTTATGTTTTCTCTGATTATTTTGTCTAGTTGTTTTGCTATTTTGTAGGAGGGGGCCTGTGTGTTGTTTATTAATGGTCTGATTGGAATGTTAGGTTTATGTATTTTTGGTAATGCATTTAGTTTAGGGGGGTTAGGTTTTATTTGTTTAAGGTATTTGGCGTTTTCTGGTTTGATTATATGTTTGGTTAAATTATGATGATTGTAATATGATTAAATTGTAATGACTGCAATAGTTTCTACATAGGCCAGACGGGAAGATCTTTTTCATCCCGTTATTCTGAACACTTAAAAGCTTTAACCAACAACAATATACACTCTGCATTTGCCACACACATACACACAGAAAACCACAGTTACACCAACATAGACACTAATCTTAAAATTTTACATTACATACCCAAAGGTCAAAAACTCAACACAACTGAACAATACGAAATATATAAACACCACACAACACAACCAAACAACATACTCAACGATCAATTACAATATAAATCACATACACTTTTTGACACAATTATACAGAAAACAAACAGTAAATTGAATCCCCGCGCCAATCCCCTTCCTCCACACACCACCCCCACTTCACCTTCCACACAACCGTTACAAAATGCTGGCAGTCTGTTACCAAAGCTGAAGAAGGCGGATACTAAGCCGGAACGCGTCCAATAAAATTAGTAAGTTTCACATGAAAAAAGTTCATTTTTAGTTAAGTACAAATAAGTATGTAGACAAATATATACCGTATTTGTGAATTGAAGTATAACTTTAGCGACACAAATGTTGTACGCATTTATTAAATATTGTCATTATAATCTTTCCATGTATGTATGCATAAACCTGTAATTTATTTTTCTTTCATGTTCCAAAGGAGTAGTAGGACTTAAGATTCCTTTCGCATTGGTAAAACACCACTGACTGGAACTCATTTAACCCGTCGTTGATCGCTACAAAAAAAAGTCACATCACTGGTTGCGCATGAGAGTTTCTCTCAAACAGCAACTTTATTATACTTGTTGCACGCCTCCTTGCTTGCTTGGCCCCAAAAGCGCAACACACAGAATACACCAAAAGTAACATAACATACCATAAAATCAACCAAAATACTTATTACTATTTATGTCTCTCTACACATTATAACATACTTCTCAAATACCCTTAAAGTTTGACATAATTCCCAAAAGGGGGGAGGTGTAAGTGAAAAAATTTTGAGACACCAGTTAGTGAGCAGAGTCAAACTCGACCCGTTTATTTCAAAACAATATGAGCCTCAAAACTTTACATAATCAGTCTGCATTTACATAATAGTCAGTCAGCAAAAGTTAATTACTGAGTTAATCCAACTCAGAAATAAGCTAAATATTGAAAAGATTAAATGCTGAATAAATGGTTTGCTAAATTTCAATAATTGTATAATTTACATACTTGATAAACTGATTGGTGGATATGGAATGATCGCATAAATCAATACTGGTTTACAGTTAATAGTGTTTAGCGTACAAGCTGTGATCGGTTCATGAAAATTCTAACACTGTTCTGCATCACAAAATATTAGTAAAAAGTTTTGGTTCATGTCACATAAGGTGAGGAAACTAGTTTATCTCTCTTTTCATTATTAATTGTACTGTAACTTCCACTGAAAGTTGTTAACGGTTAAGTGTTACTTGGCAATCCGGAGAGGTTCGCTCACAGCCTGCTGTAGCTGGTCGCAACGAGTGCATGTTTCTCGGCTCATGCCATGGACCGCTGCTGTGTTCATGCTGGAAGAACGTGTGAAGAAAGCTACTTCCATATACTTCCAAGTCCATATATTTGTATTCTCACTCCTGTATGTCAAACCAAGTTTTGAACTGAAAATTTCACATCTTTTAGTATACTTTATGCACCCGCACAGCTTAATTAGTACACCCACATTCATTCATATAGTGCGTAGTCACAAATTTACAAAATCACAAAATTACATTATAAAATTACAACTTCAAATTATACATATAACAAATACTGACAATGCACTTTAGATATCTTTTTTTTTTTTTGACTGACTGAAAATTGGTTTTAGTCGAGGCTGACTGTTACAAACAAGACACGTCTTGGTTGGTTATGAATAACAATCTTTTTACAGAAATTACAAGTTTTCTTTTATTTTTACAAACGTAATAGATGAAAATTATTCGTCCCCAGCATTGATTTATGATAACCAAAAATCATAGTTACCTTGGTAATCGAGGCTTCTTATTTAATGTGCTGAAATGATGGCTCTGCTCACAAGGGCGGTCTGGTGTTCGACTGATGAGATTTAACCGAACAACGGCTCCATTAGTAAAGGGAACGCCGTGACGTCAGGACGTCGGGCAAAGTACGATTCGCCGATCATTGCATTCGGCTGAAGCCGAATAATTGCAACATACTTTGAAATGATAAATGAGATCTTTTTGTTATTTTTTGTGTTTTTTATTTATTTTTGTTTTCCTTTTCTTTATTGAATACATTTTACATTTACAGTACATCAATACATTGATCTAAAATTAATTTTACTAAATTTGTTTGAGAAATTATGAAATGCAACTATATATTCGAATACAATACAGCTACAAACCAAACATTTTAATAATTACAATTTATAAATTTTACAAAAGGAAAAATAATTTTTTGTATTATAATCAATTCTGCTGTTCTTGACAGCAATCAGGACAAGTGTATTTTGAGTGTTCTGGACAAATTGGTTTTTCACAGGTACAACATACTTTTGTAGTCTTCCCATTTTTCTGCGAGGACAGAATGCACAAAAACCACTTGCAGGTGGTCGTTTTGTTTCTGTAGAAGCAGCAATACCTGCCACTGAAGTTTAGTGACAAATTTGGAATTGAAGCTCGCTAATTAGCCAGACCTCATTAGGTCCAAAGCTAATTCCTTCAAAAATTTCCTCCCAATCACAGATTTATTTGTATTACTGGAGAATATTATGTGACTGTTTATACCACTAATGTTCAGTAAGAAAAAATATTGTTAATGGCCACCTGCAACTTGTCCTCAACACTGAGTATTGTGCCTTTAATTCGTCAACTACATCCACCACACAGTTTGTCAGATTATAAAGAAAGAAAGTATTGATTTCTGGTTTTAGTAGCTCTCTAGTACTGTCATCAATTTTGTCATTGTCATGAAGAGTGGATAGTAAAATTACACATGTATTTAGTTTAGGAAAGTAAGACACTAAAGTGCCTGCAGAAGAGAATGCAAAAATGCTACTGCAAATTGGACGAGCCTTTGTTATAACACAAAATGGCAGAATCTACCTTTTATTTTTCCTAAGTGTACCAACCAGTGTTGTATTAAGTTGAAGAAGATCTTCTGCCAGAGGTATTGATGTGAAATGTGAATATAATGTTACATTTCGCCCAGTGTTAGCAATTGGGTCAATAATTTGTTTTACAACACTATTTGCAGAGTTATCAAGTTTATAAAAACCTTCTGGCTGTTTACTGGCATAAATTTCTAAGTTGGATGTGTAAAATGTACGGGCATCTACTAATGCATACACCTTGATCTCATACTTGGCTGGTTTGTTACGAATATATTGTCGAAACTTACAACGGCCTCGAAAACCCTCTAACATCTTATCCACAGTCGTACATTCACCAACCTGATAATTGGATAAGCACTTCCTTACAAACTCTTCAAATATGTCTCTTATAGGGGCGAGATTATCAATCAGCTTTCGTCCATCACGATCATGTATATTATCAAATCTTAATGCACGTAACAGCAAAAAACATCGTCTTATAGACATTGTTGATCTGAAACACTCAGGAACAGTCCCATCATCTGTAAATATTCTTCTAAATTTGTATGACTTTCCTTTTTTATACCAGCCATATAAAGTTCCAAACAAGGCCAGTAATTCCTCAAAATTAGTGTCACTACATTCTCCTGGAACTCGGCCAAACAAATATTAATGTACCTTACAACAGTCTGGACCATCTCATCTAAAAAAAATAGTTTCCAACAATCCATTATTGATGTAGCTGTTCTTGCTACAGCTTTTATATCTGGAAGATGTATTACAATATTTTTTCATTTAGTATGCACAGCAGTACAGTGCACCAACCAATTTGTTTTATCGTCTTTTCCCATATATATATATATATATATATATATATTATAACAGCACCAAATATTAATTATTTGGGGTTATATGTTGCCCGCATACTGAAAGCATATTTAAATAAATTATAACAGTCAAAACTCCGATTGTATGTAGAGCGTTGAAAATAATGCTTTGTAAAGCGACGCACACGTGGTCATTATGTAATCAGTTCACTGTACAAGGAAGCGGCCACACCCAAACTGTTAATTATTAATATCTCGGAAACTAATGGATTAAGGCGAAAGATAGCCAAAATGTTTACCGAAATATTAATAATGACGTGTGCAAATTTTACGCAATATAATTAACAAATGAAAGAGTTAATTAAATATAATTGAATAACTTCTGTAAAAATAGAGTTACATTAATGAGATTTTAGTATGTTATAAAGATAATAATTTCTGACAGATTGTATATTTTAGATTTCACACAACTTGGTTTGCAACCAAGTTATTGCAAAATCAAATAAGCACAGGAAATCCGGACCGACAAATTAGTTCCGCTGGATAGTAATATTAAAAATAATAACAATTCTCCATCTGTGGGAACCTAACTTCATTCTCACGGACCAAGGGAATTCAAATTTTATGTAGTAGGGAGAGTGTGTCAGCCAATCAAATCATTTGACCCAAGCCCCGACCAGCGCGGTGTTTTCAGGCTGAAACATCACTCTTCTGCCAGTACTCACGAAGTTAAGACGTAATTCTTCGATCGTCTAGTAACCATAGTGGTGAAGATCAACAAGAAGACTCTACGTGGTCAACACACACGCAATTACGAACACAGTAGACACAGATCAACTGTATAGCTCGTAATTGTTGCGTAAAGGCGAGATACTCTTCAGTACATCAACCAAGCTTATTGTGTACTACCAGTTAGTCATAAGCACGCAAGAGATCCACCAGACTTCAAGACCAGACTTCAAGAATACAGCAGAGAGGCCGTCTAAATCATTGGTGAACAGCTGACGAGCAGAGCTACCACTCGAACGAAGCACACACACACACGCTGACGTGCGACGTGCGAATCGACGAGGGACAGGAACCAGTTCCAGCAGACAGCCGCAGACGTTAAAATATTCACAAACAGCAAGGAAGCAGAGTGTTGCCGAAATTTTGAACTCCACGACCGAATCCAGCAGCTCTAAGCAGATTACTTTCTCTAGCGAAGGACTCGAATCGACGAGGGAAAATCGGAACGACATCCTCTTCAATAACAGGAAAGCAAAATCCACTTATTTATTTTTCAACATTAAATTTTCTATTTTTCATTTAAAAACATTGTAAATTCAAATAATTCAGGTGCCATACAAAAATCAAAGACTCTAGTAATTAAGAATAAATTCATTGTGATAATCTGTATTGCAGTTTAAGTCATTAGTATGCTATAGTTAAGAAATAGAAGTAGTATAAAAGCGCTATACAAATCTTAACTAACAATCTAATCTTAGTTCATACTGCAGTATAACAGAAGTCGAATCACTAGAAATGAAATAACGTGAACTAGACTGTCACGTCTAATTTATTTTGGAAAACTATTCTAATTAACTTCAGAGTTTTATATTTTGGTTCATGAACATTTAAATTCAATTTAGTAAAAGAAATTTAATCAAATCAAATCAATTAATTAATTAAAATTTAAATTGCAATTAACTCGCCAAAGAACGAGCCTAGTTTCTTTTCAATTATTAACCAATCGAAAAACATTGATTCATTGTTTAGACTGTAAGAAATTGATAATATAATAACCATTTATTTCTTGTGTGTTGTTGGAGTAATAAACAACGTTTTATTACCCCATATAACAGTGTTTTATTGTTGTACGATAAAGCCTACCAGTCTCACAAAACTCTCCCCCTTTAAAGTAACCTATTTTGTGTGTTGTTGCAATAAATTTGAGATTACTAGCTTGCGAACTTCAAATCCAAAATCCACACGCCCTAGTCGGAAGAATCCGCAAGATCGGACAGCAGGTAGGTACTCACACACAACACGACACAACAATAACGCATATAAGTAGAGTTGCATATGTCGCCCTGCACGTGGGGCCAGAAATTAAATTCAATTTAAATTTAAATTTCACTTTAAAACAAACTTTGCTGTTTTAATTCGTAAAACAGCTGGCGTCCAACTAAACAATCCCCAAAGAGATTTGTGACTGGTGTTCGTACAGCAGTGAAAATATTTTGTGTATTTGAAACTATTCTGTGTATTTGAAATTGTTTATATTTGAGATTGTTGTGTATTTAAAATGGATATGGATAAAATACTTAAACAAATACAGCAAATAAACGCGGATTTGACCGCTAATATGAACGCGAAATTTGAACAGAGTGCAGCCAAAGCTGAAATGAATATCGCAGAATTAAAATCTAACATCGAAGCACAAAAACTTAGTCTAACCGAAAAATTAGACCAAAGTAACGCCGACATAAATACGGAAATTAAGCAAAGTAATAAAGAGAGTAGTAGAGAATTGACGGCGAAAATAGATGAAATCGCGGAAAGCAATAAAAAAATCGAAGAGAGTAATAGAGAGCTAACGGCGAAAGTCGCTGAGATCGGTGAAAAGGTACATACGGTTGATACTAAACTAAATGAACGGTTTAAGGTTTTTGAGACCACTATGCAAAAATCGTTTATTGAACAAGTAACACGTATGGAGGGCCGGTTCAAGGAACATATTAGCCGCTGCGAGAAGCAAACCCAAGACGTCTCAAGAAAGATGGAATCTCTAGAGGTAAAGATTCACGCCGACGTGACCGAAACGCAACGACGAGTAGATAGATTAGACGCTTCAATTGTAGAGACGCGATCTAACAAAGACTCTAATAAAGAGAGTGTCTTACAAACGTTGAACGACGAGATCTTGAAAGTACGACAGGAGGTACGGAGGAGATCCGCTCCTAATATTTTGGTACAAGGTCCTGTTGACGAGAAAAATCGCGTGTATTTTACGGGGGAAAATAACGAAAACCCTATTGAATTTTTGTTAGCGTGTGAGAGTGAAATGGCTAGAGTAGGTTCCCGACTAGAAGATCAAGACAAAATACAGTGTGTAGTTAACGCGATGCGCGATTCGGCGCGTAAGTGGTATAACATTGTACGCGATAGAGTGTCCACATACGCGGAGTTCAAACAAAAATTTTAAAGCCGGTACTGGAACTCGCATACCCAAAGACTTCTGCGCAATGAACTGGAATATGGCAGATTTGATAGGAAATTGGGTATTACCGCGGAAAATTATATAATCCAGCAGGTCGAACGCGCCAAGCATTTAACCCCAGCATTTTCGGAGATTGACATAGTCACGAAACTTGCCTATCACTTTAATCATAACATTAGAGTAGCCGTGTTTACGCAGGGTATACGCACGGTAGACGAACTCCTCATTCTAGTGTCCCAAAGTGAGACAGTTTTTGATTTGGGCGGGTGGCGTTATAATCCCGATTTTCGCCGAAATAACGAAGGGCAGAATACGCGGGTACAGTACCATCAGCAAACTGATCAAAGACCGAGTACCAGTTCTACTCCACCCCAAACACCGTCAAAACAACCAAATAAAACCTTTGAGTACAAGGGTAAACAAAATATTGGTAGACCAAAGGGGCAGGGTAAGGGCAACGACGGGGCCCCAATTAGAGCAATTCAAACGGTCGAATTAGCCAAAGCTGATACAACTGCAAAAGACAGCGACTCTCAAAGCAATAAAGACTCTAACAATAAATCAAAAAATTACCAATCTACAAAAAACGTGCCAAAATGCGCATCCAGCAAGGACGCGCTATAAATTCAGCAAAATTTTGTAGAAGTAAGCATGTTAATTATAAGGATTATATATTGTGTGAAATGTGCACTTTTAATTATGTAACTTGTGTGCCCGTTAATAATGTGTTCCCACCGGACGTCAGGGATCCGTTGCTAGAATCCGGTCCCACGCAACAAAGGCCAGTGAGCGCGGCGTGTCCGGTGTTACACGCCTTTGTCAACGGCGTTCCCAAACAAATTTTGTTGGACACCGGCAGCGTTGTTTCCGGCGTCAGTGAAAGATTCCTGCGTGCCAATAAAAAATATTTTCGTACGGCCCCATCACTCCCAATAAATCAATTTTATATACGAACCGCTACCGATACAAAAGAAAAAATTGACACTCAATACTATCTAACTATCATGCTAGACCAAATGCAATTTGAAGTGTGTGTAGTGGGTATAAACAATTTAATATGTGATATGTTATTGGGGGTAGATGTATTAGAACGAATACGTGCGGAAATTAACACCAGTGAACACTTATTAAAATGTACCATTGACAATGTTAGTTACACCTTTAAATTGAACACACATACACACACACACAAAACCATGGTGACCCAATTAAAATCACACGGCCACCAAAACAAGTGATTCATTATAAAGACTGTGAAGAGGGAGAGACAACCTTAGATTCCCGAACTGAATGGAGATTGTCGTCGCTGCAAGAAGAATTCAGCGATATCTTCAGTGAAGAGCACTCAATCTCGTCAGTGTATGAACACAGAATCCACCTCACAGAGCCGGAGAAGTTCATAAGGAGAATCTACCAGGTCCCTATAAAATACCAGGCCGAGGTCCAGCAGGAGATACAGCGGATGTTGGAGGAAGATATTATAGAGAGATCCAATAGCAGCTTCCTCAACCCACTGCTGGTCGTCCGCAAGAAGACTGGAGAAATCCGACTCTGCCTGGATATGAGGAACTTAAACAGTCTGGTAGAGAAAGAGTTTGACTGCGCACCGACAGCGGAGGACCTCTTCATTAAGTGTGAAGGAGCCAGGTACCTCACGAAGTTAGATCTAACAGCAAGCTTCTGGCAGGTCCCGCTGTGTGAGCAAGATCGAAAGTATACAGCATTTATATTCAATAACAAATGCTATCAGCACAAGGTGGTACCTTTTGGCCTTAGCACGAGTCTCGCTGCGATTGTAAGATGCCTCGAGAGAGCTCTAGGACCTGAGGTAGACCCATACACTGTAATATTTGTTGATGACATCCTCGTGATATCCCGCACGTTGGAAGAACACTTCGAGCATCTGAGGAGCGTCTTCCAGAAGCTGAGGGTAGCCAACATCAAGCTCAAACTACATAAGTGTGAGTTTGTAAAGTCTCAAATGAAGTTCCTGGGACATATAATCTCAGCTACAGGTATCAGTACGGACCCAGAAAAGCTCAGGAGTATTGTGGAGTTCCCGGTGCCCAAGAACCTCAAAGCACTACGAGCATTCCTTGGACTCACGGGATACTACAGGAAATTCACCAGCAAATACGCCGAATATACAGTCCCCTTGCTACAGCTGGTACGCAAAAATATAAAGTGGAAATGGGGTTCTGAACAGAACGATGCGTTTGAGAGGGTTAAGGGCCTGTTCCAATCTAATTTACAATTGTTCCATCCACAGCAGGGTAGGAAGTACGTAATGTACACTGACGCTAGCGAGTACGCTATCGGCGCCGTGTTGCACCAAGAAGACGAACAAGGTAGTCTTCATGTTGTAGCATACGCCAATAGAACGCTCAAAGGCGCTGAGTTGCACTATTGTACTTCTGAGAAAGAAATACTCGCCATAATAAACGCACTCAGAAAATTCAGACACTACCTATATGGTACCCATTTCGAGATCCACACTGATAATCAGGCGTTATCTTTTATATTGAAATGTCGATTAGCAAATTCCCGACTAACACGATGGGTGTTAGCTATTCAGGAGTACTCATTCACTATTAAATATTGCAAAGGATCAGAGAATACCGCCGCAGACACACTAAGTAGGTATCCGCCCGTAGAAAAGGAGGAGGTATATGAAGCAGCGGACGACGAGTTAAAGGTATTGAATATACAATACACTGTCGCGCCTGAAGCTACCAATATGCTACAGAACTTAGGACGCGAGCAGGACGATAACCTTGCAGTCCTTGCTAAAAAGCTAATGTTAGCAGCTCACCCGACTCCACATTATCTTATACAAGACAATATATTGTATAAATTGTTACAGGGCGAATCGAAGGTGGTATTGTCTCCAGCGATGTTTGCGTCTGTAACACAATCATTACATACAAAAATGGCGCACGCATCTCCTGTAAAATGTGTAAAAATATTGCAGGAGGATTTTACAATTACAAACATGTATCGTAGGGTAAAGAAATTGTTAAAAACATGTCATCCATGTCAAACTGCGAAAGTACCAAACTTGCACACTTACGTTCCCATGGCCAATGTGATAACGGAAGGTAAGGGACAGATGATCGCCATCGACTTTCTGGGACCATTACCCAAGGCTACCAGAAATCTAAAACACATGGTAGTTTGCGTCGATGTGTTCACTAAAAAAGTTAGCCTTTATGCGATCCCTAGGCCCACCACAAAGTCCGTTTTAAATATTACACTTAACAAGTATATTCCACAGCATGGACCAATAAAGAACGTACTTAGTGACCAGGGAAAGCAATTCCAAAACAAACACTGGGCAGCTACCCTGGAACGTAACGGTATCAAAGCAATCCTAACCTCGATACGACGACCACAGGGCAACCTTGCCGAAAGGGTGAATCGGGAAATCGGTAAAATGTTCCGTATCTATTGCTATAAGGAACAAAGTAAATGGCCCGAGTTCCTACCATTCTTCCAAAAGGCAATAAACGAGAATTATCACGATACCACGGAATACACACCAGTAGAGTTAGACACTGGAATAAGGCCAGAAAGGTTTTGGAATAATTATTTAAGTAGGCCAAAGACTTATAATCTACCTCTGCCGGTGCAGTGTAAAAATCAACTTGTGAGGGAAAGAATAGTTGAAAAAGGGCGGAAAAGGGCGGACAAATTCAATACTACTCATAAACTAACTAACTTTGTAGTAGGTGAGAAAGTACTGCTCAAGGCGAATCCTGTAGGCCGAAGAGACATAAATGTAGCCGCAAAGTTTTTTCGTTTATATAATGGTCCGTATCTTTTGGCTCAACAACTCGCGCCTCACACGTTTATCGTTACGACGCTCGACCGAACGAAAACGATCGGTAAATACCATGCGAGCTCTTTGAGAAAATACTTTGAGTAGCATGGCATTCCAAAGCGCGTCGCGACGAAATAATAAGACTTTAGAAAAAAAAAATAATAATATTTAGAATTAATAATAATTGTATTATAATAAGTAAAATTAAAATAAATAACTTGTGTTTTATAATATTATTAATAATAATTGTAGATAGCTGGTGTATTGATAATAACGCATTTTCTAACGCGGTAAATAACGGGCGTGTACAACGAAACAAACGCACCGCCAGGAAATAGTTAAGACACACGCGGTAACTACCTCCCCACGTTTGAAAGTAGGTCAAGCAATTAGTGCTACGCGGCAGGCGATAACGGTTGTAAACGAGACAGTGTCAGCAAATTCCTTTGCACGCGTGCCACTGTTTACAAACAAACCTTTTAACCGCTGCCGTTAGCTATTAACCGTTGTAAAAACATTAATACAGAATAAATTGCAAATATAATATTATTAATAAATGTATTAGAGTTAAGTTGTATATAATGGAATAACATTAACACACATGTATGTTTTTCTTTTGAATAAGTAATACAATGTATAAGTAATAAGTATAGTGATTACAGAATACGTGTGTAATGATTAAGAAAAAAAAATAACTGTAATTATTACATTCATTTTTTTTTTTTAAACGGGTGTGGGAATATATAACAGCACCAAATATTAATTATTTGGGGTTATATGTTGCCCGCATACTGAAAGCATATTTAAATAAATTATAACAGTCAAAACTCCGATTGTATGTAGAGCGTTGAAAATAATGCTTTGTAAAGCGACGCACACGTGGTCATTATGTAATCAGTTCGCTGTACAAGGAAGCGGCCACACCCAAACTGTTAATTATTAATATCTCGGAAACTAATGGATTAAGGCGAAATCCAAGATAGCCAAAATGTTTACCGAAATATTAATAATGACGTGTGCAAATTTTACGCAATATAATTAACAAATGAAAGAGTTAATTAAATATAATTGAATAACTTCTGTAAAAATAGAGTTACATTAATGAGATTTTAGTATGTTATAAAGATAATAATTTCTGACAGATTGTATATTTTAGATTTCACACAACTTGGTTTGCAACCAAGTTATTGCAAAATCAAATAAGCACAGGAAATCCGGACCGACAAATTAGTTCCGCTGGATAGTAATATTAAAAATAATAACAATTCTCCATCTGTGGGAACCTAACTTCATTCTCACGGACCAAGGGAATTCAAATTTTATGTAGTAGGGAGAGTGTGTCAGCCAATCAAATCATTTGACCCAAGCCCCGACCAGCGCGGTGTTTTCAGGCTGAAACATCACTCTTCTGCCAGTACTCACGAAGTTAAGACGTAATTCTTCGATCGTCTAGTAACCATAGTGGTGAAGATCAACAAGAAGACTCTATGTGGTCAACACACACGCAATTACGAACACAGTAGACACAGATCAACTGTATAGCTCGTAATTGTTGCGTAAAGGCGAGATACTCTTCAGTACATCAACCAAACTTATTGTGTACTACCAGTTAGTCATAAGCACGCAAGAGATCCACCAGACTTCAAGACCAGACTTCAAGAATACAGCAGAGAGGCCGTCTAAATCATTGGTGAACAGCTGACGAGCAGAGCTACCACTCGAACGAAGCACACACACACACACGCTGACGTGCGACATGCGAATCGACGAGGGACAGGAACCAGTTCCAGCAGACAGCCGCAGACGTTAAAATATTCACAAACAGCAAGGAAGCAGAGTGTTGCCGAAATTTTGAACTCCACGACCGAATCCAGCAGCTCTAAGCAGATTACTTTCTCTAGCGAAGGACTCGAATCGACGAGGGAAAATCGGAACGACATCCTCTTCAATAACAGGAAAGCAAAATCCACTTATTTATTTTTCAACATTAAATTTTCTATTTTTCATTTAAAAACATTGTAAATTCAAATAATTCAGGTGCCATACAAAAATCAAAGACTCTAGTAATTAAGAATAAATTCATTGTGATAATCTGTATTGCAGTTTAAGTCATTAGTATGCTATAGTTAAGAAATAGAAGTAGTATAAAAGCGCTATACAAATCTTAACTAACAATCTAATCTTAGTTCATACTGCAGTATAACAGAAGTCGAATCACTAGAAATGAAATAACGTGAACTAGACTGTCACGTCTAATTTATTTTGGAAAATTATTCTAATTAACTTCAGAGTTTTATATTTTGGTTCATGAACATTTAAATTCAATTTAGTAAAAGAAATTTAATCAAATCAAATCAATTAATTAATTAAAATTTAAATTGCAATTAACTCGCCAAAGAACGAGCCTAGTTTCTTTTCAATTATTAACCAATCGAAAAACATTGATTCATTGTTTAGACTGTAAGAAATTGATAATATAATAACCATTTATTTCTTGTGTGTTGTTGGAGTAATAAACAACGTTTTATTACCCCATATAACAGTGTTTTATTGTTGTACGATAAAGCCTACCAGTCTCACAAAACTCTCCCCCTTTAAAGTAACCTATTTTGTGTGTTGTTGCAATAAATTTGAGATTACTAGCTTGCGAACTTCAAATCCAAAATCCACACGCCCTAGTCGGAAGAATCCGCAAGATCGGACAGCAGGTAGGTACTCACACACAACACGACACAACAATAACGCATATAAGTAGAGTTGCAATATATATATAGGTCCCAGTAATACATGTGCTTCATTGTCTGGTTCATCTTCACATGATTGTTCAGTATCAGTACAATGGTCACTCATTTCCAATTCTCTATCACTATCTGTCTCGATATCTTCAACATCATTTTGTTCTACTGTATTAACATCATCATTTCTAACCAATTCTGGTCGAAGCCACAGCAGAAGTTGTACAGCAGAATTTCCTTCTGATTCCATTAGCAGCGCTAACTCTAAAATTTTCTTCCCTTGACTCATGTTATAAAAAATTAGAATAATTCAGATTAATATAGAATGTCACAAATATAAAGAGTTATTAACACAGTAATAAAGCAGTTACTACTATTACAGCAAAAAGACAAAACAAAAATAGTTTGTAAAATTTAAAACATTAAAAAACAATTATACGCTCTACAACACACACAGAAACAAAAATAACAAAGTATTTTTTACAAAAAAGTCCAAAATTTGATGACATGGTTGGTTGCACGATGAAAGAAATTCTTGCAAAGCTGCACTGCTCGAACAAACTGATTCACAGAACTCACAGACACATCACATCCGGTACACAGTCAAACAGCACTGATAACAGTCCCAAAGTCAGCTAGACAAAAAGACATCCCCACCACTTACCACCTCGCCGCACACTTTGTATGAAAAAAATCAGTGTGAGAGAAACTCTCATATAGCGACCTGTGATGGGTTAAAGTATTTTTCAAAGAATCAAAAAATGTTGGTCCAGGGATGATGCATTCTAGATGTCATATGAAGTCAGTTCCTGTACAGTTCAAGAGATTTGGCTTGCAAAAACCCCAAATAATGCAACACTGATACTTTTTTGGGAGGCTCATTGTTATTTGTTGTTGCTACTTTGTTGTCATTATGTATTAAAGAAAATGTGTCACTTTTATTCATTGAACATGCATAAAATTAATTTTTATTTCTACATTTTTTTCAATAAATTTTAATATAATTTTCCATTTGTTGTCCATGACGTGTCCGTTACTTAGCTACATATAATTAATTCACTACCGACTCGGAACACAAAGTTTTTTATAGGTAAAAATGTAAAAGTTTTACCTTATAGCCTGAACTGGTTTTTGCTTTTAAAAAGCTTTTTCATAGCCTGCCATTGGGAGCACTGCCTGTCTTGTTGTTGGCAACGGTATCGACTTTTGACAGATTGATGTGTGTGTTGGGTGTGATATGTTCGAATAATGAATGTGATCTGAATTGTGTCTGTTCATTTAGGATGTCGTTTTTATGTGTTTTTTGTGTGTTTGTATATTTCCAGTTGTTCTAGAGTGTCTAGTTTTCAGCCTTTTGTGTGTATGTGTAGAATGTCCATGTTATTGTCGATGTTTTTGTATGTGTCGTTTGCTTCAATGAGGTGGTTTGCAAAGGTGGATTCTGTAGTGGAGTGTAGTGCCTTTGTGCGTTCAGTGTATCTTCAAGTAAAGAATGACACTCCCGACTGTTAGAGAGGGTTCCATAATTGTCCTAACAATATAAACAATTTTCCACTTATATGACTTGTTTTATTTGTTATGTGTGTGAATTTCAAATCTGTTAATGATAGTTGTTGGGAGGCTTAAGTGAATACAATGGAGTTATCTATGAATGTTTGGGTTTACAAAGGGTTCATGTTTCTTAATCATCGAATTGGCAACATGAATAAATTTAGTGTAGCCCTCTTTGTAACTCAGCCTCAACTCAGATCACGTATCAGTCAGATGTACTTGTAACTCAATATAAAAAAATATTCTAATAAAATTTGTAAGTATTATTTTTTTCACAGAACACATTTGGTTTCTGTGTTAATTAGATATAATTTCCTTAGATATCTATGAAAAATTAGGTAATTTTTTTATATAAGGAGAGGTGTATACGGAAACCAATAGAAATAGGCCAGATTGTATTGTGAAATTCTCAGTACAGAGTACTAATATTGTGTTTAACATTAGCTAACGTTTAATTATTGATTTAATTTTAGCATGGATATTGGCCCACAGAACAATAATAAAAATTAATTGTAAGTTTTGTCACAGTCAATTAATTCAACATAACAAAAGAGGAATGAACGAATTTTAGGCTTCATGTGAAATGTAGTTTACATTATCAAACTTTTAATTAATTCTTTTTCTACTTCATTTGAATGTGTGTGTGTGTGTGTGTGTGTGTGTGTGTGTGTGTGTGTGTGTGTGTGTGTGTGTGAGAGAGAGAGAGAGAGAGAGAGAGAGAGAGAGAGAGAGAGAGAGAGAGAGAGAGAGAGAGAGAGAGAGAGAGAGAGAGAGAGAGAGAGTCTGTGTCAGAGATAGACAGACAGAGATTTATATTCCATTGTTTTATAAAAATTATGTCATTACGTCAAAAAATAAAGTTTAATTATATTTAAGGCTGTACAAATGAGACCAGCAGTAACTAGAAGATTACCACAAAGAGGACTGCCTCCATTACAGGCAGCTGGTAGAAGAAAAATGATGCAGAATACAATAGATCATAATAAAAGAGGCAATGGAGAGGCAAGTATAGAATATAACCTCATAAAAATAGGTAACGTGTGACTTTTTATTATTTTGCTGATTGTGTCCGTTTCAAGTAAAAAGTGATGGCAGGATAATTAAGTTAGTTTTGGTCAATTTAAATAGGCATAGTTAGAACACTCATGTCAACATTTCAATAAAATTTATCACAACTGTAGTTTGAGTTTGTGGTATAATCAACCAAAGCTGATAACAAATTTTTTGAAAACATTGACACAAATATTTAAATCAGTGTCTAGTTAATTGCCCAACCTTTGCTACTGTATCTTTTTTTATTTACTGATTCAATTATTTCATTTCATTTATTCATGTTGCTGCTGCAAGATTCTTATAAGTATCAAATAATTAAACATAAAATAAATAAATATCACTATAATATTGACGACTCGGAACACAATGTTTTTTATAAGTAAAAACGTAAAGTTTTACCTTACAGCCTAAACCGGCTTTCACCTATAGAAGGCTTCATCAGAGGCTGTCGTTAGTAGCGCTGCTCGTCTTGTTGTTGGCGACGAGAAAGTGTTTCGAAAGATTGAAGCTGTGTGTGTGTGGTGAGATGTGTTCGAATAATGCGTGCGATTTGAATTGTGTCTGTTCGTTTAGGATGTCGTTTTTATTTGTTTTTGTGTGTTTGTATATTTCTAATTGTTCTAGAGTGTCTAGTTTTCGGCCTTTTGTGTGTACGTGTAGTATGTTCATGTTATTGTCGATGTTTTTATATGTGTGGTTTGCTTCAATGAGGTGGTTTGCGAAGGTAGATTCTGTAGTGGTGTGGAGTGCTTTTGTGTGTTCAATGTATCTCTGTTTGAAGCTACGTCCTGTCTGGCCTATGTAGAATTTACTGCAATTTGAACAATTTGTACGAAAAGGTACCCACAAAGCCCTAAGAACTGACAAATTTGGATTTCTCCATTTCTTCAATAGCTTTCTCTAGCTGCCTTTCCAGATCCTTAGATGTTAATATGTCCTAAATATTCTACCTTTGGTGACAAAAAAAGACATTTCTTTAGTTGTCAGGTTAGACCATGAATCTTGAATCTTTCCAAAACTCTACTAGGGTGTTCACAGTTTTCCTATAGATCTTACTGTATATCAGAATATGATCCAGATCTACATGGGAGAATTCTCTAGTGTAGTCTGACAACTCTTCAGCTATAAGGTGCATGAAGGTAGTTGGTGCATTCTTCATACCAAGTGGCATAACCATGAATTGATACAGCCTTGTAGTGTAGTGAAAGCTGCCATTTTCCTGGAAATTTCTTCAACTTCAACCTACCGGTACCCAGAGCTGAGATCCAGTGTACTGAAGGCCTTCGAACCACTGACTTTTTTCAACAGTTCTTCAAATCTGGAATTGAATAGCCATCTGATGTGGTTTGGCTGTTTAATTTTCTGAAGTCTACACACAGTCAGTATTCCACCCTTCTTCTTTGGTAACACAATGGGTGATGCTCAGCTAGATGTTGATGATTCTATTAATCCTTCGCATTCCATTTCTTTTATCTTATACAGGACAAACTTTCTTTTATCTGAGTTTATTGGAGAGGATTTTTGTTTTATGAGTGTATCAACCCTACAGTTAATTCTATGTTTAACTGTTATTGTGTAGATTATCAAACCTGTAATAACTTGTGGATACAGCAATACTCTGAGGTCCATCCTCCCCCCCATTGTCCAAGGCCCCTATTTGGAGATCATCCAAAACTGAGGTAGTAGTTGTTTCAATGCTGCTGTCACATCATGGCAATCGCAACCATTATTCTTCCCTAAAAATATTTCATGCACAGTATATGTAGTTTAAAATCACTCCATACATATCCAAGTTATGACTCAAGATATCATCCACTTTCAAATCCTTGATTATTTGAACAGGCAATTTTATATGTATTTATGAAAACTGCTTTCAAAAATGTTTGGCCTACCACCTGATGATGTATATAGTAAAGAGCTCCCTGGACTTCCTCATGCTTACATCATTTTCCTGGTTGGAGTAATTTGGTTACATTCATATTAAAAAAGGAGTGACTTGCCTGAGTATCAGGTACAGCTGTAAACAACTTGTGTTTGATGTTAATACTAATGGCTGGGCAGGGGCTAGTTAGAGTTCAAAGTATCTGCCGAATGCCACTTGTCTGTAACTACGTACTCTACATACGGGAACTGATTTCTGGAGTCAAGCCACATCCCTGGTACCATCCTGCCCTAGCCTAGAATGGTCCGACTCTTAGTTTTCCACCAAAAGACATATTTCCTTAAAACGTCCTACCTTACCACATCTTAAACATTTTCTGTGAGTACCTTCCTCTGCAACAGGCCTTGTCTTAGCAGGATCGTCCTCTTCTAATTGTCTGATGATGTTCCATAGTTCTTTAAATCTCTTGGGACAGGAGACTTACGAATGATATGATCTTATCCTGGAGCACCTCAATTATAAGAGGAACAGATTCAACAGCACCCTTTTCAGGTTGTATCCTTTTGAATAACTGCAATTTGTAGATAACAAATGTACCTGCTTGCATGCCTGTTGGCTGGCTCTCAGTTAGGAACTTTTTGTGTACTGCCACTCCAACTGCATCAGAGTCAGATCTTAATTTTAATTCTTTCTGAGAGTCGCTGAGGCTTAAAGCTTTAATGTTCTAATACCAGGTGGCTGCAGAACCTTTTAACTGATGCGACAAAATCTGAGTATAAATTTCCTAGGGTAGGTTCATTCAATTCAGAAGTGATACATAGCTCCTAAAGAATGATGATGAACATTCTTCAACCTACCTTGGAATTCTGGTAAACTCTTTCCAATCACTTTTGGATCTACTGGAATCCGATGAAGAAAGTTGTAGTTACTATCAGGGCCGCATTTATCTCACTTATGCCCCTGGGCCCAAGGCTATCTGACGCCCCCCTCCAACCAACAACAACTGATAATTTTGTCATACAAGTAATTTTAAGCTTATGTTGTCAATTGCGTTACAAAAAAAGTGTTAATAAAATAATAAAAAGATGTACAGTTAAGAGAACAACTTTATTTTTGGCATGAAATACATTTTACTTTACAGTGACAAAAAAGCCTATATGCATAAAAATTCAAAAATTGTTGTAAATACATTTGTTTATCAAGTCTTAACTATACCGTACCTAACTAACAACTGGTTTGCATCTGGCCTTTTCATGAGAAAATTTGCTGATCACATCTTCATAATCTAATTTTGTTGTTAAGTCATTTTCGATTGCAAGAACGGCTAAGTGAATCAGACGATTTTGAGTTTTAGTTGATCGTAAATAATTCTTAATCCTTGCTAGTGTAAAAAAAGATCTTTCAGCTGAGCAGACTGAAGCAGGGGTAGACATGTAAATTTTCAAAGCAATGGCAACATTAGGATACAAATCTAGTAAATTCTTAGAAATCAGAAGTCTACAAATGTGATAGTGATAGTGATTTATCATCACTATTAATGATTTCTTCCAGAAGAAAACTTTTTAGATGAATGCATTCTGTTCCAAAAGATTCTTCTATATCTGATGGATATGTCTTCTGTAATCTGTCAGCAGCTTGCATTATATCTTCTAGATTAGTTTCCATAAGACCTGATAGAAATGTGAATTTCTGAGAAAACTCAGTGTAAACTGACACTTGATATTTTAACTCTGTGAGCAGTTTCATTAGTGTCTGAGTATAGGTGGTTTGCAGAATACACGAAGAACTTTGACTTTCTAGGTCTACTTCTGATTCACTATCTGACTCATCAAAAAATCTTGTACGCTTTACACCTCTTTTAGGTCTAGTTTCCTCTTTTTCTGTTAATTGTTGGACACTTTTTAGTTTAGTTTCTGCAATGTAGACTTCAAATGAACATTTCATTTCTTCAACAAAATGAATAAGGGAGTTGTACAGCTCAACAACTGTGCCAGCGCTTATTTTTTCAGACTGTATTTTTTCCATTACATCTCTGAATCTACCAAAGATAACCCTCCATACAGTAGCCATGAATACTGTTTCAGAAGAGGTAACTTTTCTCAGGATGCCTTTTGCCTTGTAGTTGACTTTTCAGTCTTGTCTTCTGAAATTAATTTTAGGGCCTTAATAATAACTTCAAAATCTGTATTTAAACTTTTGTGTGCACCTTCTCTGGCAGACCACCTCGTAATACCGAGTTTTGATAGAGAGGTTTCTTGAAGTAAAAAAGATTCTAAAAGGTTCCAGCGATAGGTTGAAGCTTTGAAAAAGTTGTACAATTTTGTAGAAGGTCAAAAAAGTCAACAGCTAGCCTACAGCAATTTCCAGCACTTGAACTCACTAGGTTCAGAGAGTGGGCAGAGCATGGTACATAAAATGCTAGGGAATTAACTTCTTTAATTCTTGCCTGCAAACCAGAATAAATTCCAGACATGCTAGATGCGTTATCATATGATTGCCCTCGAAGATTCGTTATGTCCAAGTCATGATTCTGGAGGAAAGTAAACACAGCTATGGCAAGCTCTTCACCTGTGCGGCCTTGATTTTTCATAAACTAAGAAAACGTTCTTTAGGAACACCCTCATCTTCACCATTCACATACCTTAAAATAAAGGTTAGCTGATCACTGTGTGTTACATCTGAAGTAGAACCCACTATTATTGAAAAATATTTTGATTGTTTTACTTCTTTAGTGATTTCATTAATGACGGTTTTAGCCATTATCTTAATTAGGTCTTCATAAGTAGCATGGGATAAATAAGATGTCTTACCTTGGCCTGGATTCCCAAAGCGATCTATGTGGCTTTTTAAGAATGGGTCGAATTCTGCAATAAGTTCTATACACATCATAAAATTCCCATTTTTTACTGAGCCGAACACTTCGTTTTCTCCACAAAACGATAGTCCACGAGATGAAAGTTTTTTAATGACAGCTACCACCCTCTGCAGAACACACCTCCAATATTTAACTTCCTCTTCTAACTGACTCAATAAATGTTTATCAATTCTACACTGTTCATTACTCCTTCTTTTAAACATTAAACCACAGTTACTGTGATATTGAGAATTCACATGTTCTATCACTGATTGGTTAGCATGCTTCCAGTCATTAAAGCCACTTTCACCAAATTGTGATTTTCCCCTAAAAAGCTTACAGGTGGCACAAAAAACTGAACCTTGGCTGCACGAGTACACAAGATAATCTCGTTTTGTTACATCTCCATTAGCAAGTTTTCTTTCAAATAATGCTTTAGTTAAACATCTTTGCTTGTCTGGGTAACCTCTCACAGATACAGAAAAATCACAGTTTAAATTTTGATCCACTCCATTGTTTATAAAATAATTACGAGTTCTCTCATTTATAACCCCTAAAAAATGGATCATTGCTTGGTTCAAAATTCTCACTCTCTTCTGGAACAGGTTAACCCAAGTTTTTGTCTAGCCCTATAATGCTTGAATCGTCATTACAAAGTTCACTATTGTTAATTGAACTCTGTGCTACACACTCCTCACTACTTGTTTCATTTTGAGCAGCTTGGCTAGCACTACTTTCTAGAACTGACACATTTTTCAAGAAAAAAGAATGCAGTTTTCGAGTTTGTAAAAGCACTTCATTTTCATTCTTCTTCTTATCATCTGCCAATTTTCAGTATTTAGCACCACTTAGCTGTTTGCGTCTGTCCATTTCAGAGTTAATTTAAATCATGTAAATCACGCGTTGCGAATAAATCCGACTCCCGAACTAACCTGCAAAGGTTATTCGCACTGTGCAAACAGACTACCGGTATGCAGTGTTGCCACCAGCTCATTACTGGTGGCCGCAAAATGAAATTTCCCTGCCCCTGCACTCATTCATCTGACTCAAAATCTATTTGTTTTCCAATTTTCTGCCGCCCCCTAAAATTTTCTGCCCTGGAGCCGGGCCCAGAAGGCCCATGCCTAAAAACGGCCCTGGTTACTATCAGCCTATAATGTTAGTGGCTCATTCGAATACCTGTCGCTACTTGTTCTTCTTGACATGTACTGTACAGTGTTGTCGGGTTTTCCATATTTAATACATGTATTATATTAATCTGTTCATTGTGAGGTTATATAAGGCATCTTGTCCTTATTCTAACTACTATTTACGATCATTAGAAATAAAAATATTGTAGCACAACGAAGTTTTTACCTTGTTCTACAAAATAAGAAAATATATGAAAGGAAGGGAAGAAGTCATCTAGAAGGAATAATATCAACTTAAATAAAAATTAACGGAAAAGTATTTACAATTATAAATAAAAGAACTTAACAGAACTAGAAAAGTCGATTCAAAGGAATTATATGTAGTCAAAATATAGCCATAAAGTGTTGAAAAATAAATAATAAGAGTATCATATCAGTATAATAATAAGTAGACCCAGTAAGATATGGAGTAGTGAAGAGTAACAGCCCAGGACAAATAAATTAACATGACAATTTTCAAAATAGGGAACAGTAAGGAGTAACAGCCCAGGACTAATGAATTAAAGGGAAATAATAATCCAGATACCCAAAAAAATCTATTATAAAGACAAAAACCTCTAGAGCAGCAAATAAATAATTCAAATGAAATCAAAATATATTAGATATACCAATTTAAATGAAAAGACTAGCCCAAATAAGAGAATCCAATACATATAATTAAAATGATGTAAAAACTAATTATAATTAAAAAAAATGTGATTAAGGGGAACACCCAAACCAGTTTAAAAAAGGACAAACAAAAGACAATTATTAATATAAAGTCTTAATGTATTTATTTATATAATTATTTACCATTTTATGTTATTATTGTTTGTGAATACCATACAAGATGTGTTGATACTAGTAAATGCTAGATGTTAGAATGTAAGAATTTATTGTATTTTAATCATGTTAATTAATGTTATATTTTGTAAAGTAAGGAAAGGCAAATTAATAGTTCAAACAACCCAGAAATAGTGGATCAAAAAATATAAAATTAATAAGATGAATTAATAATAGCTTTGCTAGGAAAATTGGAAATTGATGACCAAGACAAATTCGAATTTGACCATATAAATCTAATCAAAGAATACAAGTTAATAGAACCTATACTTATTTGATGTAAATTACCCTATTCAATATACATATACATTATCATAATAATAACCACGACCTATAATGGTAATGAGAGGAATCAACATGTGAAATTGACTTAAAATAGATGTTTGTACCAGATAAGGCCATAATCAGTAAAGTGTACTAGTAAAATGAAAATAATTTGTTAAATGTTTAAAATAATAGGCAGATGTAAATTAGGTAAATTACAGATATTTAATTAGGAATCGAGTGAAAAGTAAATTATAACATAAAACATATTTTGAACCATGTAATAGGTAATTCTGTAAGTCAAGATAAGGCCTACAGATAAATTTCAAAGAATGTAATTCAGAAGCACAATTCAAATCAAAATAGGGAAAATTTAGTATTAGATTGTATAAAATAAAATCAGGAATATTGTTATATAATTAAAAATTACATAAAGGTACTAAACAAATAATTTATAGCCATTAAAACATAAAAATGTCAATATTTTTTATATATAAGATTGAATTCAAAGACAACAGCTGATGGCTGAACAATGAGAAATGATACCGAAATATTATAAATCTTATATATGAAGGAACAAAAATCAGTTAGTTGATTGTTAAAAGCCAAACGAGATAGACGTGTCAAATGACGTCTCAGAGAAATATTAACGAAAATTTTAACTAACACTAATCGAGATATATGACGAAGCTATATAAAGATGAATAGAAAATAAATCAAAGTGAAGACTACTATAATATCAGTCACTGAAACATTAAACTAAATTAAATAATATTAAATTAAACCGTCACTACATATAGACATGCCAGAAGAACCAAATTGAACTCAAATAAACGTACACTGAGTGAAGGGAACCTTTTGGGACATAACAATACTATTACAGAACCAAAATCCAGTAGGTAAATAACACTAGACTCTACAACTTGTGGATATTCCAAGAAAAACATCACTGGAGAGGAATTAACCAACGGAGACATTTATTTGAAGAAAAAGCTCGTAGCTGAATTTACATCGCAGATCAACTCATTAAGGCAGCCATCTTGAGTCCATTTGAAGAGGATGCTGGGAATGTGACGAGTGATGTCAGAGAACCCAACAGTATCGTAATATTAATTTTTTATATACATTATTCTTTATTATTTTGTCTGTTTCATGAATATGTTTTTTGATACTTTGTAAGTATTGAATTCTCTTGCCTTTCCTGACTATTTCTACAGTTAAAAGAACCTTTACAATATAATAATTCCATTGAAATATTTTGAATATATAAAATAATTGAACTGTAAATTTATATCGAATCAGATTCAAGCCGTTGCGGCAATTTCAAATAATTTTTTGACAAATAAACTCATTTATTGTTTTAATACTGTTTTATTGATCAGCTAAGCCTTAAATTAAATTACATTAATTATTTAAGAGAAAAAGTGAACTTCTTAAGGAAACGAGCTAGAAGAAGAAGAAGAAGAGATATTAAATTGGCTGCTACATGCAATCGATACGGCTTAGATAATCTATTTGAAGTGAAGAAATAAATAATCTTACATCAGAACACACACAGTCATTGAACAGTATATTTTTTATTAATTGAACAAAAACAATTAAAAACAACGACACCAATTAAAATTATTTAATGACATGAAAAATAACCAATAAAAAAATATATATAAAAATTTTTTTATTAACCAATTATATATTATTTGTAATTAAATTTGTTTTATTACAATATATTTGTTAATTTTTTTAATTAGTAAAACATAACTGCTACATAATGGCACTACATGGCATAATTTCTACTCCCGTGTTGGAGTTTCATGGTTAAAATATTTACTTCTGTGCTATACAAGGTAGATTCATAGATGTTCAAAACACAGAGTTAGGCAAGTAACAACCTTGGTTTAATTCTTAAAATTCTCTAAGGATCACAGCCAGTCATCAATCAACTTTTATAATAATCAACTAGAAATATTTCTTCCTATAAATGTTATTAATCTACCATAACAGGTAAAGCATTTGATCAAAATAAATAAATTTATTTAATATTGTT
Source organism: Magicicada septendecula (assembly GCA_034769895.1). Lineage (NCBI taxonomy): Eukaryota > Metazoa > Arthropoda > Insecta > Hemiptera > Cicadidae > Magicicada > Magicicada septendecula. The sequence continues at coordinate 320,580,836 of CM068374.1, read as the reverse complement.
GTTATGTCTATAGACTTCCAACTGCCTAGTGAAAATTCAGTGATTGAATTATACAAAATAGTTGATTAATTCAGTGAAATATAAAACATTTAAAAATGCTAATTGACACTAAGCTTTATATGTTAGCAGCTCACCCGACTCCACATTATCTTATACAAGACAATATATTGTATAAATTGTTACAGGGCGAATCGAAGGTGGTATTGTCTCCAGCGATGTTTGCGTCTGTAACACAATCATTACATACAAAAATGGCGCACGCATCTCCTGTAAAATGTGTAAAAATATTGCAGGAGGATTTTACAATTACAAACATGTATCGTAGGGTAAAGAAATTGTTAAAAACATGTCATCCATGTCAAACTGCGAAAGTACCAAACTTGCACACTTACGTTCCCATGGCCAATGTGATAACGGAAGGTAAGGGACAGATGATCGCCATCGACTTTCTGGGACCATTACCCAAGGCTACCAGAAATCTAAAACACATGGTAGTTTGCGTCGATGTGTTCACTAAAAAAGTTAGCCTTTATGCGATCCCTAGGCCCACCACAAAGTCCGTTTTAAATATTACACTTAACAAGTATATTCCACAGCATGGACCAATAAAGAACGTACTTAGTGACCAGGGAAAGCAATTCCAAAACAAACACTGGGCAGCTACCCTGGAACGTAACGGTATCAAAGCAATCCTAACCTCGATACGACGACCACAGGGCAACCTTGCCGAAAGGGTGAATCGGGAAATCGGTAAAATGTTCCGTATCTATTGCTATAAGGAACAAAGTAAATGGCCCGAGTTCCTACCATTCTTCCAAAAGGCAATAAACGAGAATTATCACGATACCACGGAATACACACCAGTAGAGTTAGACACTGGAATAAGGCCAGAAAGGTTTTGGAATAATTATTTAAGTAGGCCAAAGACTTATAATCTACCTCTGCCGGTGCAGTGTAAAAATCAACTTGTGAGGGAAAGAATAGTTGAAAAAGGGCGGAAAAGGGCGGACAAATTCAATACTACTCATAAACTAACTAACTTTGTAGTAGGTGAGAAAGTACTGCTCAAGGCGAATCCTGTAGGCCGAAGAGACATAAATGTAGCCGCAAAGTTTTTTCGTTTATATAATGGTCCGTATCTTTTGGCTCAACAACTCGCGCCTCACACGTTTATCGTTACGACGCTCGACCGAACGAAAACGATCGGTAAATACCATGCGAGCTCTTTGAGAAAATACTTTGAGTAGCATGGCATTCCAAAGCGCGTCGCGACGAAATAATAAGACTTTAGAAAAAAAAAATAATAATATTTAGAATTAATAATAATTGTATTATAATAAGTAAAATTAAAATAAATAACTTGTGTTTTATAATATTATTAATAATAATTGTAGATAGCTGGTGTATTGATAATAACGCATTTTCTAACGCGGTAAATAACGGGCGTGTACAACGAAACAAACGCACCGCCAGGAAATAGTTAAGACACACGCGGTAACTACCTCCCCACGTTTGAAAGTAGGTCAAGCAATTAGTGCTACGCGGCAGGCGATAACGGTTGTAAACGAGACAGTGTCAGCAAATTCCTTTGCACGCGTGCCACTGTTTACAAACAAACCTTTTAACCGCTGCCGTTAGCTATTAACCGTTGTAAAAACATTAATACAGAATAAATTGCAAATATAATATTATTAATAAATGTATTAGAGTTAAGTTGTATATAATGGAATAACATTAACACACATGTATGTTTTTCTTTTGAATAAGTAATACAATGTATAAGTAATAAGTATAGTGATTACAGAATACGTGTGTAATGATTAAGAAAAAAAAATAACTGTAATTATTACATTCATTTTTTTTTTTTTAAACGGGTGTGGGAATATATAACAGCACCAAATATTAATTATTTGGGGTTATATGTTGCCCGCATACTGAAAGCATATTTAAATAAATTATAACAGTCAAAACTCCGATTGTATGTAGAGCGTTGAAAATAATGCTTTGTAAAGCGACGCACACGTGGTCATTATGTAATCAGTTCGCTGTACAAGGAAGCGGCCACACCCAAACTGTTAATTATTAATATCTCGGAAACTAATGGATTAAGGCGAAATCCAAGATAGCCAAAATGTTTACCGAAATATTAATAATGACGTGTGCAAATTTTACGCAATATAATTAACAAATGAAAGAGTTAATTAAATATAATTGAATAACTTCTGTAAAAATAGAGTTACATTAATGAGATTTTAGTATGTTATAAAGATAATAATTTCTGACAGATTGTATATTTTAGATTTCACACAACTTGGTTTGCAACCAAGTTATTGCAAAATCAAATAAGCACAGGAAATCCGGACCGACAAATTAGTTCCGCTGGATAGTAATATTAAAAATAATAACAATTCTCCATCTGTGGGAACCTAACTTCATTCTCACGGACCAAGGGAATTCAAATTTTATGTAGTAGGGAGAGTGTGTCAGCCAATCAAATCATTTGACCCAAGCCCCGACCAGCGCGGTGTTTTCAGGCTGAAACATCACTCTTCTGCCAGTACTCACGAAGTTAAGACGTAATTCTTCGATCGTCTAGTAACCATAGTGGTGAAGATCAACAAGAAGACTCTATGTGGTCAACACACACGCAATTACGAACACAGTAGACACAGATCAACTGTATAGCTCGTAATTGTTGCGTAAAGGCGAGATACTCTTCAGTACATCAACCAAACTTATTGTGTACTACCAGTTAGTCATAAGCACGCAAGAGATCCACCAGACTTCAAGACCAGACTTCAAGAATACAGCAGAGAGGCCGTCTAAATCATTGGTGAACAGCTGACGAGCAGAGCTACCACTCGAACGAAGCACACACACACACACGCTGACGTGCGACATGCGAATCGACGAGGGACAGGAACCAGTTCCAGCAGACAGCCGCAGACGTTAAAATATTCACAAACAGCAAGGAAGCAGAGTGTTGCCGAAATTTTGAACTCCACGACCGAATCCAGCAGCTCTAAGCAGATTACTTTCTCTAGCGAAGGACTCGAATCGACGAGGGAAAATCGGAACGACATCCTCTTCAATAACAGGAAAGCAAAATCCACTTATTTATTTTTCAACATTAAATTTTCTATTTTTCATTTAAAAACATTGTAAATTCAAATAATTCAGGTGCCATACAAAAATCAAAGACTCTAGTAATTAAGAATAAATTCATTGTGATAATCTGTATTGCAGTTTAAGTCATTAGTATGCTATAGTTAAGAAATAGAAGTAGTATAAAAGCGCTATACAAATCTTAACTAACAATCTAATCTTAGTTCATACTGCAGTATAACAGAAGTCGAATCACTAGAAATGAAATAACGTGAACTAGACTGTCACGTCTAATTTATTTTGGAAAATTATTCTAATTAACTTCAGAGTTTTATATTTTGGTTCATGAACATTTAAATTCAATTTAGTAAAAGAAATTTAATCAAATCAAATCAATTAATTAATTAAAATTTAAATTGCAATTAACTCGCCAAAGAACGAGCCTAGTTTCTTTTCAATTATTAACCAATCGAAAAACATTGATTCATTGTTTAGACTGTAAGAAATTGATAATATAATAACCATTTATTTCTTGTGTGTTGTTGGAGTAATAAACAACGTTTTATTACCCCATATAACAGTGTTTTATTGTTGTACGATAAAGCCTACCAGTCTCACAAAACTCTCCCCCTTTAAAGTAACCTATTTTGTGTGTTGTTGCAATAAATTTGAGATTACTAGCTTGCGAACTTCAAATCCAAAATCCACACGCCCTAGTCGGAAGAATCCGCAAGATCGGACAGCAGGTAGGTACTCACACACAACACGACACAACAATAACGCATATAAGTAGAGTTGCAATATATATATAGGTCCCAGTAATACATGTGCTTCATTGTCTGGTTCATCTTCACATGATTGTTCAGTATCAGTACAATGGTCACTCATTTCCAATTCTCTATCACTATCTGTCTCGATATCTTCAACATCATTTTGTTCTACTGTATTAACATCATCATTTCTAACCAATTCTGGTCGAAGCCACAGCAGAAGTTGTACAGCAGAATTTCCTTCTGATTCCATTAGCAGCGCTAACTCTAAAATTTTCTTCCCTTGACTCATGTTATAAAAAATTAGAATAATTCAGATTAATATAGAATGTCACAAATATAAAGAGTTATTAACACAGTAATAAAGCAGTTACTACTATTACAGCAAAAAGACAAAACAAAAATAGTTTGTAAAATTTAAAACATTAAAAAACAATTATACGCTCTACAACACACACAGAAACAAAAATAACAAAGTATTTTTTACAAAAAAGTCCAAAATTTGATGACATGGTTGGTTGCACGATGAAAGAAATTCTTGCAAAGCTGCACTGCTCGAACAAACTGATTCACAGAACTCACAGACACATCACATCCGGTACACAGTCAAACAGCACTGATAACAGTCCCAAAGTCAGCTAGACAAAAAGACATCCCCACCACTTACCACCTCGCCGCACACTTTGTATGAAAAAAATCAGTGTGAGAGAAACTCTCATATAGCGACCTGTGATGGGTTAAAGTATTTTTCAAAGAATCAAAAAATGTTGGTCCAGGGATGATGCATTCTAGATGTCATATGAAGTCAGTTCCTGTACAGTTCAAGAGATTTGGCTTGCAAAAACCCCAAATAATGCAACACTGATACTTTTTTGGGAGGCTCATTGTTATTTGTTGTTGCTACTTTGTTGTCATTATGTATTAAAGAAAATGTGTCACTTTTATTCATTGAACATGCATAAAATTAATTTTTATTTCTACATTTTTTTCAATAAATTTTAATATAATTTTCCATTTGTTGTCCATGACGTGTCCGTTACTTAGCTACATATAATTAATTCACTACCGACTCGGAACACAAAGTTTTTTATAGGTAAAAATGTAAAAGTTTTACCTTATAGCCTGAACTGGTTTTTGCTTTTAAAAAGCTTTTTCATAGCCTGCCATTGGGAGCACTGCCTGTCTTATTGTTGGCAACGGTATCGACTTTTGACAGATTGATGTGTGTGTTGGGTGTGATATGTTCGAATAATGAATGTGATCTGAATTGTGTCTGTTCATTTAGGATGTCGTTTTTATGTGTTTTTTGTGTGTTTGTATATTTCCAGTTGTTCTAGAGTGTCTAGTTTTCAGCCTTTTGTGTGTATGTGTAGAATGTCCATGTTATTGTCGATGTTTTTGTATGTGTCGTTTGCTTCAATGAGGTGGTTTGCAAAGGTGGATTCTGTAGTGGAGTGTAGTGCCTTTGTGCGTTCAGTGTATCTTCAAGTAAAGAATGACACTCCCGACTGTTAGAGAGGGTTCCATAATTGTCCTAACAATATAAACAATTTTCCACTTATATGACTTGTTTTATTTGTTATGTGTGTGAATTTCAAATCTGTTAATGATAGTTGTTGGGAGGCTTAAGTGAATACAATGGAGTTATCTATGAATGTTTGGGTTTACAAAGGGTTCATGTTTCTTAATCATCGAATTGGCAACATGAATAAATTTAGTGTAGCCCTCTTTGTAACTCAGCCTCAACTCAGATCACGTATCAGTCAGATGTACTTGTAACTCAATATAAAAAAATATTCTAATAAAATTTGTAAGTATTATTTTTTTCACAGAACACATTTGGTTTCTGTGTTAATTAGATATAATTTCCTTAGATATCTATGAAAAATTAGGTAATTTTTTTATATAAGGAGAGGTGTATACGGAAACCAATAGAAATAGGCCAGATTGTATTGTGAAATTCTCAGTACAGAGTACTAATATTGTGTTTAACATTAGCTAACGTTTAATTATTGATTTAATTTTAGCATGGATATTGGCCCACAGAACAATAATAAAAATTAATTGTAAGTTTTGTCACAGTCAATTAATTCAACATAACAAAAGAGGAATGAACGAATTTTAGGCTTCATGTGAAATGTAGTTTACATTATCAAACTTTTAATTAATTCTTTTTCTACTTCATTTGAATGTGTGTGTGTGTGTGTGTGTGTGTGTGTGTGTGTGTGTGTGTGTGTGTGTGTGTGTGTGAGAGAGAGAGAGAGAGAGAGAGAGAGAGAGAGAGAGAGAGAGAGAGAGAGAGAGAGAGAGAGAGAGAGAGAGAGAGAGAGAGAGAGAGAGAGAGAGTCTGTGTCAGAGATAGACAGACAGAGATTTATATTCCATTGTTTTATAAAAATTATGTCATTACGTCAAAAAATAAAGTTTAATTATATTTAAGGCTGTACAAATGAGACCAGCAGTAACTAGAAGATTACCACAAAGAGGACTGCCTCCATTACAGGCAGCTGGTAGAAGAAAAATGATGCAGAATACAATAGATCATAATAAAAGAGGCAATGGAGAGGCAAGTATAGAATATAACCTCATAAAAATAGGTAACGTGTGACTTTTTATTATTTTGCTGATTGTGTCCGTTTCAAGTAAAAAGTGATGGCAGGATAATTAAGTTAGTTTTGGTCAATTTAAATAGGCATAGTTAGAACACTCATGTCAACATTTCAATAAAATTTATCACAACTGTAGTTTGAGTTTGTGGTATAATCAACCAAAGCTGATAACAAATTTTTTGAAAACATTGACACAAATATTTAAATCAGTGTCTAGTTAATTGCCCAACCTTTGCTACTGTATCTTTTTTTATTTACTGATTCAATTATTTCATTTCATTTATTCATGTTGCTGCTGCAAGATTCTTATAAGTATCAAATAATTAAACATAAAATAAATAAATATCACTATAATATTGACGACTCGGAACACAATGTTTTTTATAAGTAAAAACGTAAAGTTTTACCTTACAGCCTAAACCGGCTTTCACCTATAGAAGGCTTCATCAGAGGCTGTCGTTAGTAGCGCTGCTCGTCTTGTTGTTGGCGACGAGAAAGTGTTTCGAAAGATTGAAGCTGTGTGTGTGTGGTGAGATGTGTTCGAATAATGCGTGCGATTTGAATTGTGTCTGTTCGTTTAGGATGTCGTTTTTATTTGTTTTTGTGTGTTTGTATATTTCTAATTGTTCTAGAGTGTCTAGTTTTCGGCCTTTTGTGTGTACGTGTAGTATGTTCATGTTATTGTCGATGTTTTTATATGTGTGGTTTGCTTCAATGAGGTGGTTTGCGAAGGTAGATTCTGTAGTGGTGTGGAGTGCTTTTGTGTGTTCAATGTATCTCTGTTTGAAGCTACGTCCTGTCTGGCCTATGTAGAATTTACTGCAATTTGAACAATTTGTACGAAAAGGTACCCACAAAGCCCTAAGAACTGACAAATTTGGATTTCTCCATTTCTTCAATAGCTTTCTCTAGCTGCCTTTCCAGATCCTTAGATGTTAATATGTCCTAAATATTCTACCTTTGGTGACAAAAAAAGACATTTCTTTAGTTGTCAGATTAGACCATGAATCTTGAATCTTTCCAAAACTCTACTAGGGTGTTCACAGTTTTCCTATAGATCTTACTGTATATCAGAATATGATCCAGATCTACATGGGAGAATTCTCTAGTGTAGTCTGACAACTCTTCAGCTATAAGGTGCATGAAGGTAGTTGGTGCATTCTTCATACCAAGTGGCATAACCATGAATTGATACAGCCTTGTAGTGTAGTGAAAGCTGCCATTTTCCTGGAAATTTCTTCAACTTCAACCTACCGGTACCCAGAGCTGAGATCCAGTGTACTGAAGGCCTTCGAACCACTGACTTTTTTCAACAGTTCTTCAAATCTGGAATTGAATAGCCATCTGATGTGGTTTGGCTGTTTAATTTTCTGAAGTCTACACACAGTCAGTATTCCACCCTTCTTCTTTGGTAACACAATGGGTGATGCTCAGCTAGATGTTGATGATTCTATTAATCCTTCGCATTCCATTTCTTTTATCTTATACAGGACAAACTTTCTTTTATCTGAGTTTATTGGAGAGGATTTTTGTTTTATGAGTGTATCAACCCTACAGTTAATTCTATGTTTAACTGTTATTGTGTAGATTATCAAACCTGTAATAACTTGTGGATACAGCAATACTCTGAGGTCCATCCTCCCCCCCATTGTCCAAGGCCCCTATTTGGAGATCATCCAAAACTGAGGTAGTAGTTGTTTCAATGCTGCTGTCACATCATGGCAATCGCAACCATTATTCTTCCCTAAAAATATTTCATGCACAGTATATGTAGTTTAAAATCACTCCATACATATCCAAGTTATGACTCAAGATATCATCCACTTTCAAATCCTTGATTATTTGAACAGGCAATTTTATATGTATTTATGAAAACTGCTTTCAAAAATGTTTGGCCTACCACCTGATGATGTATATAGTAAAGAGCTCCCTGGACTTCCTCATGCTTACATCATTTTCCTGGTTGGAGTAATTTGGTTACATTCATATTAAAAAAGGAGTGACTTGCCTGAGTATCAGGTACAGCTGTAAACAACTTGTGTTTGATGTTAATACTAATGGCTGGGCAGGGGCTAGTTAGAGTTCAAAGTATCTGCCGAATGCCACTTGTCTGTAACTACGTACTCTACATACGGGAACTGATTTCTGGAGTCAAGCCACATCCCTGGTACCATCCTGCCCTAGCCTAGAATGGTCCGACTCTTAGTTTTCCACCAAAAGACATATTTCCTTAAAACGTCCTACCTTACCACATCTTAAACATTTTCTGTGAGTACCTTCCTCTGCAACAGGCCTTGTCTTAGCAGGATCGTCCTCTTCTAATTGTCTGATGATGTTCCATAGTTCTTTAAATCTCTTGGGACAGGAGACTTACGAATGATATGATCTTATCCTGGAGCACCTCAATTATAAGAGGAACAGATTCAACAGCACCCTTTTCAGGTTGTATCCTTTTGAATAACTGCAATTTGTAGATAACAAATGTACCTGCTTGCATGCCTGTTGGCTGGCTCTCAGTTAGGAACTTTTTGTGTACTGCCACTCCAACTGCATCAGAGTCAGATCTTAATTTTAATTCTTTCTGAGAGTCGCTGAGGCTTAAAGCTTTAATGTTCTAATACCAGGTGGCTGCAGAACCTTTTAACTGATGCGACAAAATCTGAGTATAAATTTCCTAGGGTAGGTTCATTCAATTCAGAAGTGATACATAGCTCCTAAAGAATGATGATGAACATTCTTCAACCTACCTTGGAATTCTGGTAAACTCTTTCCAATCACTTTTGGATCTACTGGAATCCGATGAAGAAAGTTGTAGTTACTATCAGGGCCGCATTTATCTCACTTATGCCCCTGGGCCCAAGGCTATCTGACGCCCCCCTCCAACCAACAACAACTGATAATTTTGTCATACAAGTAATTTTAAGCTTATGTTGTCAATTGCGTTACAAAAAAAGTGTTAATAAAATAATAAAAAGATGTACAGTTAAGAGAACAACTTTATTTTTGGCATGAAATACATTTTACTTTACAGTGACAAAAAAGCCTATATGCATAAAAATTCAAAAATTGTTGTAAATACATTTGTTTATCAAGTCTTAACTATACCGTACCTAACTAACAACTGGTTTGCATCTGGCCTTTTCATGAGAAAATTTGCTGATCACATCTTCATAATCTAATTTTGTTGTTAAGTCATTTTCGATTGCAAGAACGGCTAAGTGAATCAGACGATTTTGAGTTTTAGTTGATCGTAAATAATTCTTAATCCTTGCTAGTGTAAAAAAAGATCTTTCAGCTGAGCAGACTGAAGCAGGGGTAGACATGTAAATTTTCAAAGCAATGGCAACATTAGGATACAAATCTAGTAAATTCTTAGAAATCAGAAGTCTACAAATGTGATAGTGATAGTGATTTATCATCACTATTAATGATTTCTTCCAGAAGAAAACTTTTTAGATGAATGCATTCTGTTCCAAAAGATTCTTCTATATCTGATGGATATGTCTTCTGTAATCTGTCAGCAGCTTGCATTATATCTTCTAGATTAGTTTCCATAAGACCTGATAGAAATGTGAATTTCTGAGAAAACTCAGTGTAAACTGACACTTGATATTTTAACTCTGTGAGCAGTTTCATTAGTGTCTGAGTATAGGTGGTTTGCAGAATACACGAAGAACTTTGACTTTCTAGGTCTACTTCTGATTCACTATCTGACTCATCAAAAAATCTTGTACGCTTTACACCTCTTTTAGGTCTAGTTTCCTCTTTTTCTGTTAATTGTTGGACACTTTTTAGTTTAGTTTCTGCAATGTAGACTTCAAATGAACATTTCATTTCTTCAACAAAATGAATAAGGGAGTTGTACAGCTCAACAACTGTGCCAGCGCTTATTTTTTCAGACTGTATTTTTTCCATTACATCTCTGAATCTACCAAAGATAACCCTCCATACAGTAGCCATGAATACTGTTTCAGAAGAGGTAACTTTTCTCAGGATGCCTTTTGCCTTGTAGTTGACTTTTCAGTCTTGTCTTCTGAAATTAATTTTAGGGCCTTAATAATAACTTCAAAATCTGTATTTAAACTTTTGCGTGCACCTTCTCTGGCAGACCACCTCGTAATACCGAGTTTTGATAGAGAGGTTTCTTGAAGTAAAAAAGATTCTAAAAGGTTCCAGCGATAGGTTGAAGCTTTGAAAAAGTTGTACAATTTTGTAGAAGGTCAAAAAAGTCAACAGCTAGCCTACAGCAATTTCCAGCACTTGAACTCACTAGGTTCAGAGAGTGGGCAGAGCATGGTACATAAAATGCTAGGGAATTAACTTCTTTAATTCTTGCCTGCAAACCAGAATAAATTCCAGACATGCTAGATGCGTTATCATATGATTGCCCTCGAAGATTCGTTATGTCCAAGTCATGATTCTGGAGGAAAGTAAACACAGCTATGGCAAGCTCTTCACCTGTGCGGCCTTGATTTTTCATAAACTAAGAAAACGTTCTTTAGGAACACCCTCATCTTCACCATTCACATACCTTAAAATAAAGGTTAGCTGATCACTGTGTGTTACATCTGAAGTAGAACCCACTATTATTGAAAAATATTTTGATTGTTTTACTTCTTTAGTGATTTCATTAATGACGGTTTTAGCCATTATCTTAATTAGGTCTTCATAAGTAGCATGGGATAAATAAGATGTCTTACCTTGGCCTGGATTCCCAAAGCGATCTATGTGGCTTTTTAAGAATGGGTCGAATTCTGCAATAAGTTCTATACACATCATAAAATTCCCATTTTTTACTGAGCCGAACACTTCGTTTTCTCCACAAAACGATAGTCCACGAGATGAAAGTTTTTTAATGACAGCTACCACCCTCTGCAGAACACACCTCCAATATTTAACTTCCTCTTCTAACTGACTCAATAAATGTTTATCAATTCTACACTGTTCATTACTCCTTCTTTTAAACATTAAACCACAGTTACTGTGATATTGAGAATTCACATGTTCTATCACTGATTGGTTAGCATGCTTCCAGTCATTAAAGCCACTTTCACCAAATTGTGATTTTCCCCTAAAAAGCTTACAGGTGGCACAAAAAACTGAACCTTGGCTGCACGAGTACACAAGATAATCTCGTTTTGTTACATCTCCATTAGCAAGTTTTCTTTCAAATAATGCTTTAGTTAAACATCTTTGCTTGTCTGGGTAACCTCTCACAGATACAGAAAAATCACAGTTTAAATTTTGATCCACTCCATTGTTTATAAAATAATTACGAGTTCTCTCATTTATAACCCCTAAAAAATGGATCATTGCTTGGTTCAAAATTCTCACTCTCTTCTGGAACAGGTTAACCCAAGTTTTTGTCTAGCCCTATAATGCTTGAATCGTCATTACAAAGTTCACTATTGTTAATTGAACTCTGTGCTACACACTCCTCACTACTTGTTTCATTTTGAGCAGCTTGGCTAGCACTACTTTCTAGAACTGACACATTTTTCAAGAAAAAAGAATGCAGTTTTCGAGTTTGTAAAAGCACTTCATTTTCATTCTTCTTCTTATCATCTGCCAATTTTCGGTATTTAGCACCACTTAGCTGTTTGCGTCTGTCCATTTCAGAGTTAATTTAAATCATGTAAATCACGCGTTGCGAATAAATCCGACTCCCGAACTAACCTGCAAAGGTTATTCGCACTGTGCAAACAGACTACCGGTATGCAGTGTTGCCACCAGCTCATTACTGGTGGCCGCAAAATGAAATTTCCCTGCCCCTGCACTCATTCATCTGACTCAAAATCTATTTGTTTTCCAATTTTCTGCCGCCCCCTAAAATTTTCTGCCCTGGAGCCGGGCCCAGAAGGCCCATGCCTAAAAACGGCCCTGGTTACTATCAGCCTATAATGTTAGTGGCTCATTCGAATACCTGTCGCTACTTGTTCTTCTTGACATGTACTGTACAGTGTTGTCGGGTTTTCCATATTTAATACATGTATTATATTAATCTGTTCATTGTGAGGTTATATAAGGCATCTTGTCCTTATTCTAACTACTATTTACGATCATTAGAAATAAAAATATTGTAGCACAACGAAGTTTTTACCTTGTTCTACAAAATAAGAAAATATATGAAAGGAAGGGAAGAAGTCATCTAGAAGGAATAATATCAACTTAAATAAAAATTAACGGAAAAGTATTTACAATTATAAATAAAAGAACTTAACAGAACTAGAAAAGTCGATTCAAAGGAATTATATGTAGTCAAAATATAGCCATAAAGTGTTGAAAAATAAATAATAAGAGTATCATATCAGTATAATAATAAGTAGACCCAGTAAGATATGGAGTAGTGAAGAGTAACAGCCCAGGACAAATAAATTAACATGACAATTTTCAAAATAGGGAACAGTAAGGAGTAACAGCCCAGGACTAATGAATTAAAGGGAAATAATAATCCAGATACCCAAAAAAATCTATTATAAAGACAAAAACCTCTAGAGCAGCAAATAAATAATTCAAATGAAATCAAAATATATTAGATATACCAATTTAAATGAAAAGACTAGCCCAAATAAGAGAATCCAATACATATAATTAAAATGATGTAAAAACTAATTATAATTAAAAAAAATGTGATTAAGGGGAACACCCAAACCAGTTTAAAAAAGGACAAACAAAAGACAATTATTAATATAAAGTCTTAATGTATTTATTTATATAATTATTTACCATTTTATGTTATTATTGTTTGTGAATACCATACAAGATGTGTTGATACTAGTAAATGCTAGATGTTAGAATGTAAGAATTTATTGTATTTTAATCATGTTAATTAATGTTATATTTTGTAAAGTAAGGAAAGGCAAATTAATAGTTCAAACAACCCAGAAATAGTGGATCAAAAAATATAAAATTAATAAGATGAATTAATAATAGCTTTGCTAGGAAAATTGGAAATTGATGACCAAGACAAATTCGAATTTGACCATATAAATCTAATCAAAGAATACAAGTTAATAGAACCTATACTTATTTGATGTAAATTACCCTATTCAATATACATATACATTATCATAATAATAACCACGACCTATAATGGTAATGAGAGGAATCAACATGTGAAATTGACTTAAAATAGATGTTTGTACCAGATAAGGCCATAATCAGTAAAGTGTACTAGTAAAATGAAAATAATTTGTTAAATGTTTAAAATAATAGGCAGATGTAAATTAGGTAAATTACAGATATTTAATTAGGAATCGAGTGAAAAGTAAATTATAACATAAAACATATTTTGAACCATGTAATAGGTAATTCTGTAAGTCAAGATAAGGCCTACAGATAAATTTCAAAGAATGTAATTCAGAAGCACAATTCAAATCAAAATAGGGAAAATTTAGTATTAGATTGTATAAAATAAAATCAGGAATATTGTTATATAATTAAAAATTACATAAAGGTACTAAACAAATAATTTATAGCCATTAAAACATAAAAATGTCAATATTTTTTATATATAAGATTGAATTCAAAGACAACAGCTGATGGCTGAACAATGAGAAATGATACCGAAATATTATAAATCTTATATATGAAGGAACAAAAATCAGTTAGTTGATTGTTAAAAGCCAAACGAGATAGACGTGTCAAATGACGTCTCAGAGAAATATTAACGAAAATTTTAACTAACACTAATCGAGATATATGACGAAGCTATATAAAGATGAATAGAAAATAAATCAAAGTGAAGACTACTATAATATCAGTCACTGAAACATTAAACTAAATTAAATAATATTAAATTAAACCGTCACTACATATAGACATGCCAGAAGAACCAAATTGAACTCAAATAAACGTACACTGAGTGAAGGGAACCTTTTGGGACATAACAATACTATTACAGAACCAAAATCCAGTAGGTAAATAACACTAGACTCTACAACTTGTGGATATTCCAAGAAAAACATCACTGGAGAGGAATTAACCAACGGAGACATTTATTTGAAGAAAAAGCTCGTAGCTGAATTTACATCGCAGATCAACTCATTAAGGCAGCCATCTTGAGTCCATTTGAAGAGGATGCTGGGAATGTGACGAGTGATGTCAGAGAACCCAACAGTATCGTAATATTAATTTTTTATATACATTATTCTTTATTATTTTGTCTGTTTCATGAATATGTTTTTTGATACTTTGTAAGTATTGAATTCTCTTGCCTTTCCTGACTATTTCTACAGTTAAAAGAACCTTTACAATATAATAATTCCATTGAAATATTTTGAATATATAAAATAATTGAACTGTAAATTTATATCGAATCAGATTCAAGCCGTTGCGGCAATTTCAAATAATTTTTTGACAAATAAACTCATTTATTGTTTTAATACTGTTTTATTGATCAGCTAAGCCTTAAATTAAATTACATTAATTATTTAAGAGAAAAAGTGAACTTCTTAAGGAAACGAGCTAGAAGAAGAAGAAGAAGAGATATTAAATTGGCTGCTACATGCAATCGATACGGCTTAGATAATCTATTTGAAGTGAAGAAATAAATAATCTTACATCAGAACACACACAGTCATTGAACAGTATATTTTTTATTAATTGAACAAAAACAATTAAAAACAACGACACCAATTAAAATTATTTAATGACATGAAAAATAACCAATAAAAAAATATATATAAAAATTTTTTTATTAACCAATTATATATTATTTGTAATTAAATTTGTTTTATTACAATATATTTGTTAATTTTTTTAATTAGTAAAACATAACTGCTACATAATGGCACTACATGGCATAATTTCTACTCCCGTGTTGGAGTTTCATGGTTAAAATATTTACTTCTGTGCTATACAAGGTAGATTCATAGATGTTCAAAACACAGAGTTAGGCAAGTAACAACCTTGGTTTAATTCTTAAAATTCTCTAAGGATCACAGCCAGTCATCAATCAACTTTTATAATAATCAACTAGAAATATTTCTTCCTATAAATGTTATTAATCTACCATAACAGGTAAAGCATTTGATCAAAATAAATAAATTTATTTAATATTGTTGTTATGTCTATAGACTTCCAACTGCCTAGTGAAAATTCAGTGATTGAATTATACAAAATAGTTGATTAATTCAGTGAAATATAAAACATTTAAAAATGCTAATTGACACTAAGCTTTATATAGAAACTTACGATTTACTTTTGATTTTAGCATTACAATAAATTGAAGGCCATGGGCAAAAATGATGATGATGATGATGATGATGACAATGGCAACAACAACGATGATGGTAGTGATGACAGTGAAACTTCTGATGGAAGCAGTGAAGATGACAACACTTATTATGATGACAATGATGATAACGATGATGAGTATGATAGTTATGAAGTTGTTGAAGATTATCTTAAGAAAAAAAAGAAGAGCTTGAGTGGCTCTATTGCAGACGATGTTGATGATGATTTATCTAGTGGAACTACAGGTGGACCTATACGAAGGCGCAAAGATAAAAAGACTGCAAAAAATAAAAAGACAAAAGTTGATAAAACTGTTGAGAGTGAAGAATCTGAAAGTGTTGAAAATAAAAGGGCAGGTAAAAAATCTGCAAAAAAATCTAAAAAAGGTGTAAATAATGCTAAACGTAAAGTTAAAATTAGAAGAAAATCACTTAGAAAGAAAAACAATAATAAAAAAGGGAAAATTATAAGGACTATGTTAAAAGAAAAACAAGTAACAGGTCTTGGAAAGAAAAGAGTCAGAAGTGTGGAAGTGTCAACAATGTCTTTAGTTGAGCAGGCTTATCGAAGAGCTATGGTAAGTTAATGACACTGCACATTATACATTAAACAGTAATGTATAATTAAATATTTTTCTAAATAAGTAGATTAACTCGTGTATTGTTAATTGTGGAAGCCCGTTAGAGATTGTATGGTGACCTTACCTAGAATGAAAAAGCGAACGTATAGTAGTACATACTTCTTTACCAGCATCCAGTGTTTATGTATCTGTTTTGAAAGCACCTAATCTTACTTTCACAGCTGATGAAGGAGACATACGTAGGCATACAAAACCCTCTGGTATAGTCCAGTTTTTATTGCCTTGTCATAGTCTCCAGATGAAAAATTCAGTCTGTGAATAGTTCTAGTTTTTGTTAGAAATTTTGTGTATTAAAAATTTAATTCTTGCCATTATTCGCTGACTTTTTAAATAATAAGTAAAAACGAAATTAATCATACTGGTATATATTATGCACATTCCATAGTAACGGGTTAGAAACTATTATACCTCTGTAACCATTTGTTTTGTCAGATTGAAGTTAACGAAGAAACTAAAGTAAATTCTTGAAAAACTAGTCTTAAAGCTGTAACATGGTTAACATTTTTTAGTTTTGCAATTATGTTTTACAGGTTTTTATTTTTAATGTGTACTGAACAATTTTATTTTCGTAAGTGTATTTTTGTTTTGGAAATATTTTAGGATTACATAATTGCATAAGCTTTTACAGCCCACATCAATGTGTTATTATTTAAACTTTCCGTTTTGTTGGATGTGACTGATTATTAAAAAATTAATCAGTCCATGTTATCAGTCTTTGAGATATTCTTTCCATTGTTCCTTACTCTGCAGACGGTTGCTGCAAGAGCCTCTGAAACAACAAGATGGAACACAGGCACTGTTTTTAAAAGTTGATCAAGCTTGGCAATTTTAAATAATAACATTCTAGGATTACTTCCTTAGGGCCCAGTTTAATGAGAACGGTTTTCTGAGAAACTGCAACAAGAATTATTTCTTTAGGTATAATGCAACTCAAGTTATGATGTTTTAAATATTTAAAAATATTAAATCAATAATTTTTCAGAAAATGGAGAACCTGTTTATCACATTTGTCTGGTAATAATACCACATCTGTTTATCACATTTATTATATATAATAACCTGTTTATCACAAATGTCTGGTATTATAATTATGTTTTTACTCAAAATCTCTTACTTAAATATTTCTGTCCTTTTATCTTTATCTCTTCTGTTCTGTTCCTCTTCTTATTTATACTATTTTAAAATAAATACAAAGAAAATAATATTTATGGTGCTACATTGTTACTTTTGTGCAGAGATTTGTAAACTTTGTTTATGTATAGATTAAAATTTAACTTTTGTAAATAACTCTGTAAAAGTTGACATCTACATTTACAGGATATTATTTAATAACAATAAATAAAAAATTTGCTAAAAAATAACTTTTTCTATATTTCTGTGGATAGACTCCCCCGTATTAACGCCTGTACCTACCATTACTGTCCTACTTTCCAGGTCATTCACTGTTTCAAACTTTGGCATTGTAACTTCAGTTTACTCCACATTCTTTCTTCCATACTCTATTACTTACTTTTGTATGCTATATAGTATTTTGTATTCATTTTCAATTCTCGATTTGAGTAAACATGCTTGTCAGCTACTAGTGCCTCTCAAGTCCATTGTTACATATCTGAAGGAATTTAATTTCTTTTGCATATAAGATTTTTCAGTACAATTGTATTGATACTCTGTACTGTGAACCATTCAATTGTGTGGATGCCTTTACTTTGTAAAAATCTTATTTGCGTTTGATGCATGGTACTATCTGAATATATAGAAGTATCGACATCTGAAAATGTCGGCTTATCAAGAAGCTGTTAAAAATATGTTAGGGGCATTCCATTTGGATGCATGGTTTTCTGGAATTAATGACATCTATAAATACATTTTGATATCACTCTCTTGTTACAAAATTACTTGGTATATAATTCAGCCCTTGTTGCTTTATCTTTATAATGTTTACAAGTAAAGTATAAAGTTTATAAAGATTAAAGCTAAGGTAAACAATTGAGAAATGAGAACTGTTCATTTCATTATTCTGTGACTTTTCATAAGATTCAAAAATGATTGTGTTCATATTGAACAACGCTCAAATATTCCATGCTGTTAGCTCTCCCTTGTTGCTATGTTGTGGTGTGATGTGTTATTGGCAGCATGCTCAATGTACACATATTCTTCATGACCTATCACATAACAATGATTGCCAAAATATAAAATAAAATGTCAATTTCATTGAATGTTACTTTCTCTGATGTTTAGTTGACTGCACCTTGTGTAATTTATTCATGTTTTTGTTAGTATATGTGAGTGCAGTATGAATCTCCTCTCTATAATTTTTTGAGAGTCTTTTTTAAAGTAAGGACCATTTTATGATAAACCATACATTACAGAGAAGTTTATTTATTCAAATAACATTTACTTATGCAAGTAATATTCTAATAATTTACTTTTCTATATAGTTTTTACAAAACTTTAAGCATTTGTTTAGTTGTGCTATACAGGCTTTAAAAATCTTTGTAAAATCCAAATCCTTAAGCTTTCACGGCCAGGTTCATCATGTTGAAATTATTTTCAGTCGGGCTGTTAGGCCATGGTCCACACTTCTTGTTGTTGACAAATGTTTTGGTCCCACCATTGGAGGCCATCAGCAGTGTTTAAGATTGAGAGGGGGCCAAAACGTTTGTCAACAATGACAACTGTGATGGCCTAACAGCCCGACTGAGAACAATTTCAACAATATCTTTGTCATGTTACTCAAATGCCTGTCCATTTAACCAGCATGAAACTCTCTTTTTCTTTTCTCTGTCTGTTTCCATTTGTTTGCCACACCAAAACTCTTTCAATTTTGGGGAAAACATGAAAGCTGGAGTTGGTAGATCAGTACTACAAGGTTGATGATTAAGGAGTTACCAACAAAACTTTTCAATATGGTTATTAAAACCTTAAGTTTGTAGTGACCATCAATAAATAAATTTTTCTAGTGAAGGTTTTGTGTGATTGGTTAAAAATTAACACAAATTTTAAATTATTTGTGTCAATGTTTCAACATGTTTATTATCATTAATTTTGAAAATTCTAAATTACACAATAACTGTAAAACTTTACGAACTTACATAAGGGAATTTACATAATATTACAAACACAAGTTTATGGTAAACCTATCTATCAAGTGAAAATTGATAATAATTATAAACTTATTGTTGCAAAATTATTATTTACCAAGAACTAAGTATATACAGAGTACTGTATACTTAATGACGGTGTTTTAGATATAGTACTATATGCTATATCTAAATTAGTGATGGTGTTTTTAATACCAGTAGTGAGTGAAACATGATAAAAGTAACTTTTAATAATTACATAATTGAACATCCCTATAATCTGTATTTAGCTATAATATAGTTGTTTTGATGGTTCATCCTCTTCGTTCATGCACTTAATGTTAGTGATAAACAGAACTTTCACTTGTGAACACTTACGTTTCTTAATGTCCTCGTACGTTTCGGTGTGGTGTACACCTTCCTCAGCGAGGTTTAAATACAGAATGTCGTGAACAGTTATAACGGATTTTTTTACAGGTTGGTGGAATGTGTGGGGGGTTGTTGGTGGGAGGGGGTCGGCATTGGGATTCAAAATATAGTTTGGTTTGTGTATGATGTGTCAAATAGTACGTGTGATTTAAAGTGTAGTTGGTCGTTTAATATGTTGTTTGGTTGTAGTGTGTGGTGTTTATATATTTCATACTGTTCAGCCGTGTTGAGTTTCCTACTTTTTGGTAAGTAGTGTAGTATTTCGAGGTTGCTTTCTATGTTGGTGTAGCTGTGGTTTTCAGTCTGTATGTGTGTGACGAATGTGGAGTGTATGTAGTTATTAGAGGGCTTTTATGTGTTCAGAAAATCTTGAAGAAAAAGTGATTGCAAACATTTCTACATAGGCCAGACGGGAAGATCTTTTTCTTCAAGATTTTCCGAACACATAAAAGCCCTCTCTAATAACTACATACACTCCACATTCGCTACACACATACAGACTGAAAACCACAGCTACACCAACATAGAAGGCAACCTCGAAATACTACACTACTTACCAAAAAGTAGGAAACTCAACACGGCTGAACAGTATGAAATATATAAACACCACACACTACAACCAAACAACATATTAAACGACCAACTACACTTTAAATCACACGTACTATTTGACACAATCATACACAAACCAAACTATATTTTGAATCCCAGCGCCAACCCCCTCCCACCAACAACCCCCCACACATTCTACCAACCTGTGAAAAAATCCGTTATAACTGTTCACGACATTCTGTATTTAAACCTAGCTGAGGAAGGTGTACACCACACCGAAACGTATGAGGACATTAAGAAACGTAAGTGTTCACAAGTGAAAGTTCTGTTTATCACTTAGCTATAATATGTTTTACTGTGCTATATGTATAAAGTTTCTGTACCAATTCTGATATTTAATTGTTGATTACTGCTTTTATAATTAATTACAAATACCACTATATTATGAGTAATTTAAAATGTAATATTGTATAAATTAAGTTCTGTTATATTATAATTTTCTCGTTGCCTTTAAAGAAAACATTTGATGATGTAAAACAAACTGCCTCAACTACTTCACATATACAAGGATACACACTTACACATGCACACGTGCATGGATTCACATGCACACACACTCACATACAAACATTTTCACTCAAATAATTGTTCTGTTGTGTTTGACATTTCTTTTATATTCATATACAGGTCCTGATGATAACGTCGACACAAATAATTTAAAATTTGTGTTAATTTTTTACTGATCCTCACAAACCCTTCACCAGAAAAATATGGTTATTGTTTATTCTGCAATGTGCGTAGTCATGCATTGTCATGAAGCAGACAGACTTCACAAGTAAACAGACTACTACAACAGTTTTTGATAGCTTGCTGTATCAGAAACAAAGTGCAGCTTGTTGCAACTTTCCTAGACAGAGTTTTACAGTATTCTCATCAACAGCGAATAATCTGTTCTTACAAATAAGGCTATCAATTAATAAATTATTTACCTTAAATTATCCGCCGTGTGATTTCTTGTGCTTCGTCTATGACGCGTTTCAGAGCTTATGCTCCATCATCAGATATTATTAAAACTATCACTCTTGCGAGATCGTTAAGAAGTTAAAATGTCAAAATTTGCATATGAACCATACGCGGATTTGTGTGCGCACCCGTTCAAGTTCATTCTGCCACTGAGCGGTTGCTACCTTATCGTAATCCCAGCGAGCAGACTCAAGGCGGTATCGTACAATCGGTTGGATACAAAGTTCAGGTGGTCATTTAACACGATATCGCGACTCCTTGGGTTTGCATATGCACTGTAAATTTCAAATTCCTCCAAGGCATTCATGAAACGGCCCTTCTTACACACATGTAATGGTATTAAATTGGAACTAAAATCTGTGTAATTATGATTGTGTGAAGTCAGGTGTCGGGCGTAATTTGATTTGATGTTGTTAATGTTTCTTATTTTCTTAGGTAAATGTTCTCGAAATCGTTTAAGGAAACCTCTCCCAGTCTGTCCAATGTAGAAGCACTCGCAATCATTGCATGTTAACTTATATATGCCAGTTTTTTCTTCTGGAGGCGTGTGTTTTTTCGGTTTGAGAATATCCAGTAACTTATTATTAGTCCTGAATGAAATAGTGAAACTATTATTATTCAATACAGAAGACAAAACCTTAGGCATAAAGCTAGTGTAATTAGTAGATATAAAAATTTTTTGCGGGCTGTTGTTTATTCGGGGTTTAAGCATTCTTTTTTCATGTTTTCTCAACAGTTTGTCAATGGTTAAACTATTGTAACCATTGACAACCGCGATATATTTTATGACATTTAGCTCATCACGGAAGTCATTATCATCCAAAGGAATTGTCAATAATCTATGAATGAAACTATTGTACGCTGCCATTTTAAGTGAAAGAGGATGATGAGAGTCTGCGTGTATTGTGGTGTCAGTGGTAGTCGGTTTCCTATAAATGTTGAACTTTAGTTTATTCATCTTTCGAGTGATGGTTAAATCTAGAAAGTTTATCTTGTTATCAACCTCTGTTTCAAGAGTAAACTGGATGTTTCTATTTATTTTATTTAAACAGTTTTTAAATAATTCGATTTGTCTTATAGTACCATCAAAAATTAAAAACGTATCGTCTACATACCATGCATAAAATATTATTTTATTTGCATATATATTATTGTTCAACAAGTGAGTATTCTCATAATAATTCAAATAAATATCGGCCAGTAGGCCGGAGAGGGGTGAGCCCATAGCTAGGCCATCATTTTGAATGTAAAACAAGCCATTAAAAGTGAAATAGTTTTGTTTCAAAATAACCTCGAGTAAATTAATTAACTCATTTATTGTCTGTGTGTTCATGCAACTAATTTATACACGAACATCCCAGTCATAGATACATTACAGATTTTGAGAAACAATTTATCTGACAATATTTATTTGAATTATTATGAGAATACTCACTTGTTGAACAATAATATATATGCAAATAAAATAATATTTTATGCACGGTATGTAGACGATACGTTTTTAATTTTTGATGGTACTATAAGACAAATCGAATTATTTAAAAACTGTTTAAATAAAATAAATAGAAACATCCAGTTTACTCTTGAAACAGAGGTTGATAACAAGATAAACTTTCTAGATTTAACACATTTGAGACGAGCTGCGGGCACTGCCCGCAGTACCATAGAGTCCCATAAAGACGAAGTGCGGGCATAGCTCGCAGTCGCATATCTAACTGCATAATAAACGTAATACGGCTCCCGCTCGCTGTTAGTCACAATGAAACGATAGCAGTATTAGTAGTTAACATTTTCAAATGTAGATGGCAGCAGCAATCAGAGTCTGAACACAACAGTAGCTTTTTTTGTATGTTGTACACAACACACTGTACGTAACCAAGCCACATGGTCGGCGTGAGGAAAATGGCTTCCGCGAAAAACAGGGTAAGTTTAAAAATTAATATTTTATTTATTTTACAAGCTACTGACATAAAATTTGCACTAAATTAATGAGAATGCTTGGTTTTATAATAAAATATAGCTTTGTATATTTAAATATTATATGGTTTAGAAGTATAAGCTTTTGAAAAAATGCAAAAAAGCCCAGTCTGTACGGTAAATGAATGCATTTTTCATATAGTCCTGAATGTGTTAACCATCACTCGACAGATGAATAAACTAAAGTTCAACATTTATAGGAAACCGACTACCACTGACACCACAATACACGCAGACTCTCATCATCCTCTTTCACATAAAATGGCAGCGTACAATAGTTTCATTCATAGATTATTGACAATTCCTTTGGATGATAATGACTTCCGTGATGAGCTAAATGTCATAAAATATATCGCGGTTGCCAATGGTTACAATAGTTTAACCATTGACAAACTGTTGCGAAAACATGAAAAAAGAATGCTTAAACCCCGAATAAACAACAACCCGCAAAAAATTTTTATATCTACTAATTACACTAGCTTTATGCCTAAGGTTTTGTCTTCTGTATTGAATAATAATAGTTTCACTATTTCATTCAGGACTAATAATAAGTTACTGGATATTCTCAAACCAAAAAAACACACGCCTCCAGAAGAAAAAACTGGCATATATAAGTTAACATGCAATGATTGCGAGTGCTTCTACATTGGACAGACTGGGAGAGGTTTGCTTAAACGATTTCGAGAACATTTACCTAAGAAAATAAGAAACATTAACAACATCAAATCAAATTACGCCCGACACCTGACTTCATACAATCATAATTACACAGATTTTAGTTCCAATTTAATACCATTACATGTGTGTAAGAAGGGCCGTTTCATGAATGCCTTGGAGGAATTTGAAATTTACAGTGCATATGCAAACCCAAGGAGTCGCGATATCGTGTTAAATGACCACCTGAACTTTGTATCCAACCGATTGTACGATACCGCCTTGAGTCTGCTCGCTGGGGTTACGATAAGGTAGCAACCGCTCAGTGGCAGAATGAACTTGAACGGGTGCGCACCCAAATCCGCGTACGGTTCATAAGCAAATTTTGACATTTTAACTGCTTAACGATCTCGCAAGAGTGATAGTTTTAATAATATCTGATGATGGAGCATAAGCTCTGAAACGCGTCATAGACGAAGCACAAGAAATCACACGGCGGATAATTTAAGGTAAATAATTTATTAATTCGTACAAGTGATTTGGTTACCATATTAAACATGAATATTAGGCTATCAACCTTGTTTTACATGTAATCAGTGATGACAGCAGGTGTAGATTGTCTTTTAATGTGAACAGCTGTTCTTTCCACATTAAACAGGATATGCTGTTTATGCACATTTCCATCATTCATAACGTCATTCCTATACACATTGACATACTGACTATATATTTTTAAAGACAAACAAATGTTTTTAATGTTGTAAAACTGAAGGCACTAATTTTTTCTCACAGTTGGCAGGATTGTTGATAAACATAGTTCTTTACAAATTACTACAAAAAACAAAATGTTGCACTTTTGACTTGGTAGGCAACGAAGAAGTACTGTAGGCATGGTACTGTTTCACCTCTAGTTTATGACTTGGACTGGAGGACGTATGGTTCATATTTTTAAAAAATTCCTTATAATTTAATCTACTGTTTCAAGTGTACTCTATTTGTTAATGATTTGTTTTGTAGTTCTGTTATTGTAGTTTTAGTAAAATTATGGTTTAAATAATAT
Source organism: Magicicada septendecula (assembly GCA_034769895.1). Taxonomy (NCBI): domain Eukaryota; kingdom Metazoa; phylum Arthropoda; class Insecta; order Hemiptera; family Cicadidae; genus Magicicada; species Magicicada septendecula. Next base: position 320,555,700 of record CM068374.1, on the reverse strand, counting down.
TAATTATTTTTTATTCCTAAAGTAAAGAATAACTTTGATCCACTAAATCGAAGGCCAAGATGTGACATCTTCAGCATGTTGATGGCATACGTTGATGAGGCTTTTCACAACATTGTGGGTGAAACATCAGGTTATCAACCAATGCAGTTAATGTAGTAGAGACAATTCTCAGTAGAAACTGAGGTGACATTAACATTGACAGTGTTAATCAGGAAAAGTTTAAAAACAAGATACTTAATTGATAATACTGAACTGTATCAATTTCAGACATGTATTCAATTCAATATATACACTTAAGTATCACCTAAATAAAACTAATTTCTCTATTACAAACCAAAATCCAGAATTAACCATAATTGAATTCATTTAAATAGTGATTTTTACCTACAAAAGAAAAATAAGTGAAACAAGCTTATAATAAGCGAAAACTGGTTCAGGCTATAAGGTAAAACTTTTACAATTTTACCACTAAAAACTTTGTGTTCCAAGTTGGTAGTGATATAATTATATGTAGTTAATCAACATGGACAAAAAAATCCAAGAACAAAAGAAAAATCACTAGTCATATTCAGACTAAAGTTATACTAAGACATAATATCAAATAGAACATAAACAATGTTTCAAGTAACAGGCTCTTAAGAAAACAAGTCATGTAAAGCACACAACTAAATTACTCATAGCCAAGGAAAATACCTGGATTGGACTTGGATGAATACTGTTGTCCAGTAAATGACCAAAATAACCACGTGATATAGAAAAACCACTAAACTCAGTGCAGAAGATGCAAAATAATCCTTAATGGTTTCGATGCATTCTGTGTGTGTTAGATGTAACTAATTAATTCCAAAATTAACTGATCTCAAGAGGAGTTAATATCTCACCCGAAATTGTCATCACTGGGTATGGCTTTCCTTTTATGAGTTCAAATATGAGGAAACTCTGGTGTATCAAGCTTGTTGTGGTGTGTAGAATTTGTTGTGGTTGTGGCGTCTAGAACTTGTCTTCTTCCAGTGCCAGTACTTACTCATGTGACTAACAATATTTAATGAGCCCCAGAAAATCTGTGCAAGAGAGTGTTCATATCAATAGAACATTGGAACACTCTTGATGCCTTCACAGCAGAGATTCATGAACAGAAGAAGAAGCCACTGGAATTCTTTTAATTTCAATAATAAGTGAATAAGTCTGCCTAACTGCAGTTTCACAGAGGTGGAGGAAACAAATTTACACAGATCAGTAAGGGCATCCAGTGCACTTAGAATTCAGGAAAATATATAAAAAAATATTTGATGTGGTATATTTATGCCAAATTAAATATATTTATATTTGATTAAAATATTTAAAAAAATAAAAAAATATATTTGACTTGAAGGAAGACCAAGGAGCCGAATCAGAAGCAATTGGACATAATGTTGAGATCTAACAAATAGCAGAGGGGGAGAATACACTGGAACAAACAAGTACAGCAAGCCAGAGAAGTATGTGTAGAAGATGGATAGAGGACCATATATAAGGTATAGATGGGAAAAGAGAAGGTAGAGATTAGTAATCTATGATAGTCAGTCTGACAGATGGGCATTTTTACTTCCAAACGGTATATTGTGTACTTCATAATGTACCCACTAATGTTCTATACATTTTTGTTCACTTTACATCCTAAAGTAGCTATGTTACAGGTAGAGTGAAACAGTTGGCTTTGTACTCAAATTATAAACATGACATACTGTTTTTAATATTTAAAAGAAATTATAAAATTTGACATACAGTGTGTCTGATATCCCTTGATACGTAGTGGTTTGTCATTACCCATGGTCTGCCTTCTAGCAGTCTCCAGTAGGATCACTCCCTCATCCAAATGAAAGGAGTACTTCTACCCACATTGTGTTTCAAATATATTATCTTCTCTTACCGCTTCTTCAGTGGATTTATATAAGATTGATTCATAAATCAGTATCTCTTTGTATCTTCTAGCCAGTCTTTTTGGGGGATAGACCAAAGTAAACTACTCTCTGCTTCAACACTTGGTGCTTTACATTTATTTCATATGCTAAATTGAAGGCCTGTATTCTTTTGAGTTTTTATCTGTGTCTGTCTCGATGTTTCGAATGGGTTAATGGCTTCAGTGTTGCTGCTTGCATGAATAGCCTTAATATTTAGAATTAATATTAGGCAAATACCTGTATTAACTTCCGTCTTGTGACTTATTTGGTTTTTTTTTGTGCCATGACTGTGTCGGTGTTAAATTATGTGTGGTGTTTTTGAGTTTGTGTATTTTAACTAGTTGACGACCCCTTTTGGGTGAATTTGATGTTTTTATAGTATTGGAACCTGATGATGAGAATTTATTCTCGAAACGCGTCGTTTTAAGAAAAAACCAAATAAGTCACAAGACGGAAGTTAATACAGGTAATTGCCTAATATTAATTCTAAATATTTAGTAACGTGACTTGGAGACAAAACAAAATGAAAATAAAGAAAATAGCCTTAAATTTTCTTGCAAACATTTGATCTTTGTTAATCGCAAACCAACAGATTTTTAATTAACAGTCAACGTCACTATTCCTGAAGAATGAAGATACATCAATGACATTCAATAATTCTTTATTTGGAAATTGCTCTATACTGTTAATATTGTTCTTTTTGGCACAAACTCAAAATTAGTTCCCATACGTTTATATGATTTTTAAACTCTGTTTGTACATTAGAACTTTATGACAGGTTAGTAAAGATGAATTTCTTCTTTTTAGGATAGACAAATTTATATTTTTATTCACAGTTCTTCTGTTTCCTTCTTTATGTGGAGAAAGTCTGACAACTGAGTTATAACTCCAGTATCTTGCTAAAGTATGTGTCTATGATTATGTTCAAATAGCACTGTTTGATTGTTTATAGTTGTTGGTATACCGGTATTTAACTATCATACTTTTCATAATAATTGTTATCATTAATTAAATAATAAGAAAACACTTTGTTAGTTTGTTGGTAGTACACTAAACGGTTTCTACTGTGTGTTTGGTATCGGTTATCAAAGTGAACACATTATATCATTCTATTGACTTTTTCTTAGAATTACTATATTGAGCTTCAGTTGAAGAAAACATTCTTGAAAAGTATGTGATTGGTATGTGTTAATGGCAGTGTGTACAAAATGTGTTTGAAATAAACAACATAAACTGAAATGAAGCATCAGATTTAAATCAGATTTTTTAAAAACAGTCCAAGTTGAATGCATGTATGTGTGTGTTATCAGTGATAAATTGTACTATTTCAGTTATTAATATCAATTAAATATATGGTTAATATGTATTACATCTTGATTGCACATTTAAATCTTAATAATAATATTAATGATGTCAAGAAATGGAAAATGATTTAACGTGTCAAGTAGTAAGTTAAAAAAAAAGTAGATTATGGTTAACAGACAGTGAAGGGCAATGTTCTTACATGTAGGCCTAATCTCTTTATTCAATGCATTTTTTTAAATTACAGAAAAATTAAAAACGTGAGAAGTTTTGCATAAAATCAGTGTGCTGATTAATGGATAATATTGACAACTAACCTATTAATATTTTTGTCGTATTATCAATTTCAAAATATTTCAGTACAAAGATACTTGAAATAAAGTTTAGCCATCCATTTGCAAGAATATGTCCAGAAAATTTTAAAATCCAAACATTAAATACAGTAAGTTTGTATAAAACATAGAAGCATATATTTATGTAGTTTATAATTTGTGAGGTTTCTGTGACCACCTCAAATTTCAATATTGAGATTTTATCCATTGTGTTGACTGTAACCCAGCTTGATGTTAAACTAGTTGTTATTATCTTTATTATCTGTTCCTATAAAACATGCTTATTTGTTGCACAATATTGGACACTTGATGTAGGTAACTGTAAACTCTTAATAAATTTCTTAAACAAATTAATACAAATTTTTTGACATGGTTGTCTTTGATTTCTTCAGTAATTTTTTTTTATTTGTGGTGAGAGTTTGTCTGTTTTGTGGTGAAAAGTTTGTTTGTTTGAAAGATGAGCGTCAGAGGATCTGGTACTGTATAAGTGGTGAAGTATAGCTCTGCTCATCATGCTTACTCACTTTTGTTTACTTATAATGCCTGAAATAATTAATTTTTATCCAACCTACTTTGACATTTTGGCATTATTCATAATTTAATAAGTCATGACTAAGTGATGTAGGCATTATACCACTTTAAACAGTGGTCGTGTGCCATAGAAAAAACTCTGAATTAAATGACAGCTGGTATCATTAACCAGTGGGTCATCAATGCTGTTTTTTAGGAAGGACATTCAGTAGCTACAAAGTATGTCTGTAAGTGTACGTTTGTGTAGTTTTGCCTCACCACTTGTATTTTATTTCCCAACGCTTATAAAAATTCTGATTATCATAGCCATGTAGAACAAAAAATGAATATGGTTAATTTTCTTCACTGACTGAACACCAGAATTTCTCTTCTTAAAATTGTGTTTTGAATGATATGTTATATCAAAGTCTAATTATTTCAACTTTGTCGTGTTTACTTGCTGAACTGCTACATGTCATGTTCTGGATGAGGCCTTTCAGTGTTTCCACCATTTTCAAATCCTAAACCACGACACGGCATAAGTCCTAAACAAGTCATGGTTAAGGACTTGAAAATGGTGGAAACACTGAAAGGCCTCATCCAGAACATGACAAGTAGCAGTTCAGCAAGTTAACACAACAAAGTTGAAATTACAGAGACTGGTAATTCAAATAACAAGATGAACTAATTATTTCAATTTTAAGTTCAGTTTCACTGAAGTGATGAGAACCCTTGGATTCAGGAGTTTAAAAGAATTTTCAAAACAAATAAACAAGGTCAATCACAATCTACAGTTTAAGTATATGTTACTCTGTTGTAAGGAAACATACATGCAACAACAAATATTACTCACTCCATATCCATTAGTAAATTGATCCTGGGGTTAATTTGTTCCTATTTCTTGCTTATATTAATTTTCTTAGTGTGTGTGTGTGTGTGTGTGTGTGTGTGTTTGTAGTAGGAAAACAGAAAGTTAAATGGAAGGAATTTATCTTTAAATGTGAGAGTTGCAGATGATGGAGTGTTCTTTTGTCACTGAGGTAGCCACCATTGATTTGAGCACAGCACTGAAAGAAAGAAATCAAACAATTTGCATAGCCATTCTATGAACCAGTAATAAAAAGGGACCATAAGCTTTCAGAAAAATTTTACAGTGAGAACAAATATTACTATAACAAAGCATACTACAAAAAATAACAAAAGTGCCCAGAATGAATATTGAACCTCCAAATAAAAAAAAAACACAAAATTTAGTTAACTGCAAAGATAATGTACTACCGAATAGTATCTGACAAGTGTCTTACTTCTGATAATGTTGAGTGAAAGAAGTGTAGATAAGAAGTAATGGAGTTTGTGCCAAAGATGTGGTCCTCAGTGTAGCCTATGTCATGTGGTTTTCAATAAACTAAAAACAACTTCTTTAAAGTATTATATACTTTGTTTTATTGTGTAGCATGGTGTTTCAAAAAGGGGTGTATCAATTGCAACTGTCATCTCATTTACAATACTTGAAAAATATTAATTTTAGTAAATTCTATTGTGGACATTATTATGAACCTATTTTCCATCATTATTTTCCAGCTATTTTTTCTTGGCTTCTAGTATCAGTTCTAAAAAGAAATTTTAAAAAAGGAGGTTCTTCTAAAACATTATGAAAGGTTATTTCTATATGAGTAGTAGATATTTATGAGAAACAATTTGCTTCATATTTTATTTGTACAGTATATTTAAACATTTTATTTGTATTATGCAATATTGTTGTGACTGAACTTAGGAAAATAAATAAAAGATAAGTTGTATGTGAAAGTATAATGTATGGTTACAATATAACTAGACTAATCTTCATGCTGCTTTCTTATAAGACTGGCAATGGGAGCGGCATGGGTCATTGACTTGGTCTATCCCTCTACACTTAAATGTTCAAGCATATGCAACCAGCAGTTAGGCAGCAGTGTGCGTCCCAACTGACTATGTCTGAGCTCCATCTGAATAATGTTAACTATTAACATGCAGCAACACATCATCGTGAAATTTCTCAAAAAACTTGAAAATATCCTACTACAGAAACGTATCAATTGTTGAAGAAAGTTTTTGGTGATGAGTGTGTATCATGTACTCAGGTTTTTGAGTGGTTTAAAAAAGCACAGATGAGCAAATCCTAATTTAAAGCAATTATGATCATTTGTTCAATTCCAAGGAATTATTCATATCGATTGTATGCCTGAAAGCCAGCCTGTTAATCAGGACTTCTATAAGGTGGTTTTGACAAGTCTTCATGAATGGTTGAGAAGAAAAATACCTCAATACCTCAAATGTACGCAAGTGACTCATGGATTCTTTACCAAGACAATGCACTGGCATAAATGGGGTATCATCGGTCAGGATGTTTTTGGCAAAGTGTGGGAACATTTCCATGTCAAAATGAACGCTTTACTCATTTGACCTAATCCCATGAGACTTGTTTAGTTTTTTAGAGTCAAGTTTGCATTAAAGAAGCTCCTTTAACTTTGTAAATGCATTAAAGGGAAAAGGAATGGAGCTCATGAAGAAGATGGCAGAAGCTGACCTGCAGCATAGCTTCCAACAGTGGAAAATTAGCTTGGAGCAGTGCAGGGATCTACGAAGGAGTATACTGAAAGAAATGATATTTCCTTTGTGTAACATTGTTAGATACAAAAAAATTATAAAAGGTTGATCTGTTAATTTTATAGGGACACCATATGAGGTGGTCTGTTTATGTGTTTCTAAATGATATGTACAGTGTATGGTCAGATATGTGTGCACATATTTCATTGTAAATATAATTATTTCACTACGACTCGGAACACAAAACTTTTTATGGATAAAAACGTAAAAGTTTTACCTTATAACCTGAACTGGTTTTCACTTTTAAAAAGCTTCTTTAGAGGTTTGAACATCTGAAGAAGCTTTTGAAAAGTGAAAACCAGTTCAGGTTATAAGGTAAAACTTTTACGTTTTTACCCATAAAAAGTTTTGTGTTCCGAGTCGTAGTGAAATAATTATATTTAGTTAAGTAACGGACACGTCATGGACAACGAAATCCAAGTATTACATTGTTTCTTTTCAAACAAAATTGTAATTACTTCTACACATGACATCAAACTATGTGATGCCACTTGAAAGTCTATTGCACAAAGTGTAAGGAGATGTCAGACAAAATACTAAAAGCAGTTGCTAATGACCCAAGTTATGTAACAAATTAAAAAATGAAATGATTCATAATGCTACAGAATGTCAACTGCAAAAGAAGATTTAAATGGAATAACTCATATTGTAGTCCCAAGCCACGTGTTTTTTAACCAAATATACTGTTACTCACATAAGGCAAGTGCCTCCAAACATGTAAACAACGAAATAACATCACAGAAAGGCCATAGACGGTGAGTAACAGTATATTTGGTTTGCAAAAGAAGGCTAGTAGAAGAACTGTCAAAGAAGTGTCAGTCATCCAAAAAGTTATGCCAGCATAAATTACATTCAGATCATTACTGCAAATTCTTCAAGATGAGATAATAAATAAGTTAAAAAATTGGAAGCCAGAAAAACTGTGACATGTCCTCATTGGAGAGGACCTCATTGTTTTTGTGGATACTGACTAGTTCCATGCCAGTCTATTATCTTATAGAATATTATGCACCGTCATTATTTATACCACAAATAAACAGAAAAACAAAAATGTGTATCCAGACGTACAACATAATGGGGTAGTGCAGAAACAATGCAGTTACTCAGAAAGGCCTTCATATCCATATAAAGTTGTGAGATATATGATAAGGTTCAGTTTAAAGTCTACCCAAGACATTTTACATGTTATCATAATTGAAGTACTCCTTAAGAAAAAAACTGAAATATTTTAAAAACATAAACACTTTAAATTTACTTAAATTTTATGTAGCCTAAAAAATGTTTCCAAATAATAAAAATTGTGAAGTCAAGCTTCTGCTATCACCTTACCATTTCTATTATGTTTTGAAGGTTCTCTAGAAGTCTTTTTGCTGAAGCATGATAGATGCCTGAATTTTATCAATGTTTTCGTATCAAATGTCAGTCATTGAACTTAGATATCACTTTGGAATGTAAAATAAAATCAGCAAGAAATAAATATGATGAATAAGAGGGATGCAGAACGACCATCTGGTATAGTATTTGGTGGTCACACTCTAATGACTGAAAGTGGGTGATGAAGAAATAGCAGACAGATTAGAAATGTGACTGTGAAAAACTGATTTTGTTTGTGTGTGTGAAGTTAGCCTATTTAATATCTGCGTGTGAGTATAGAAGTACAGTGGAGTGCTGCTTAACTGAAATATATCAGTTATCCGGTAAATTTCTTAGAGGGTAAGACAATTTAAGGGAGTAAACACATTTGTCTGCAAAATAAAAAGCCTAGGAATCTAATGTCTACATTCTAACAACAGGTGATCCATAATTTAGTACCTAGTAGGTTAGAATGTTTTCTGAAATATAGAATAGTTATAATTCTATTTTCTGTAAGGAGAAAATTTGGTTTATGATATATTCCCTTAAAAACCATGCAAAACACTATTACAAATTATGTTTTATCAGTTTCACAATACACTCTAGAAAACAAAAGGATGAATAAACTGGAAAATACTGATTTTAAAAGCATACTGTGTTTATGGTTTCTTCAAAAGAGAGATTTAGGGAAAACATTTAAACAAATTTAAAGGGTTTGTTTTCCTCTGTTTTGCATGGTCATTAAATCTGTTGAGAGTTTTCAGTTGCACACTATCTTCAGCTCAGATTATTGTCACATTATTTTTATTTATTATTTTATTCTTATCGGAGGGCAGGACGTATTATATATAATTTGTGAAATACAATAGTCAATGATGGCTAATGATTCCTAAGCAGGAATGTGGTAGTTTATAAGGAATAATGAATGTCAGCATTTCTTTGCATAAGCAAATTTTCTGGACAGGCATATTTTGTGGTTACCTGAATGTTCACATTAAGAAGGACTTTTTTAAGTAAGTACTCAGAAATAATCTTCATGTAACACTTGGAACAGCCACACCCACGAGGCTGTGACATCCTGTAGGTAATTTAAAGGAGAAAGGGAACCTTGATTGGCTTAATGATCTCCAGAATTCTTCAACATTAGTGAAAGTTTTTATTATCCCTTCAAAAAAATCTTTTTCTTCTTCCTTCCAAAAAATAGACCTTAAGCTTGTTCAGTGTCTCCACAGATTGACCTTCCATTTCAGTCCAAGTCTACCCCAGGTCTTTTCTTCCTAAATGTATATATTACAATAAGGTTCACCTGGGTTTGCAGACACATTTCTGGATCTGCTTTACTAAAAGTTCTCTTTTTAGGTGCCCAGCATTCACTGCCACATAAAATTACTGGAAGAGTCATAGTCTTATAAAGCTGTATTGTTGTTTCTGTCCTAGTTTTGTTTTGTAACATTCAATGGATCTTTCCACAGAAACTTTAAAAATCTTGCCAGTTTTTTGTCATTGTCCTCGACATACTCACGACTTATTTGACAATCTAAGTTGCTGAACATTGAGATATGTTTCAGATGGACACTCTCTAGGCAAATTTCGGATCAGACTTGTTTCTCCTCCCACCCCAAAGCATTCGCTTTTGTCTTCCCTTTTGAAATATAATTTTCAATAAATCTGACAAATGATTGACACACCAATAGATCATCTTTTAATTAATTGATGCTATACTGTATTTCAGTTGATTTGCAATTGTTTTTTCCTAAATATGCAAACAGTAGTGACATCTTCTTGTTTTACAACTATCTAGATCATTGTTCATGTATGCTGTTAGCATTCTGTGTACATTCATATACAGTATGTTTATATATAAGATAAGCCTTATAAGATAGCCTACTGAATCTTACATTTGCTGTTGTGTTCATTGACATATGCAGTGGATATACAGTATTTGTTGCCTCTTCCATATTGTGCTTGGATGTAAGAGAGTGTTCATTTGTAGCTGCTTTTGCTGGTATGTTATTGTTCTCGATTTATACATTTGTTGCTTGACTGTTTATACCTTAGCACTGCTTGTCATACTCTAGTGGTACATTTTTCTCTATTTGATGTCTATTGTTTTACACTTTTCATAGTTAATTTTTGTTTTTATTTATTTAATTTTGTTTGTTTTATAATGTATGCATATGTTCCCTTGGCTATTTGTCTCTTGGACAGTCAAGTGATAAGCTTACATTCTACATTATCTTTCCCATTTGTTGTTTGTAATTAATAATTCCTGATGATGGCTGTTCACATCTGAATAAGAAACACATTTTAAATATGAAATTAACAGTGATGGTGAATATTAATTTCCATAAAAATGTTAACACACCACTTCAGCCTTGTAAAATTAGATTTTCATAATACCAATATGCCAATATGCAGTGGCATTGCGTAGGTACATAACACCAGTTGCCGGTTGTGATAGGCATAAAACTTTACCTAAAAATTAATTCAAATTTTTTCTTGCACCAATTGTTCTTTTAGAGCATTTTCTATCATTCGTTGGGAGAAGAAGAGGGTCCCGGTTCAACAGGATCTGACTCTCATCATACACAGAATAAATCAGAATAAAAATAATAAAGACAAACAGAGAAACACATGACTAAACGAACAAAACACAGATAGGTGCGTAGTATCTGCTGCATGTCAGTTCCGTAAACGAACATAGCTGCTAACTGAGTGTTTTGCCAGTTTATACGGCAGCAACACATTAGGTGGACGAATGTCTCCCCCATCCACAGTTTGTACTGTGACAACTACTATGAGGTCCATGACCGTACACAGCAAAACATTGCCGATGTCTGAGCAAGCAACACAAGACGGTGCAAGCGCACAGCAGTTCGAAAGCAATGCTACTGTTTTCTTCAAGTTTCCCTACTAATATTGTTCAAATTTCAAATTATTCAGTAACTAAATAATTCATTCTGTAATATAATTAATATTATTTTCTCTTATTTCCAGTACTGTTGTTGCCGGTAACAGCAGTTACATGGACTCCACACTACTGCCAGTATGTGTCATCAATCAATAAAACCATATTCCTGTATTAATACCAGTAATATGTTCTGTAAGTTCAAATAAGAACTAGTTCTTTTTTTTTTTAAATAAACACGATGATATCCTACAAACATTTTGTTTCTAGAGCTTCACTACACCAAAGGAACCAGAATATGGATCAGATTCAGATCCGTTGCCTTCAGACTATGAGCCATCGGCATCTTCAAATGGACAGGGACAAACCAACTCGGGAGTAAGTAAGAAATTACTTCTTAATTACTTTAAGAATTTATTTATTTTATTTATATTTTGTGTATAATACACAGAATTGTCAAGGCAATTTTATCCTGGATTATGATTACTACAGACAATCAGTGATTTCTTCTTATTTTTAAACTTCAAAAATAATATAATGCAGGATATCCAGAATAAATCCCACTGATCACCTAATATTTTATCCAAGTTGTGTGAACATTCAAGGTATTTTCCTTTATTAGTGCCAATAAATTTGTTTATGTCAGTATTTGAATTTTTTTGTTGTACATTGAAGATAAACATTTTATTCACCTACAGCATGCGTGCCTTAACAGGACAAAAAGCTTTCCAGAGTCTATTTTCAAAACAAACTCAATAAATTTAATTCTGTGTGTATGGAACAATAAACCACACTCAAGGACAACGTTAGGAACGGAACTCTGTTCTACAAAGTTAAAATTCTTCAAAGCTAAAGAGCATGTTAAAATTTTGTAAATATAATGCTTGTGTCACTTTATTGTATGGAAGTAAACCTAGACTATCATTTTTATGTATCAGGTATACAGGAAAAATAAGGTATCAAATGGTTTTTAAGACGAACGAAAAGGTACACAAGAAATGATAGAATAAGAAGTGAAGATGTAAAGGAAGAATTAAATATAGGCAACATAAACAACGGATAAAATTACAAGAAATTATGGTCCACTTCTTCCCAGATTATTACAATATGAATCCCCCTGGGAAGAACATGTACAAGGAAGCCAAGGAAAAAGATGGACAGACTAATATTTGGACTCTCTGAAGGCAGAACAGGCACTGTACCTACCTCTGAAATACAGAAGAAAGAGACAAAAAGAATCCATTTTGTCAGTTCATTGTTAAATTTTCCATTAAGTGAAAATTTTGATTTTGTTCAAGCTGTTAGCAATGGACACTTCAATCAGAACTTGAACTGATACTTGAGATGACAATTTCTATTGGATTGTCAGTACTAGCTACAAGGAGAGAATGACAATGTCTTACTTATAATTTACTTTGTGATGAAATGAAATTGGTGTGAAGGTATTATCTACACTTCTGATTTGGATTTGTAAGTTTATTTCAATTAATGTTACTGTATTAATTTTTTGGAAAAGCCTAGATTACAGTGGAACTTGGTTATAACGTCATTGAAGGGACCAAAAAAATAATGACGTTATGTCCGAGTGACGTTATAAAAGAGTCGTTATAAAAGACCCTTTTTAATCACTAGTAAGGAAGGAGAAATAAAAAATAAGATCTTTGGATTATTAACATTGTTCGTGATATTTATTCTAAAGTTTAAAAACTGCATTTCATTTATACAAACAGCATGAAGAATATTTTAAAAGATCAAAAAGAAAGTACATGTAACTTACATTTAGGCTTACTGTCGAAAGTAATACGTAATTTTCTTTTGAACGCTCCTTTCTGAAAAATAAATTCTTTCTGTTGTGCTGTGGAGATGCTGCGCTGCATTGAACGTGTCGTCAGACGTCTCTCTAAAGCAGTAAAATCGTGAAAGAGTTTCGGCGGCTCTCATTGCTTCCTGTACTGTCGGACAAATGATGTCGGCATCCTCCTCTTGCTCAGCATCTTCTTCAACACTATCTTCTGCTTCTATGTTTTTTACTTCCGCGATAATTTCTGCGTCACTCAACACTTGGAATGTTTCTACTTGGTCATCCACTGATGCATAGGAATCAAGTTCATTTCCAAATTCATTTACGTCGAATTTCTTAATCCACTCTGAGAGCGGCAAGTCGTCGTCTTCGTCATCATCAGGTAAATTTTCATGTACGAGTTGTGCTTTACTAAAGCATTTTGCTATCGTCTTCTGTGTTACACTCTTCCAAGAGTCGTCTAGGAATTGTATTGCATCTAAGAGTGAAATTGTGGCAGGTTGTGCCGTGTCCATACAGAAAATAATTTTTTTTTAAAGTTGCTTGTGGTAGTGACACTTTAGGCTTCTAATGACGCCTTGGTCCATAGGTTGCAGGACACTCGTACAGTTGGCCGGTAAGAAGACCAGATTAATGTTTGTCAAATTTAACTTTGGATGGGCTGCACAGTTGTCAACTAGAAGTACACGCATGCACATATATACGTTTATATGAAATTGAGAGTAAAATATCTGAGAAATTTTTGACGCTATAACAGAATAGTACAATATTTAGTGACGCTAAAACCGGGAATTTTTATAATGTTAAAGATATCAGTTTGACCGGACTTATGACAATATAATGCTACACCCGAGTTGACGTAACAGCCGAGGCCATAATAACCAAGTTCCACTGTATATTCATTCGAGTTCAGTTTTTATCTTTTACAATTTTTCTGGCAATATGTTCAAACATCATTATCAACTAACAAGATATTATATTTCAAGACAGCTGTCAGTATACATTTTATAATTTTTATTGTCTTTATGCTGTTTGAGTTTTCCAGTTGATCAAGGTGTTGTTTATTCTATTTGGATTGGTGTTATGTTTACATACATTCATTCTCCACTGTTTACAAAATGATCTTTGTTTCAAAGGTATTCCTTCTGTAGGCTGAGAATGGGAAGCATTCTGGAGAAGAAATAACCAAAGTGTCAACAAAGCAGCCATTAACAACTACCTAGAAAAACAACACAAAAATACTGACTCCGGAAAAACATGAAACACACACCACTCATTCACACTTTACAAGAAACATTTCTGTCCTTCTGTTGCTTAACACTTTGAGAGGGTTGCTCTATCTAGTTCAGCAAAACTAATCTATTTTTGTTTGGTACTAATGGAATTATCATCTATACATTTGTTCTTTTGGGGAGCAGGCTTAATTCTATTGTTGTTAGTGTTTGTGTGTGTGAGAAAATTCTTAATTTATTGATTTATTATGCAATGAAATGTTAGATTGTATTCAATGTTTATTTGTTTTTGTTAAGGAAATAAATTTTGAGTTCTTAAATATTTTGTGATTGGAAAGATTGCATAAAAAGTCTATTATTTCACTTTTGCCATTAGTTTTTAAGCTTAATGTTTCCTATATCAAGGAGAGGATATTTATGTTTATAGCATGGACTGCTAGACTGCTTTTGGTATTTTAGTTTTATGCAGTAGTTTACAGTATCTATTAATTATTGTTGATGCATCATCTTCTGGGCCAAATACACTTTGTTGTAATTGTGGGATACATATTCCCATACATATATGATTTTTGTAATATTTGTTTAGAATTTTGTTTATGTTATTTATGTGGTGGTTAATGTACGTATGTCATGGAAATTCATGTTATATTCCTATTGTAAATTGTATTGCTTAATTATAAATGTAATTGTCTAATGACTGTATGAAATAATTGTGTGTGTGTTTCGTAATTGTAACTGATTGAGTTGTTTTTAAATATTTAAAAAAATGTCTTCCTTTGCAAGTATAAAAACATTGACTACAGGAAAATAGTAAAACAGGGTTTTGAATGTTACAAAATTATGTACTGTACAGGTTAGTCTTAGAGACACCTCTTGACAAGAGTGGTTGCTTCCTTCATAAACGTATGAAATGTACCCTTCCTTCTGACAATCTAGTGTCAGATCTACACAGTTTTAAAAGTGACCTTAGTATTTATTTCCTAAAACTAATGACTTACATTTCGGTTTTATGATAATATGTTAGTCTATGTCCTTATAATAATGTGACGGTCTTGTTGTGATTATATTAACAATGGCATTCTATGTTTTTGAAAAGCAGTTCAGCAAGCAGATTTTTTTAAAGTTTTTTAGTCATAATAATTGTAGTCTCTTGCAGGAAGCCTCTCACAGCTACCAATGAAGCAGACTTTAAAAAGTGTTGTGTCCACGGCTGGAACATATGGAGGTTTGTTGTTGGGTGGAATGAATATTGTTGACGTGGTGGTAAGTAAATTGCTTTTTATGTTTCATTAAAATGTATGACAAGATCCTGTGGTGTACGCTTTAGAATTAGTTATTGTAAAATCTGATTCATAATAATAAGCATAAGGTAATAAAATGTAGTATTTATTAACGCATGCTGTATTTATACTGTATAATGTTTTTTTAAAACCTGAGGAAGAAAGTACTATAAAATTTTGTATTCAACTTCCATATAAATATACATGATAATGTCAGATTGTATCTCTTGATACACATCTCTTGATACCAGTAAATTCATAAATACAAAACAAAGGTTTCCAGTTTCTTTAATCTGCATAGCTGATTTGGTTGAAAGCAACACATTGAACTGAGCCACTTAGAAATCCAGTATTTATACCTCTGTCACCTTGCATTGAAGTGACACAGCAGCCTTCGACTGAATAGTTGAATAGTCAAGTAACGTCTGGAAGAGGCATGAAATTATTTAGAGTGTTAGGTAATTCTGCCACGAGAATGATCTCCAAACGCCTTGAACAACTTTGTGCATTGCCGCACAAATATACATGCAAGGCGTCATGTAGTAAACCGTGATGCATGTGGTACCATCTATTTCCTCAGCATAGCAATAATATATTTAATAGTAACATTTGTAATAATATCACATGTATCTTATAGTATACATGTGCACTTGTTACTCATCTGACCCGGACATGGTTGATAAGACTGCTGTATTAGTCCCAGCAATAGAGATTGGTTGCCAGTGATACCACTGGGCAGGCTTGCACCACATACTTATTAACAACTCATCACTAAACATTATTTTATTTATGTTTATTTTCTTGCTACATTTTAAAAATATTATTGTTATCCAATAAGAAAAAAATTCTTCTTCTTCTTCTTCTTCATTTGGTATTGCACACCAAGGTGGTGACTGGCCTGCGTAAGCATCTAACAAAGTGGACGTCCCAAAGCATCATCTGATATCCTCCTCACCAGCATTCCTCCATATCCCCTGAAAGAGACTTTTTTCACTTACCATGCTTTGTCCATATGCTATAATATTATTTGATTTTCTAGGTTTTTTTTTTTTTTTTTTTTTTGAACATGGACAATGAGAGGTCTTTGTACAGCTCGTAAACAAAAAAATTTGGAATATGGTATATTAATATTCAGACACAGACAATCTAAAAAGCAACTTTGTGTGTAGTATGTAGGGGTATTAGAAAAAAATTTCAGATTTGTTGTACGTACAAAGTTTGAAATTTGGAACATTTATTGTTATCTTTGAATATGCCACCTTATCTGAGAACTGTTTCTTTATCAAAATACTTTGTTAATTATAATAAATGTTATAATAAGGTAAGATTCTTTATAAAAAATGAGAAAAATTATTAATGAAATAAAATGTATACCTTACATACCTTATAACATAACTTCTAAACATTAAACATATAAATGAAGAAGTAAAAAAATATAAAATAAAAACAATTAACAGTAACTATATTGAAATATCAAACTCTGCTAACAAACAATATAAGATTATAAAAGTTATAATATTAACTTAATGAAACGATTGTGTAGTCATTTAATGAGATGAAAACAAATCCTGTTAGGTTAGTTAAAATAATCTATAGTTCATTCAATACATAAGTCAGTCATTAGTAAATATGTTTAGTTAAGTAAATTAAGTTTGTTTGAACAAACTAAAATTAATGTATTTTTCTAGCAAAATGCGGAGTTTCCATTCGCAATGGTGTTCCTCAAACGTATATTGAAAGCCATACCGTCAATGCTGAACTCATGTGAGCTGAACATACTGAAGAAGGTTATCCCTATTTATGTTAAAAACAAAGTGGTTAAAATGATTAAAAATATACCAGTCAGTGCTATCAGAAAGTTTCCTGTGCGTGCAATGAAACGTTTTCGTATTCGACAGACTGTTAAAAAACTTTCTATCAGTGCTATTGAAAAAGTTCCAATTGGCGTAAAAAACAAAGTGGTACAAATGGTTAAAAACATACCGGTTGATGCTATCAGAAAGTTTCCTGTACCCAGGGCACTCAAAATGTTACCTATTTATCAGAATGTTGGACAACTTCCTATTAGTGCTATTGAAAAAGTTCCAATCGGTGTTAAAAACAATGTGGTTCAAATAGTTAAAAACATGCCAGTTAATGCCATGAGAAAGTTTCCTGTACCCAGTGCTTTTC
Source organism: Magicicada septendecula (assembly GCA_034769895.1). Classification (NCBI taxonomy): domain Eukaryota; kingdom Metazoa; phylum Arthropoda; class Insecta; order Hemiptera; family Cicadidae; genus Magicicada; species Magicicada septendecula. The sequence goes on along the minus strand of CM068374.1, from coordinate 320,538,224 downwards.
AGCAGACTGTTGGGAAACTACCTATAAATGCTATTGAGAAAATTCCAATTGGGGTTAAAAGTAAAGTGGTTGAAATGGTAAAACACATACCAGTTAATGTTATTAGGAAGTTTCCTGTACACGCAATAAAAAGTGTTCCCCTTTCTCAAACTATCGAAAAACTTCATTTTAATGCTATTGAAAAAGTTCCTATCAGGGTTATTAAAAATATTCCTCATGCTCTTCCTAATATTCCTTTACACACTCTTCATGCGTTTTCAGGACGTATTGTAAAACAACTACCGATTAGCAATATGTTTAGTTATAATGTTCATAGAATAGCAGCATGATGTACTTAAAATATTTAATAATTGCAAGAAACTACTTATTTATTACTATCTCTATATGTATTTCAGTACGACAGTTTCTTACTGTCTTTAGAAATACTGTTCATATTGAAATTGATTTTAGTATGCAAAAACTATAAATATTTATTGCTATACAGTTTGTGTAGATACAGTTGTAGCAAGTACACCATATGGTTATATATTGTGTCTTATTATCTTATGTGTAATTTTTAAACTGACAAAACACATAATATTGTTAGTGTTTTAATTAGTAACAATTTGTAAACACTATTCTGACACAAAAGATTAGTATTTTAAGTACTTTATCTAAAATACTAGTTTCTGTGTTGGAATAGTGTTTACAAGCCATTACTGATACTCATATAGACAACAAAACTCGAGAATTCAATATTGTCATATAACATTTTTAGATTTTAAATTAATTTACTTATTTGATTTTTGTGATAAGTTTTGAAGTCATTAATGAACTTATCCCTCAATCAGTTATTATTTGTTTGTTGTTAATATTCATTTATTCACATAGAATAAGTTCTGAATTTACTTTTAGATAAAAATGTTTTCAATTATTAGCACAAACTATATTAATATATAATATGATAATTTATTTTAAAGATTAAGTTTATTATAAAATAAATTAAAAACACAATATATAAACATAAAAATAGTTATCTCATTTGTAAACATTTCTAAGACCTCCTATAAGCCTTTATCCAAGAATTTATCTTAAAAGCTGTAAGTCCAAGAATTAAATATCAAATAAATATTTTCTATAATATAGTATTTGATATGTTTTAATTCTCCAAAGCAAAAATGTATTTCATATATTTGTTTTTAAACATGTTTTGACAGCAAAATGCTTTCATCTTCAAAAGGGAATTATCTTATATTAAAAAGTCAATTAAGAATTACTGGTGTCTCAGTGTAATAATAAAACATTATATTAACATGAGTTGAGACTTATAATGAATATGAAATATGTGCTGTTATGTTGTTGTCTTTAACTTGTATACAATGCATATGTTGTTATAGATATAAGAAAAATACATTTTATAATAAAGATGTGTACGTTATTTAAAATTCATTCCCAGGCTATTTGGCCATGGTCCATTTTGTTTCTAACTAAAACAGACGTTTTGACAGTACCATTGACTGCCATCATCAGTATAAAAATTCGAGTTGTACCAACGTAGGATGGTAGACGTTAGAGACCACCCTATATTAGTACAGCTCGAATTTTTATACTGATGATGGCAGTTGATGGTATTGTCGAAACATCTGTTTTAATTAGAAACAATGGACCATGGCCAAACAGACCTGGAATGAGTTGTAATAACATTGACTCTGGCGTGTAAGCCTACGTAGTGAAGCTTTGTATGTTTAAAGTAAAATTGATTGTAACTTCACAATGATGTATCACTGTCATTTATAAAAATCTACTTTTTAATTCATTGATAGTCTTAACTCCTTCACTGAACACAACTTACAGGAAGTTTTTCAATAAGACTATGTGTGTAATTAACAAAACATATACTGAATATAAAACACTAAAGCATGGGAAGTCATACCTTGTATTGTACATTTAGACAAAAAAATGTCAATGAAATTCTGTTTCAAAAAATCATAAATATTTTTTGAATGTTATTTGTTGCAAAACACAAATGCATGTGCGTGCTCTCTCTCTCTCTCTCTCTCTCTCTCTCTCTCTCTCTCTCTCTCTCTCTGCGCTGGGGTTTGCCGAACAGCTGATGACACTGATGCAGATTTTACACACAAATTGTCACTTTCCAAATCGTTTGTTTACTTGCTTGCAATTGGTTATTATTAATTATTGTTACTCAGGGTGATAATGAATGATATTCTTTAAAAGTGGTGTATACTACTTACACCTTACGGCTATTCCTGAAGTGTTCCGCATTAATAAGGATTTATCATGGTAGATAAATCTCCCTAAGCAGAAAATCTTCCACTAACATGTAATAGCACTTGAATATTTTATAACTGGTAGTTTACCCGCTTGGTTCTAATCGAAAAACTCAAAAAGCGTCCCAAGACTTAGAGATACTCTAGATTAAACCAGTTCAAACAAGAAAAACTCTTGACGAAGAGCACACGTTCACTAGGCAACAGCTTTCAATGAACTGCCTCGAAGTACACCTGACAACCGACGGACCTGACTGAATTTAGGAGGTTTGATTGGTCAATCAACTGTCTACGTGGTAGACTGGACAAAAGATAGACGCGTTGCAGGCGAATCTTTGTATAAATCTGCGAGTGCCTGCTTAGATTTTATCTAGAAATTTTATTACTCTTCAATAGATAAGCGTGAAAAGTTGAGTTTTCAATTACTAAAAAACCACATTTAAAAAATAGCTGAGAACTACAGAGTATATAGAAAATGTAGCTATTTTCATAAATAATTCACTGCCCAAGTCTCATGTCGATAGGATAACAAACGCGGAAGATATAACACGAAGGTTCACCACACGTGAACGAGCGCACATATTCACAAACAAAGTACATGACATTATAGAGCAAAAATTTACAAAGAATTTGGTATACACAAGTCCTTATCCATCACTAAATACAAAACTTATAGCTAATTGACAAAAATTGCATAAATCAATCTAAAACATGCTAATGTCCGTCATCCATGCTCTGATATTCTTATTCTAGATCATCATCCTGTGTTTTGTTGCAGGATTAACCCCACCAGGTATAAAAAAAATTTGTTTACATAAAAATACAATTTTTTTTTATATCCTAAATAAATAAAACATCATTCTTCCAATAATAACATAATAAATCCAAATCAAAATAAATAAACCTCTTTCAAACAAAACATTCCTCCAATGTCACTTTGACAGTAATAATAAAAACAAATACACGTGGTTGAAACTGACCTACAATCTCAAACAGACAAGCGTATCAACACTTCTGACGTCATTTTCATAAGTGAAAGTATACTCCATTCATTCAAATCATTTATTCTGACATCTGATCTAATATTCTTAATTTACACTCATATTTCACATAATTTTCTTAAAACATTCATACCACCTATACCCAGGCATATTAGGAACTATTATCTCACGACATAATACTTTCTTAGGGATGATACGTGGAATTTCCCTATCACACGGTTAGTACTAAGGTTGGTTACAATATAAGTGTTTTACCAACTTGCTCAGATAAAATATATGGGCCAACCTAAAGAATTTGGGTGCGGTGTTATCCTCCCTGTGACCGACATTCAAAGCCCTCAGGAGTACCCTTTCGCCAATTTTAAATTTTACCAGCTTGTGGTCTGCATTAAATCTTTCAGTCCGTTCTTCGGCACATTTCTTAATGCATTTCCTGGCTTCTATACATTTCACCTCGCTCGGAATAGACAAATTTTGCGTTGCAATCCTCCTGATGCTCCCATCCCAGACGCGCTTGGGCATTTCTCCAGTTTGCAACTCGTTAGGCGTAAATCCTGTCGTGTCATTGTAATTTCCATTGATGGATGCCTCAAAAAACTCGAGATAATCTGGCCATCTACTTTGGTTGGTATTACAATAAGTACAGAACAGTCGACCTAACTCTCTGTTGACACTTTCAGTGAGGTTGCCCTGCAGTCTCTGGATTGCTGTTAACACAGTCTGGATATTGTGCTTTTCCAAATTGGATTGCCACTTCCTATTGATGAACTGTTTACCCTGGTAAGATAAAAATTTTTTAACGTGACCATATTTAGGGATGTATTTATTTAAGACGACCGCCGTGGTGGGTAGTCCTATTGCATATAGACTTACATGCTTAAGAGAACGCATCCGTGCACACCACCAGATTCCTCATACCCCTCGATGCACGCGGTAGTGGTCCTAAAAAATCAATACATAATAATTCATTTTTGTTTTTAGTAATAATATTGCCCATTTCTACATAAGTGTGTTGATTCGGGTATTTTGCAGTTTGGGAAATGTGGCAGGTACACAAAATAGATTTAACTTTTCTAGCCATATTTAACCACACAAAGTCTTCTCGCATTGCTAAATAGAATTTATATGCTCCCGCGTGCGCCAGACTCTCGTGGCATGCCCAAGTTAAATCTTCGACTAGTTAATCCAGTACCAATATCTTCCACTGCCTGTCTATGATTTTGTATAACACATCATTGTCTATTTTATACTTTGGGTTGTCCTGTACTCTTATATCATTGCTGATTTTCTTTAATTTAGCATCCCGCTGTTGCTCAATGTTTACATTTTTTAACCTAGTTTTTAATGTGTCTGGTAATACATACTTAATTGTCAAGATCTGCACTTCATTCCTTGTTGAGGAGTATTGTTCTTCAATTATCGGAGGATATCTACTTAAAGTATCTGCCATTTTGTTTTCACTGGCTTTGCAATATTTTATACTAAAATCATATTCTTGGATCGCCATGATCCATCGCGATATGTGCGCATTTGCGAGTTTACATTTGAGCATGAAAGACAACGCCTGATTGTCTGATAAAATCTCGAAGCGTTGTCCCACAAGGTAATATCTGAATTTGCTGATACAATAGACTATCACGAGAATTTCCTTCTCCGACGTAAAATAGTTCCTCTCAGCACCTTTAATGAACAACTTATGTGGGCAATTAACTTGTGTTCACCTTGGTTATTCCGCTGATATAACACTTCGCCAATCGCGTAGTCTGACACGTCACAATTAAGTACATACGTTCCTTCTTTTTCAGGATGGCAAGTTCTTACTATACAAGTCCTTGGTAGCGTTGAATGCTGCCTCATGCCTTTCTTCCCATTGCCATTTGGTATTTTTTCTTAGTAGTTTCAGAAGTGGTTCTATGGTCTTTGAATATTCAGGTGTGAAATGACGAAAATATCTGGTCAATCCGAGGAACGCCTTGATATCTTTTGCTTTCTTGGGGTTAGGAAAATCCGTGATGGCCTGGATTTTCTCAGGATCAGTACTGACCCCATCCGCCGAAATAATATGACCCAGGAATTTTATTTGGGATTTTCCAAACTCACACTTGTCCAAGTTAAGCACAAGATTGGCATCTCTTAACTTTCGGAAGAAAATATCGAGGTGATTTAAATGCTCCTCGAAAGATTTAGATATTACAAGTATGTCGTCCACAAACACGCTTACGAATTCTTCTACTTCCGGTCCTAGTGCCAATTCTAGACATTTAACCATTGCAGCGAGGCTGGTCACTAACCCGAAAGGAACTACTTTATATTGGTAGCATTTGTTCTTATAAAGGAATGCCAAAAAATTTGCGGCAATCTTCGGCTAATGGAAGCTGCCAAAACCCGCTTTTGAGGTCCAGCCTCGACATGTACCTGACCCCTTGACATTTTATAAATAGATTCTTGGTGTTAGGTGCACAATCGTAGCACTTTTGCGTTATGCTGTTGAGGTTGCACATATCTAAACAAATAAGTATATCTTTTTTTTTTTAACCACTACCATAGGATTAGGGAAGTTACTATCAGGAACTATAAGGAAGTTCAATAATATCATTTGTTAACATTTTATTAATTTATTCCTCAACTTGTCCTTGGTAGTGTAATGGAATTGGATAGTTTTTTCGGACAAACTTATTTTCATCAACTACCTTTATCCTATGCTCATATACGTTAGTAATGGTATGTTCGTTTTTAAAAACTGATTCATATTTGTTTAATGCATTATTTAACAGTTTCTCTTGATCAGCTGTTTGTTTATTCCCGGTGAACTGGCCGCTACTCGTTATCTTATCTACGAGATTAAAAACTGGCTTTTGTATGTTAGTACACTGCTCGGATTGCTTCAAGTCACTGTCAATATACCCCAATTTACCTGTGTATAATTTATTTCGAATAGTGCATGTAAGTTTTTTGTTACTGAAATCGATTGTGACGTGTATTTTTCTTAAAGTGTCAGTACCTAATATAACATCATATACTAGACTTTTAACTATAAGGACTGTCACTTCAATGTCTATGGCTTGTGTAATTATTGATATAAGTGCTTGTTTACAAATAATTTGTTTATCTCTGGTCGCCATAGTAACCATAGTATTATTTACAGGTAAGATAGGTGTTTTCTTAAATTGGTGCTTATGTTTGTTAATAAATTTTTCATTAATTAATGACATTTGCACACCACTATCGAGCAAAACATTACCAACCCAACCATTGATTCTTGCTATCACAACAATGTCATTATTGTCCTCAGCTCTAGTATTTTCCACATATTCATCAACACAATTATTATATATTAATTCATTCCTAACATCAACAGGGTATAAGCCAGAAGCACTGTATACATTACTATCACTATTATTGCTAATATATGATTTCTGATACTGCCGTTTGTTATTGTATGCTTTAATTATATTTTTATTCTTATTTTTATTTATATTATTAATTTTATCACACAGACCCACGCTGTGCAACCTTACTTTTTTTTTGCTGCTCTTCATTTGCATTGGTCTTGGTAATTGCTGATACTTTGCTTTGATTGAATCTTTGAAATCTTGGTTTATTTTTAAACTGCTGTTGTTGTGGTGGCTGAAATTGCTTACGTGATTGATAATTATTATTATTATTACTTGGGTTATCCACATTATCCCATTTAGTCAATAACAAGAGTAGTTCTTCTAAGGATTTAACCCCTTGTGTAATAACCTTGATTTGAATTCCGTGTCCAAAATGGTGAGCTAACTTACTTACCATTTCTGCTTCTGTCACTTCCAGTTCCAGATACTTGGCTCGTGATATTAGCTGGATTAAATAGTTTTCTTTTGAACCATTCATACTTGAATATTTTCCAAATTCCAGCTGTACACGGATCTTTCTTTGTATCTCGCTGTTCCAGTACCTAGCCCTAAAATGCCACACCAGATCTTCATACATACATACTTTGTCCTGTATGATGGTGAGCCATTCAGCCGCGGTACCTTTTAACCTTCTCACCACCCAGTTTATTTTGTCCATTTCGCTTAGGTTGTCATGTATTGCGTCCATGTCTCTCTCGCAGTTTTTGAGAAAATGGAGGGGATTTTCAGTCTCTCTACCATAGAATTTTAATTGTGAATTTGGTTCATCACAAGTTTTATAAATATATGTGGTCTGGTTTGCTGGTGTTGAGGTACTCTGGAGTCAGGTCAGCTGTTGTTTTAACTCTTGTATCTGCTGTTCTTGCTCCACTACCAATTCATTCACCATCAATGTATGATTTAATTCTTTCTTCCATGACATTGATCTTAGCTTCACAGTCACTAAGACGTGAATTATTAGCTTCTAGTGCTAGCTCAATGTTAGTACGAATTAACTCAACTTTCTCTCCGATACTCTTTTCTGTCGATTCTAAAAGTTGTTTATTTTGTTTAGCTTTTTCATGCACAGCGGTAAAAATGTTCTTATTCTCGTCATGTAGTGATCTATTTTGTTTTATTACTTCCTCTTTATTAGCTCTATTTTCTTCTGACATTTTCTGCATACTAGCTCTATTTTCTTCTGACATTTTCTGCACATTGGCTAATAATGCAGCTAAAGTATTTTGTAATTCAAGTGATTCAGCCATATTTATAGTTATTTTATATATTCAAACAATTGTTATAGTCCTTATTTAACGTAAACGGCACTATTATTAACTCTTATTATTATAGTATTAATGTTTAGTTTAAATGTTGTATAACGTCACAGTCTAGTATCGTAATCAAATGTTCACAATACTTAACCTAATACATACACAAATAATAATTTAAACCTCCAAATAAACTACATTAATAATACTGTTCAAATATCTGCTTACAGAGAATATTCAACAAATTTTATACACTCCCTGCTTACAAATAGAACACACACAAAATAGTCCAAATGAATCTAGTCTTTACACAATTAAATATATAATATTAATAAATTATAATAAAATCGTGCCACACATTGACAGGCACCAAATATCTCTATGCGACGATACAAATAAATATTTTCACATAGGATAATTATGTGTGTTTAAATTAAACACAAGTCTATATTGGAGGTGTAGAAAATTATTTATTTATCACACAAGTAAATAAATGTTTATATGATATATTTAATTTAAACAAAATGTCATGTATAGTATTTTATTTGTTATCAAAGAGTTTATATAGTTCAGCTTTGGTAAGTTTTACTTGAAACGTAGAATTCCTTTACACTCGGCGTGACATCACTCGCTCCGCCGCTGTTACACTCTTCTCTGCAATGATCGCCGCTTTCCACTCTCTCTCTCTCTCTCTCTCTCTCTCTCTCTCTCTCTCTCTCTCTCTGCGCTGGGGTTTGCCGAACAGCTGATGACACTGATGCAGATTTTACACACAAATTGTCACTTTCCAAATCGTTTGTTTACTTGCTCGCAATTGGTTATTATTAATTATTATTACTCAGGGTGATAATGAATGATATTCTTTAAAAGTGGTGTATATTACTTACACCTTCTGGCTATTCTTGAAGTGTTCCACGTTAATAAGGATTTATCACGGTAGATAAATCTCCCTAAGCGGAAAATCTTCCACTAACATGTAATAGCACTTGAATATTTTATAACTGGTAGTTCACCCGCTTGGTTCTAATCGAAAAACTCGAAAAGCGTCCCAGGACTTAGAGATACTCTAGATTAAACCAGTTCAAACAAGAAAAACTCTTGACGAAGAGCACACGTTCACTAGGCAACAGCTTCCAATGAACTGCCTCGAAGTACACCTGACAACCGACGGACCTGACTGAATTTAGGGGGTTTGATTGGTCAATCAACTGTCTACGTGGTAGACTGGACAAAAGATAGATGTGTTGCAGGCGAATCTTTGTATAAATCTGCGAGTGCCTGCTTAGATTTTATCTAGAAATTTTATTACTCTTCAATAGATAAGCGTGAAAAGTTGAGTTTTCAATTACTAAAAAACCACATTTAAAAAATAGCTGAGAACAACATAGTATATAGAAAATGTAGCTATTTTCATAAATAATTCACTGTCCAAGTCTCATGTTGATCTGATAACAAATGCGGAAGATATAACATGAAGGTTCACCACACGTGAACGCGCGCACATATTCACAAAGTACATGACATTATAGAGCAAAAATTTACAAAGAATTTGGTATACACAAGTCCTTATCCATCACTAAATACAAAACTTATAGCTAATTGACAAAAATTGCATAAATCAATCTAAAACATGCTAATGTCCGTCATCCATGCTCTGATATTCTTATTCTAGATCATCATCCTGTGTTTTGTTGCATCATATATATATTGCAACAGTACGTCTGCGTAGTTACTGTGCATTTTCACAGTTAGTTAAAAAAAACTGTTAAATTAGAATAAATAATTAATATCGTCAATATTTAAAAAAATGCGTATTGAAAGCTGTAAGTAACCAGTGAAGGGGAACACCGAATTTGCAGGATGGTACTGGCATATCACAACACACTCAACCTAAGACTGTGTACAATGTAATTGATATGTGTGTGTGTGTGTGTGTGTGTGTGAGTCAGTAGAAACCGGCATAGCGTCACCCATGAAATTTATTTAAATTTTGGTAAGTGTGCATAAGATATGACAAAACAAATTATGCCACATTATTAATAATATAAAGACGCACACATGTGCAAAATCTAGTGCGAAACAAATAATACATATTAATGCAGTGTAAATAAAAGTGAATAGAACCAAGAACAATTAAGGAGATCGGACACCTTAGAGTGTAAATTTTTTTATTTATGTAATTTAATCTCAAACAAAAATTTTAATGTATTCAGTATGATGTATTTGGAAGGTTTTTGGGTAGCAAAACTTTGTCCTGCTCGTTTTTCCTTTTCAAAACCCCAAAAAATAGTTTTTTTTTTTATTTTTAGTGCTTTTTAAAATTTTTGAATAACTTTTTTGTTTTCCAACCAATTTTAATGATTATTTTTTTATTTTGTTTCTTTCATTGTAAATAAACTTTTTGGATATGGAAACTTTCATTGGATATAAATGAAAAAAGTTATAAGCTGAAGAAAGTAAAACAAAAATATTGTAAAATTACAAAAAGTTAACAATTTTTATTTCACTTTTTTTATTGAGTGACAATAATGCCTATACCCAAAAACCTTTATACTAGTATGGAGAATAAGTGGTAAAAATTTCAAAGGCCTCTGTCTAATATTTTAGATTTTATTCAAACATTTGTAATGAAAAACATGGAAAATTGGAACTTGTGGAAAACGCAGTGTAAAGTAAGGCTTGTAACACTCATTAGGCCTATTTAGAATTCCCCTGCTCCATACATTGTTCCTTCTTCCGCTATTCGCTTCTCTTCCTCTGCAACCTGGGCAGCCTTTACTCTTCTCCTGTACTCTTTGTACTTGCCGTCTTCTCTTGCCTTCCGCAATCGCAAGCGATAGGAGTCTTTCTTTTGCGCGTAGCGTGACGTGTTCAGTCCCGGCGACACTCCGGCTTTCTCGAGGATATTTGCCATAGTGATAAGGTAGCCTTCATTATACACACTTATGGCTTCACCTACTGCTGCCTCAAGTCTTCTTCTCGCTGAAAAAGTAACTTTGGGACATTTGCTCCAGATAACACTGTGAAGGGACTCATTTGCATTTTGCGTCTTGCCCAACGAGCAGCGTTTGAGGAGTTGTTCATCAGAAAGCCGCTTATAAATGGGCAACATATGTTTGTATACTTTTTCATTTATTGGTGTTTTTATGACTTCAGAATGTTTTTTAGGTGCTACATTATTATGCAAGTCTCTTTGGTAAAAACACCAACTGTCACAACCGGACGGGCATTTATCATGGTATGGTTTGTCATCCGTTTATCGGCAGTGATCCAAAGTGGCATATATTGCTGTTCTCATTTTACCAGTATCATCTAAATTATTTATTATGGCATTCCTATAATACTGAGATAGTTTGTCAATAGTTTGAACCTTTAGGCTTCCATGTTTTTTCCCACCAAGTGTCACTTTCGCCTCTTACAATCTTGCACAAGATTCCGAAGCCCTTTGCCTAACCGCTTTGCTATATGGTTGACACATTCTTGTTTTTCAATTGTTATATCATCACCATAAACATTTAGTGCACTGACATGGTCAAATGACTTTGAGTCACCATCTGATATAACACTTACATATCGAAAACCAAGGCTTTCAGACCGTTTCCACAGTATTTCAGCTGCCTCAGTTTCCATCGCCGGTGAGGAACCTTCATAGTTAGCTTGGCATACAGGCTTGTGACCATCAAACCAAATTTTAAACTGTGGTGAATTTTCCTCAGCGCATTGTTTTGAAACATCAACTAATGCTTTTACGTGTTTGCCGAAAGCAGACTGTTGTAAGCATGGCATATTCATGCACATAGAAAAAGTTTCTATGGCCATATGTCCTTTCCCAATTGAGGCAAAGGTTTTGACTATTCTTCTGTTTACATCAAAAGGATTTTTCCTTTTACTTTTATTATCATTATGGTTGATCCTTTGGGAAGTTTGGAAACTATTTGTTTCATTGCACGAATTACAATGCACAGAAATTTGCTGTGCAAATCCAAAGATTTTAGACACTGTTATTTTAGGGTTTATGTCCAAACAATACTTACATGGAAGAGATTCTAAAAACTTAGAGAGAGATGCCACATCTACCAAACAATAAGTTGGTGCGTCGTCATACGTTTTGGCACGGGTACTGTAGGAGGCGACAAGTTCGAATCCGGTAGGCCTACTCCTTTTTGCTGGAGTTTCATCCTCACTATCCACAGTTTCTTCTACAAAAGGACTAGAACATGTAACACCTTCATTACTAGGGCCAGGTCCAACATTTTCATAACCCATAAGGTTAGGCCTAGGCCTACATTCATTACCGCTAACAATTCTGTCATTCTCTACACTTGCAACACTACCGTCCCACCTTTTTTGCACTTTTTTCCGACACTGAATAGACCTTTTTAATTTGCTTGCCTTCACCCTACCCATTTTCAAGTCTAAAGTTAGTAGGCCTAGTATTTAGGTTAGTCCAAACAAAACAAATTAGTAAAATAGGCTACTTATCACTGTCAAATTGCACCAAACTAACACTCACTAAAACCAATAGTTTCGAATAAAAAAAAGTAATACAATTTACAGAAGTAATAATTGTAATGTACATTAGTCACAACAATAACTAAACATAACCAGCTGTAAATACAGAAACAGCTGATCTAATAACAGCTGGTGGGAGGCATCACTTGGAAGTAGGCACCCAACATTATGTTACTAAATTACAGTGAATATACATAAATGCAATATACACATTTTATATATAAAATGTGTTTCCAAATGTTGTTTCAAATACTTGTTATACTGTTTGCCACATGGTTTTGAAATATTAGAACAATAAACAAACCTTTTTGGGTAAAACTCAAATTTTCTCCAAAAACTATTTTTTCGTATATTGTAAAAAGATTTATTTTTATTTTTTTCTTTAAGAAAAAATAATCAGATTGCCTTACAATTTTACACACATACTCAGGAAAGTGTATAGAACAAAAAAATGTCATTTTTTGAAAATGTAAAAAAAATAAAAAATACCCCATTTAAAGGTGTCAGATCCCCTTAAAATACATAAAAACTGTTAACATACAATTATACATAAAAAAATTACCGATCATATGAACACTGAGTAATAAACAAAATACTTCGCATGTTGTGAATAAAATTAAAATAAGTACAAAAATAAACGAATCTGTAAAGGGTTGCTCAACAAACTACAACAATATAAATCGTGCACAGAATGGTTGAAACATGATTTTTGTGCCCGACAGTATAAATAAGCAAGGAGCACCACCCTCGACCTTCATTCACTGGAACACATCTGCAGCCGAAGGCTAGGGCCGATGGTGGAGCATCTAAGGTCGATATCCCAGCAGTATGGAGATAGCACCATACCAGTCATCTGAATGCTGAGTGGACCAGGAGGTTCGGACGACGGACTCAGGATCATGACGAGGAATCACTGAGTATCACAGCACAGCAATAAGGTGACATGAAACCATTTTTACTTGTCCACCAACGAGTCATAAAAGACATTAAAAAGAAAAGAGTAAAGAGACAATAATAAACTTTAATAGTGTAATAATAACTTTAAAATTTAATTGGTTAAAGTGTAGTAATTTATAATGATATTTAACATTTACAAAATTATTTTTTGAAATTATAACGTAGCATAAATGTTTAAGTAATTCTAAATTTGATTGATATTTAATGAATATGATATTCATATGTAGGCACAAAAAGCAAAGTAGTAATAATATAAAAAAAAATATGGAATTTAAAAAGAAATATAAGCTGAGCAAGTTGACAGCACATTATATATTATAAAAATTTCTATCTATACATGTCAATTTATATCTTGTGTATTATATTTATGAATATTTGTGTAATGTTATTTGTATTGTGACAATAATTGTGCGTATGATGAGCACACACAAAAGAAAAATATTATGCGAATAATAATGACAAAATTTTAATTCGTAATTTTTGAAAAGTTTATTTAATAAAATTTTAAATGATTTTTACAAAGTCGATATGATATAAGAAGTGTTATTATTATTTTAAAAACATACCATACACCTTTTCTCGTTATAATATTGTAACGTCACAGAACGTTCCATAAAGGAAATTAATTGCAAAGTAAATTATCATAAGAGGAAGGTGAGATGAACGGTATCGAACCCAAGTAATCCAAAAAATGTTGTAATATTGTCTGATAATTAATATCATTAACATGAAAAAACGACAAAGACTATGACCAAGACTCAAACCCCATATATTGTTTAAGTGAAGAACAGAATAAAACTGATAATGTACTATAAGAGAAACAGATAATCTCAGAAATGACCAAAATGAGGTCATGACATATTAAGAAATGTAACTCTGAATAGGGTATAAAAAACTATTTATTGTGAATTAATGGACAAGATCTATTATTATACTTTATAATATAAATAAAATAAATGTATTAAATGATTTGAATACATCATTAAAAAGGATGTAAGTTAAAATAAAAAAATATATAAATGTTATGATAAAAAATCAAGGTTTTGGAGTTGAGATCAATCACTCAGATTTTATGTGAAAATTAATTATTATAGAATTAATATAAAAACTATATGTAAATGTCAATTAGATAAAGGCAAACAAATTACTTTAAATAGAGAAAGCTGTAAAATGATTAGAAGCCAATTAAAATAATCAAAAACAGTGTTAAACTGAAAACATGTGATGAACATATAAAGTTGTAATATTTCTGAATTTAATGTTATCAAAATGCAACAAAATTGTATTTTAAAGTTGTAACACAATATAAAGTAACTATACTTATATATATATATATATATATATATATATCCATCATTTTCTATATAAGTAACTCGATGTTTCTTGCAGTAATTATATAATTTGTGATGTTTTCAATTTGTTTCTTCTGCAAGTAGATAATATTGTATATTCTTTTTAACACCTGACGCACGTTTCACTGAAAAATATCAGTATCATCAGAGGTTTCTAAGTGAATTAATAACAATCGAAATAATTCTATTAATATAAAATTAACGAATAATCGAATTTGTATCGATTTTAATGTAAAATAAAATAACTGATAATCGATTTAGGTCGATTAGTTAACGATTGTTTTAATGTTTATTTTCTTCAGCAGCTGTTTTCTCGGTTATATTTGAAAATTGTGTTTATATTTTATTCATTTTTATTTTTATTTTTTAGTAAATTTATAATTTTAAATAGATCGTCTTGTTTTGTTTTTATTTGGGTTTGTTCTTTAATTAATAAATTATTGTTATTGTGTTTGTAAATGTTAAGATTTTCCCAAATATTCATTTTTTGACCTTTTTGTATGTTTTTAATTAATTTTATATTTTCAATGTTTGGAAACTGGTGGTTATTATTTAGACAATGTGTGGCTAAATTAGATTTATAAATATTTGGTTTTAAATATGCATTGCGGTGTTGAACGAATCTATCTCGTAGTTTTTTCTTCGTCTGGCCCACGTAAAATTTATTGCAATCTGGACATTCTATTTTATATATTCCATTTTTATTGTGAGTATTGGATTTAGTTTTAGGTTTTATTTTATTAAAAATTATATTATCTGTGTTATAAGATATTTTTAAATTAGTATCTTTAAATATTTTATTTAGTTTTTGAGTTATATTTCCGTAATAAGTGAAGGTTGTATATTTTATATTATTATTAATAGATGAATTTTTAAATGTAGTGTTTTTAGGAATTTTATTAGTGATTTTATGTTTAATTTTATTTTCTAATTTATTAATAGTTTTTATTTTGTATCCATTTTTAACTGCTATTTGTTGGATAATTTTTCTTTCTTTGTTTCTTTCTGTGTTATTTAATGGGATCCTAAGCATTCGGTAAATCATGGAATTAAATACTGCCATTTTGTGTTGGGGAGGATGATTAGAAGTATTTGGTATTACTAAGTCAGTTTGAGAAGGTAATACCAATACTTCTAATCATCCTCCCCAACACAAAATGGCAGTATTTAATTCCATGATTTACCGAATGCTTAGGATCCCATTAAATAACACAGAAAGAAACAAAGAAAGAAAAATTATCCAACAAATAGCAGTTAAAAATGGATACAAAATAAAAACTATTAATAAATTAGAAAATAAAATTAAACATAAAATCACTAATAAAATTCCTAAAAACACTACATTTAAAAATTCATCTATTAATAATAATATAAAATATACAACCTTCACTTATTACGGAAATATAACTCAAAAACTAAATAAAATATTTAAAGATACTAATTTAAAAATATCTTATAACACAGATAATATAATTTTTAATAAAATAAAACCTAAAACTAAATCCAATACTCACAATAAAAATGGAATATATAAAATAGAATGTCCAGATTGCAATAAATTTTACGTGGGCCAGACGAAGAAAAAACTACGAGATAGATTCGTTCAACACCGCAATGCATATTTAAAACCAAATATTTATAAATCTAATTTAGCCACACATTGTCTAAATAATAACCACCAGTTTCCAAACATTGAAAATATAAAATTAATTAAAAACATACAAAAAGGTCAAAAAATGAATATTTGGGAAAATCTTAACATTTACAAACACAATAACAATAATTTATTAATTAAAGAACAAACCCAAATAAAAACAAAACAAGACGATCTATTTAAAATTATAAATTTACTAAAAAATAAAAATAAAAATGAATAAAATATAAACAAAATTTTCAAATATAACCGAGAAAACAGCTGCTGAAGAAAATAAACATTAAAACAATCGTTAACTAATCGACCTAAATCGATTATCAGTTATTTTATTTTACATTAAAATCGATACAAATTCGATTATTCGTTAATTTTATATTAATAGAATTATTTCGATTGTTATTAATTCACTTAGAAACCTCTGATGATACTGATATTTTTCAGTGAAACGTGCGTCAGGTGTTAAAAAGAATATACAATATTATCTACTTGCAGAAGAAACAAATTGAAAACATCACAAATTATATATATATATATATATATATATATATTATAATGTAAATTATAGATATAAGATATATATAGTTGTATCGATATGGTGTGTGTTCTCTTCAATCACTTCAGCCCCACGTTGGGCGCCAATCTATAATGTAAAATTATAGATTTTGTATTGTATTAGATATATATATATAATATATTTAGGATGTTGTAGTATCTACTTTCCTTGGGGTCTTATCATGTCAAGCCCCACGTTGGGTTCGTCAATCTATAATGTAAAATTATAGATACTAGATATAGATGTAAATGATTTGGTGTGTTCGTGTGGTTGTAGACACGCACCGGTGTCTACTATAATGTTGTTTATCTAAAGGTGTAATCGTAATCGTAGAAGTTATCGGTGTTAATGTATTGTTTTTTGTGGGTACGCAGTAATAGTTCACTCCTTTTTATATTAATATGATCCGCGCACTTTGTTGTGTATCTCACTTACTTACCACACTTGAATGCTTCAATTCTGTTCTGTGATGTTCCTTCTGAAATATATGCACTTCAAATACAACAACAAAATATTCAGATTGAGTAGTTAATAAATCATCACACAATAACAAATGAAGCAATATCTGACGAATATTCTGAATTATACTAAAACTATTTTAAATTCTTCCGCCACCTGTGTCAGAACTGATTAAAATTAAATGAATTTACTTTTACTAGAAATGATACTCTTTTTGTGGTAATAAAATTGGAGGTTTATTAACAATTTGATACGTGATAAAAGCTTTAACAATTAAAAACAATAATTAACAACCTTTAAATTACTGATTACAATAAAATTCAATAAGACTCTGTCTAATTCCTCAAGGCTGGTAGACCTGTTGTTAGTACAATAATTTAACTACATAGGTTATGTTACTTTGATTCAGAGAATTACCATTTTTCGTTAGGTTCTTTGAGGTAACATGATACCAGTTACAAGATGTAATACAAATAATTATATTGAATTAACAATAGTGAATAATAATTGAACAAATATAAAAAATCAAAATTTGGTACCATATGTCTGGTATTCATAAAATTATCGTACGCGGGTATGCGCACGCATCTCTAATACTCGTGTGTTATTGTCAAGCTGTCTGACTTGTACAGTATTTAAAATGTATTACGTTCGTTTAATAATTAGCTTCAAAAATCATTTATTCACAAGAGAAAAATTTCTCAAAAAACTCTTGTTAGTAATTCTATTTGATTTGATTGTTACTTGAGAACAGATCGGTAATGTTGAAATTATCAAGTTACCGCCACACTTTCTGAGGTTAGAATTAACCGGTTACAGAGGATAAGTATTCCTTATTAGCTAATATTTCTTATACTATACATGTAAACACATTATTCATAATAGTTTTTAATATATGATTATCAGAATTACATTTATTCCGATTGTATGAAAATTAATAAAGTAGGTTTTAAAACATAGAAAAATTCAAGAAAAATACGCTTAGTCAAACGAGTGACTAAATACTCTCGTATTTATTAACAATTATTTTCAAACATTTTATTTTAAATTACTATAATTAATTAAAATATTTTTCTAATATTTTAATAATGTCGACTTAAATCTTTTCTCAATTCTGATAATTTAATTACTGTTTTTTCGATACTCAGCATTGTACGACTTGCGTAGTATTGAAAGTCGAATATTCATAAAATTATTAATTTCGTTTAAATATTGTTTAAATAAAACTGTACTCCCTGTTTCCTAATTAAAACTTCACTCGCAAGTATGGTCGTTATTATACACTGACCTACTTGTTCAATTAACACAATTCCGCACTTTTTCACTCGTATGTATGAATGTTGTATTTAGGTTAACCGTATGTTGTGTATTGACGTAATATGGCGCGCACAGTTTTAAATATTATTTCTTCCTTGACTAGAGCGGCGTGACCTGTATGCTTGGTGGTTAATCGTAGACTGTCTGGTACCTCTGAGACGTCTCCCGGTCGTCTGCTGAAAGTCATTCATTCCATTGGCTGAATTTGTCATACTCTCCAACCCGAAAGCCTTCGTTTTATTAAAATATTTAATTTTTTGCCAAAATTGAGTTTGGGTTTGAGGCGTTTTTACGTCATCATTGGTACAAAAATTTAACTTGAAAGTTTAAAACTATCATAACTTTCTTATCTTATGTCCTATCGTTAATTAGTTGATATCATTGAATTCAGGGCGTTTTGCTTGTCAAAATAAGTCCAAAAACGCTTATTTTTCGTTCATTATTACTATTACAATAACGATTTTATTATTTATTTTTGGTGCACCTTATTTTTATAAGTTCGTTACACCAGATTTTATTTAAATATAATAAAACACTTCTTATCTAAACACTTTGAGTCTGTATCTCAGTCGGTTTAATTTACAATTTAGGAAAAACTGTTTCCTACACAAATCTCGCTATGGCGTCATTAAGCGTCCATGTTAGATTTTTTTATAAATCTGCTTATAACTAATTTTTCTTATCTCAAATGATTATATTACTATCTAATATTATTAGTAATGTTTATTTACACAATTTTCCACTATAATATTTATGTATGACTGTGGCTAATTTAATATTTACATAAGTTCAAACCTCTCATATGGTTCTTATACAATTTTTCATCTTGTTTTTTAGTCTCTTCATATAAATCATATCATTTAATGATTGTAATTTGTGTCCATACATAGTATCTAATCTATTATATATAATGGTTACCTTTTAATGAGCTCAGAACTTTCTAATCTTTTAGTAATGGCTCTGCTCATGTTGTGTCATGTCATAATAGTCGTTTATTTTTTCTAATACAACAACTAAATTGTTATTGTCCTATTTGGTTTGGATTCCCAAAGTAGCATTAGATATCATTCTAACTTTTGGTAATGTTTCCAATTACTTTCACATAAGTTCATATGCTATATTTTTCATAAATAACTGGTTGGTCATTGTTTGTTTACATTTGGTTTTCCTTATAATGGTCATTTGGTTTTCAAATGTTTGTATATAATATGACTGCTTTTGTGGTCATTATCTGTTCTCAAAGTAGCTTTGGGATTTCCTCTTGCTACTGGTAATAATTGTAACAATCTGTGCTCAATATTTGATACAGTATTTTTCTTAACTAATTTGCTATACAATGGTTTAGCTTACATCTGGTCATATATACATGGTTAATTGGTTTACAATAATTTAGTTATAATACTGTTCTTATCATGTTCAAAATCTATTCTCAATGTATTATCAGATATTTTTCTCACTACTGGTAATACTCTTATAAACATTTACATTGGTTTTGATACTGTACTTTTCTTAACTAAATTGGTATACTTTTCTCATTTCTGTTATTCCCTGTGTCATTATGTTTGACTTGTTGTATTTACATTGCTTTGCATTATATTACATTGTTTCTTAATATTTATTACTATTACTTATAATAAATTCTCATTTGATAACATATTTGATGATCAGATATTTATACTAATATGTATCATTTTCTGTTGTAATAGGTCTCTTCCTTGTGGGTTGTGTAACAATGTACCATCTGTTTTAGTGCAGTATTTTTCTACTACTAAACTGACTTCATTATGGTATATTAACATAATACCTTAACTAATTTGTTACACATGTTTATACAATTCCTTCTTAAACACTAACACAAATCTTTCTTGTACTATTTACAATGTTTTTCTGGTCAATGGTGGAATTTAATTCCTGTTATGTTTGATACTCAACAAATGTCTTTTATTTGTTGTCAGTTCTTTATGAACAATAATATCATTGTTCTAATTTGCCCTAATCTGGTGGTCTTATGATTATGTGTGTTGGTTACAACTTTATTAAATCAGTCACACTCATTGTCTGTGTTTATTTGACTATTTTTAATTTTTGTTGTTTCATCATGAAATTAACATATTTTTCACACTGTAAACTTCATCACTGTAATTGTTTGTGTGGTTTATTCAGTTGAAATAGTTAGTTATTCACAGGTTTCACATTTGTATTAAGTACACACTGTAATTGTTTGTGGTTCCTTAAATGTTTCACACTGGTTTTCTTGTCACACTTATAATCATTTCTTTTGTCACTTACACTGTTTTTAGTACATGTGGTTCATATTGAGTCCTTATATCTTCTGTCCATCTTCTTTCTTCTTCTTGGTGCTTTTCTTGGTCCTTCTTCTTTCTTCTTTATTCCATATTTTCATCGTAGTTGCTATTTTTATTTATCTCCATTGTTGTTGGAGCTTGTTGATCCTTGTTTCGTTGATTCCCCTCACTGTTGGATCCTATTGGGTCTATTTATTGATATTTTGTTTTGGGCTTGTGGCATTTTCCTTCTTCATTTTGTAATTAATGTTGATATATTCGTATTCTCTTCTTCATTGTTGGATTTTTTATTAATATTTTTGTAGATATACACTTATATACACTTAGCTTTATTTATCTAGATATATTCCCATGTTTTTTCTCATACTTGACGTTACATTCGTTTATATTATGTAACTACCATATTTTTGGTACTGTTACAATATTTAACAGTCAAGTTATGAAACTATTTACCTATACCATACTAGGCTGAGACCAAAAAACAATCACAAAAATAGTCATATTTGACAGACTAATTGTATAATATTAGAAAAAATAAAGGAAAAAGGTACAATCCTATAATGTACAATGGAAACATACTTGCTCAATTGAAGACAAGCTTAATTCATAGAGAATTTTTAAATATAAAAGTGAAAATTGTCACACCAAGGAAATAACTCATCTGTACAAAAACAGTGAGATGCTAAGTAATATTACAATAAAAATAAAATGTATTAGGATAAACCAGGTATTCCCAAAGATAAACAATATAAAAAACTCTAAGTGAATACCCAAAAAATCCGATATATAATACCGAAAAAGACAAAATTACAATAAAAACCAGTGACAAAAAACAAGGCCATATGTAATGCCTACACAAAAACAAACTTATTTATATGTTATATGTTTTAATATTTGCTTATTTTGTTATGTAAAGATAATTATGTTATGTATTAATGTTATAGCAAGAACCAAGCAATTTCATAACATTTTATTAATTAGAAAATTATAATTTTGTGCAAACACTACAAGGTAAGAATTATATTTTATGTTAATTTATTAGATTTCATTTGTTTAAAACCAATCGTGAATGGTATCATTTTATTCAGTTGAAAGCAGAGAATCCAAAAATAATAATGGCATGCAGATTGTAAGTAGTCCTGTAAAATTGTTTGACAAATACCAGAATAATTTCAGTAATATCCTTTAGTATGAAGAATAAGAAGTTTTTGTTCTAAAGCTTCTACGGAAGTCAAATTTGTTCTATGATGTTCTATTTGCATATTCTCGAACGTTCCAGAAGAAAATTTTACTCAAAAATACCGGAAGTCCATGTTTAAAAATTAAAACAGTGCACCTTACAGAGTATAAAAGGAAGACGAAATTTTACACAAAAAACACTTTATGCTTTGAATCCACAAGAGACACTTCACCTACGAATCCGATCATCGTAGGAGGGAATTTGGACCAATAAGTTAATTGATACCGAAGGAAGTAGTACAAATAATACACATTATCAGGCCATTGTAAATCATTATTATTGTGCCGATCGACCACTAAACATGCCCTTATATCAGGAGGATAACCCAGAATTATGGTTAGAGAAATTGGAAGAAATAAGGGAATTCCAAAGGACGAAAGCAAGGGGTCAGATTAGCGAAGCACAGGCCGAACAATTGATTACTGTGTATAACAATTACCGACATATCTTTTCAAATGCTCCAGGCAAAGTCAAAAATTATCAATGCACCATTAAATTTAAAACCCCTGTAGAGTTTAACAAAAAAATCATATCCGATTGCTTACTCACTAAAAAACGAAGTTAGGGAGGAACTGAACAGGATGATAGAGGACGACATAATTGAATATAGTCACTCGCCCTATACTAGCCCAATCATAGCTGTGCCGAAAAAGAATGGGCAGGTGCGTATATGCCTCGATGCTAGGGAGATTAACAAGATGATTGTTAACGACCGCACATCCCCCTGGGGAGATAGAAGAAATACTAAAAAAGTTTCATGGGACAAGATATATAAGTTCATGGGATACAGTATGCGGCTACTGGCAGGTAGAACTCCACCCAGATAGTAGGAAATATATGGCATTCATATTTGAAGGCAGAAACTATCAGTTCAAACGATTACCCTTTGGTTTGATAAATTCAGTGGCGGTATTTGTAAAAATAATGGACAGGATATTGGGACAGGAAGTGCTGAAATTTACGACAGTATACGTCGACGATTTACTGGTAATTTCAGCTAATTGGGATGACCATTGCAATAGGGTTGAACAGGTGTTAGAGAAGCTATCCGAGAATAATATTACCCTCAAATTAGATAAGTCCCAGTTTATTGCAAACGAGGTAAAATTTTTAGGTTTTAATTTAACCGAGCAAGGGATTACTCCATCCAAAGAGAAAGTAGAGGCAATACAGAAGTTCCCCGCCCCAAAAAACAGGAAACAGCTTCAATCATTTTCAGGAATCTGTAACTATTACAGGAAGTTTCGGTACAATTATTCAGAACTAACTGCCAGGTTTCAAAAGCAGTTATCAGCAAAAGACAAATGGACTTGGGGACCAGAGCAAGATGGAGTGCTCAATCTGATAAAGGAGAAATTTTTAGAAGCAGTTATATTACATCACCCCGACTTTACGAAGCCATTTTATCTAAATTGCGATGCCAGTAATGTAAGTTTAGGTGCAGCATTATATCAGGAAGATCAGGATGGAAACCATTTAGTAATTAGCTTCGCCAGCCGCATGCTGAACAGTTGCGAACGAAACTACAATACCACTGAAAAAGAGTTATTGAGTGTAGTTTTCACATGCGGTAAATTTCGAACGTATATATTAGGATACCCCATCACGGTTAGGAGTGATCACAAATCAATCTCGTTTTTAAAACATTGTAAGTTAAATCATGGGAGGCTGATGAGAGGGGTTTTGGCCCTACAGGAATATAATATCACGTGGGAATATATACCAGGCAAGCAAAACATAGCAGCCGATGTCCTATCCCGCATCAATTTACAAAACCAGACATTTGACGGCGAAAAGGAACAAATAGCGAAGGTATATCATATCATTAAAAGCAGGGAGGATTTAAAAAATATTTTAAAAGATGTGAAGACACAACAAGAGGCTGACCCAAAATTAGGAAATATTAGGAAAAGGGTACTGGAAGGCGATGAAGTTATAAATAAATATTACTGTATACACGACGATACTTTGTTTATACGGAATACCCCACACCAAGAGAATTGGAAGTTAGTAATTCCACCAGGGATAGAGAGGCCACTAATTATTGATTATCATGATAGATATGGACACATGGGTGCCCTCAAGGTAAAGAAAGTGTTGGAAGAACAGGTATACATCAAAGGGATTAATAAAAATGTGCAACAGGAGATACAGTCATGTGATATTTGTCAGAAGGTAAAATGTAATAACGAGAGAAAGGAAGGGGTCATGATACCCATAACATCCACTGAAAAATTAGAAAAGGTATTTCTCGATGTCTGTGGACCATTTCCACGCAGCGGTGGAAGGCACAGGTATAAATTCATCGTACCATTAAATTCATCGTATTATTTTTGACCATTTCAGCAAATATACTAAGCTTTATCCAATAACTAGGGCTACGACAAAGAAAATTATAGAAATTATAATAGAACGGTATATAATGGAGGTAGGCAGACCATATTCTATAATTACAGACCACGGTACCCAGTTGAAAGGGAAATTATGGAAGGAGAATCTTACAGAACACGGAATAAAGACGTATAAGACATCCGTGTATCACCCAAATAGTATCACCCAAATATCATCCAGCCGAGAGAGTGTTGAGGGAATTAGGACAGTTGTTGAGTACCTACTGCCAAGATGAACAGAAGAGATGGCACGAATACTTAGCGTCAACAGAGGACTTTCTCAATTTATCCTATCATAATACAATAGAGGAGTCACTGTACACAGTTATGTTCGAAAGACCCCCACCCCGGGAAATAAAGGAGATTATTAGTTTTCCCAACGAACCTGAATACCAATTTGAAGGAACCAAATTTTATAATAGAATATTAGAAAAAACAGAACAACAACAGAAGAAATATATTCAATCCCAACCAAAGGCTATTAAGTATAAGGTAGGAGAAAAGGTGTTAATCCGGAATAGAGAATTGCCCAGTACTATACAAGGTATAACAAAAAAACTATTTCTTTTATATACAGGACCTTTTACAATTAAGAAAGATAAAGAAAACAATACATACGAGGTAACAGACACTCTCAGTAATAAAATAAAGGGTACATATAATCAGGCGTCGTTGAGAAGGTACCATGAATACAAATACAAGTCAACGTATAATTACCAACTTACCCGTACTTAGAAAAGGAGAGAATTATTATTAATAAATAAAAATACGAGAAGGACACCTTCCACCAAAGGCAAAAATATATATATAAAATATAAATTTATTTCCAATAGCCAAGTCAACGTATATTTACCAACTTACCCGTACTTAGAAAAGGAGAGAATTATTATTAATAAATAAGAATACGAGAAGGACACCTTCCACCAAAGGCAAAAATATATATGTAAAATATAAATTTATTTCCAATAGCCAAGTCAACGTATATTTACCAACTTACCCGTACTTAGAGAAGGAGAGAAGGAAAGGAGGAAAAGACATAATTTACAATGTTACTCAAATTAATTAAATAAATTATTGAACAATCAAATAACAATTGATATTACTAAGGAGGAGAAATACTGTCATATAATTGATACTAAAAGGAAATGATAATTAAAAAAAAAAGGAAACAGTGTGTTACACAAGGAGGTAATGATGAATTTATAAATATAGCTATTGACATCGAATGATTTTAAAAGATAATTTTACCTGCGGAGAACAGTATATTAATATAATTGAGAAATAATCAGAAGAGATTAAGAAAGGGAATTTATGTGTAGGAGCCTATGATCTTTGAATAATATATTTTATTATTATTTGTTGCGAAAGTGCAATTATAAGTTCAAATCACACAAATTTTGTAAAGCATCCCACTGATTTGTCTTGATAGTTCAAAGGAGTCACGTCCTGAGTATAAAGTTTTTTCAAGGATTAAATTCATGCTATTCAACTGAGAAATAATATATTTTAGCCGATACTTAATTAAAAATCTTGTCAATAATTTTTTTGTAACTCTGCAATTTTGTTTAACTTGATTGTTAGTCCTTCAGACGATTTTTATGAAAAGAAAGATCATTAAACATACGTTATTTGCAATTCAAATTGTCTTGTTCACATTCTTTTCTATAGTTAATTTAACAACTAAAAAATCAATTTTTAATAATAATAAATTCTTGGACCAAACATCCAAGTGGTGCCCACATACACATATTAGCATAAGTTGTGTTTGCAGGACAACATCGCCGCAGAGAAACCGGCAATCAGTAAGTACAAGTGCGCGGAGTGTAACACCCGACATCACAACACAAGACTTGACATACACAATCTATCTTTACTATAAAATTGGCAGCCCAACTAGTGAGGCTTGAAAGGAAAGGAACAAGCCCGGCAACTATCAACAAATCAAGATGCCGCTACCAAAAGGAAAGAAGGTGAAGAAAAATGTAGAACCCGAATTAAGTGTGGAAGATGGGGAGGCAGTCCAAGTCGAGGAAATAGAAATAGAATCACCCACACTAGAAATTGAAAAACCCATACAAACGGGAGATGAATCAGAGGAACAAGTGGGAGAAAGACCCATACAAATGGGAGACTAAACAGAAAAACCCGAACCAGAAAAAGCAACAGGGAGCATCGACATGAATGTAATAATGGTGATGTTCCAAAGAATGGAAGAAACAATGAACAAAAATACTAATAACAGTAATGAGAAAACGGAGACGTTAATAGAATCCCTGAAGGAGGAAAACAACAAACATATAGAATCCCTGAAGGAGGATAATAATAAAAATAGACAGGAAGATAGGGCGGAAATAAAAGGAAGTATAGAATCCCTGAGAAAAGATAGACAGTAATATAAGGAGGAATTAGACAATAAAATAGAATCTTTAAGGGAATATATAACCGATAAAATAAATGACATTGGAAAAAAGTTGGAGCTATTTCAGGAGGAAAATAAAAAAAGTATAGAGTCCCTGAAAAAGGAAATTAGTGCAAATTATGAGACGGTAAACCAAAAAATCGATGATAGTAAAGTCGACAGTGACAGGAGGGTCGAGACAATGGCGAAACAGTTTGAAAGATTGCAGGAAGGAAATAATACCCGTTTTGAAACCATAGAGGAACAAACCGTAGAGACGAAACAAGACGTTCGAACTCTCGATAATAAGGTAAGGCAAAACCAAGACAAAATTATGCAGGAGGTAGGAGAAGTCCGGAAAGACGTTAGCGAGAGAATACAAAGAACGTATGACATAGCTAATAGATAAGACGAGCAGATAAAAACCAATAGAAATAATATACAGGAAATTGACAAGAGGGAGAAAAACCTGCAGGAGAGATTAGAAGCGCTGAGGGACACACCGATATTGAATACCCATACGTGTCATAGTGAAAACAGGGAGGTAATTAACTTCCAAAATTATCGCCGGAACCCTATGGAATTTTTAGAGAGGATGGAAGAGTTCATAGAAAGGAATAGGGAAACGAGATGGGATAGAATAATGGAAATGTTAGACGAAACATTCTGAAATACGAGGGATAATTGGTGGATAGCAGTACGACCCGAAATAACAAACTTGAACGAATTCAAACGCCAATTCAAAGAAAAATATTGGTCAGAAACGGCGCAAAACAAAGTGAGAATGGACATATTTTATGGGAAATACGATGCATCCAAGGGACAATCCCCAACATCATATTTCCTGGGAAAAATATGTTTGGCGCGAAAATTAATACCGCCAATCCCGGAAGAATGTTTGGTGAGACAGTTA
Organism: Magicicada septendecula; assembly: GCA_034769895.1. Taxonomy (NCBI): domain Eukaryota; kingdom Metazoa; phylum Arthropoda; class Insecta; order Hemiptera; family Cicadidae; genus Magicicada; species Magicicada septendecula. Next base: position 320,510,260 of record CM068374.1, on the reverse strand, counting down.
GCTGGACACTATAGCTACGGTATTAAAGATGCCCAATTATACCAGCAACTTAGTAAAATTACTGACCTAGCTAAGCTATTAGAGAACTGCGAGTCCGCGGGAAAATTTCAAGACTACCAACCCCCCAGTCGTAAGGTAGACTATTATAATAGTAACAACGGGCCAAATCGGAATGGAAGCGGAAATGGTAATAATTTTAACCCGAATAACCATAACAATAACACCCCACTAAATAGCCGCAATAATAATAATCAAGGTCCGAATAACCGTAACAATCAGGGACCAAATCGAAGTAATTACCCCGAAAATAATTACCATAGAAATTATAATCAAGGAAATAATTATAGGGGCAACAATTATAGAAGAAATAACTCTAGTCAGGGAAATAATTATCGGAATGGAGGTAATCAAGGGGGAGGTGATAGAAGGAATCAGGAGTACAGACCCCAGGTAAACTATACGATGGCCAATAATCAACGACCATACCAACACAATTTACCAACATACGTGTATTACCCACAGCAGACGCAAGGTAACCAAAGTAATACAACAAATAACCGACCTATTAGTGGTAACCCAGAGGTTAGACAGGAACCACAAACAAGTCAGCAACCCAATGTTCCGGGAGACCGGGCAAGTGAGACAGGTGCTCATTTAAACTAGACGCGGCAGTGAAAAAGGAAGACAGCCCTTCACTGATCCAATATTATGGGGTAACTGGACGCAAAAATAGACATGGCGAAGACAGGACAATGACATTGAGAACAAATAATTATCTCAGAGATATTAGGGAGGAATTGTTAGAAGAGGGGGATAATATAATCGAAAATAATAATAATGGGGATAATGGGATAGTACAAATTAAGGCAGCTATAAATGGTATAGATGCAACATTACTAATTGATACAGCATCAAACGTATCGGTAATAGACAGTGTGGAGTTAGAAAGAATTAAACAGAATAGTAATCTACCCATACCCACTCTGCCTATAAATAACATTATACTAGTCGGAGTGACGGGAAGGCAGAATAAATCAATAAAGAAACAGGTGTCGTTAGAGATGACCAGTAATGGTGTAGCATTGCCAATAGGACTATTAGTAGCGAACAATTTACCCATGAATATTCTAATAGGCTGTGATATACTTAGGCCATATAAAGCGATAATAAATTTAGACAGTAAGGTAATAACGCTAAAGACGAAAGAGGGAATTTGGACCAATAAGTTAATTGATACCGAAGGAAGTAGTACAAATAATACACATTATCAGGCCATTGTAAATCATTATTATTGTGCCGATCGACCACTAAACATGCCCTTATATCAGGAGGATAACCCAGAATTATGGTTAGAGAAATTGGAAGAAATAAGGGAATTCCAAAGGACGAAAGCAAGGGGTCAGATTAGCGAAGCACAGGCCGAACAATTGATTACTGTGTATAACAATTACCGACATATCTTTTCAAATGCTCCAGGCAAAGTCAAAAATTATCAATGCACCATTAAATTTAAAACCCCTGTAGAGTTTAACAAAAAAATCATATCCGATTGCTTACTCACTAAAAAACGAAGTTAGGGAGGAACTGAACAGGATGATAGAGGACGACATAATTGAATATAGTCACTCGCCCTATACTAGCCCAATCATAGCTGTGCCGAAAAAGAATGGGCAGGTGCGTATATGCCTCGATGCTAGGGAGATTAACAAGATGATTGTTAACGACCGCACATCCCCCTGGGGAGATAGAAGAAATACTAAAAAAGTTTCATGGGACAAGATATATAAGTTCATGGGATACAGTATGCGGCTACTGGCAGGTAGAACTCCACCCAGATAGTAGGAAATATATGGCATTCATATTTGAAGGCAGAAACTATCAGTTCAAATGATTACCCTTTGGTTTGATAAATTCAGTGGCAGTATTTGTAAAAATAATGGACAGGATATTGGGACAGGAAGTGCTGAAATTTACGACAGTATACGTCGACGATTTACTGGTAATTTCAGCTAATTGGGATGACCATTGCAATAGGGTTGAACAGGTGTTAGAGAAGCTATCCGAGAATAATATTACCCTCAAATTAGATAAGTCCCAGTTTATTGCAAACGAGGTAAAATTTTTAGGTTTTAATTTAACCGAGCAAGGGATTACTCCATCCAAAGAGAAAGTAGAGGCAATACAGAAGTTCCCCGCCCCAAAAAACAGGAAACAGCTTCAATCATTTTTAGGAATCTGTAACTATTACAGGAAGTTTCGGTACAATTATTCAGAACTAACTGCCAGGTTTCAAAAGCAGTTATCAGCAAAAGACAAATGGACTTGGGGACCAGAGCAAGATGGAGTGCTCAATCTGATAAAGGAGAAATTTTTAGAAGCAGTTATATTACATCACCCCGACTTTACGAAGCCATTTTATCTAAATTGCGATGCCAGTAATGTAAGTTTAGGTGCAGCATTATATCAGGAAGATCAGGATGGAAACCATTTAGTAATTAGCTTCGCCAGCCGCATGCTGAACAGTTGCGAACGAAACTACAATACCACTGAAAAAGAGTTATTGAGTGTAGTTTTCACATGCGGTAAATTTCGAACGTATATATTAGGATACCCCATCACGGTTAGGAGTGATCACAAATCAATCTCGTTTTTAAAACATTGTAAGTTAAATCATGGGAGGCTGATGAGAGGGGTTTTGGCCCTACAGGAATATAATATCACGTGGGAATATATACCAGGCAAGCTAAACATAGCAGCCGATGTCCTATCCCGCATCAATTTACAAAACCAGACATTTGACGGCGAAAAGGAACAAATAGCGAAGGTATATCATATCATTAAAAGCAGGGAGGATTTAAAAAATATTTTAAAAGATGTGAAGACACAACAAGAGGCTGACCCAAAATTAGGAAATATTAGGAAAAGGGTACTGGAAGGCGATGAAGTTATAGGCAGACCATATTCTATAATTACAGACCACGGTACCCAGTTGAAAGGGAAATTATGGAAGGAGAATCTTATAGAACACGGAATAAAGACGTATAAGACATCCGTGTATCACCCAAATAGTATCACCCAAATATCATCCAGCCGAGAGAGTGTTGAGGGAATTAGGACAGTTGTTGAGTACCTACTGCCAAGATGAACAGAAGAGATGGCACGAATACTTAGCGTCAACAGAGGACTTTCTCAATTTATCCTATCATAATACAATAGAGGAGTCACTGTACACAGTTATGTTCGAAAGACTCCCACCCCGGGAAATAAAGGAGATTATTAGTTTTCCCAACGAACCTGAATACCAATTTGAAGGAACCAAATTTTATAATAGAATATTAGAAAAAACAGAACAACAACAGAAGAAATATATTCAATCCCAACCAAAGGCTATTAAGTATAAGGTAGGAGAAAAGGTGTTAATCCGGAATAGAGAATTGCCCAGTACTATACAAGGTATAACAAAAAAACTATTTCTTTTATATACAGGACCTTTTACAATTAAGAAAGATAAAGAAAACAATACATACGAGGTAACAGACACTCTCAGTAATAAAATAAAGGGTACATATAATCAGGCGTCGTTGAGAAGGTACCATGAATACAAATACAAGTCAACGTATAATTACCAACTTACCCGTACTTAGAAAAGGAGAGAATTATTATTAATAAATAAAAATACGAGAAGGACACCTTCCACCAAAGGCAAAAATATATATATAAAAATATAAATTTATTTCCAATAGCCAAGTCAACGTATATTTACCAACTTACCCATACTTAGAAGAGGAGAGAATTATTATTAATAAATAAAAATACGAGAAGGACACCTTCCACCAAAGGCAAAAATATATATGTAAAATATAAATTTATTTCCAATAGCAAAGTCAACGTATATTACCAACTTACCCGTACTTAGAAAAGGAGAGAAGATTATTAATAAATAAAAAATACGAGAAGGACACCTTCCACCAAAGGCAAAAATATATATGTAAAATATAAATTTATTTCCAATAGCCAAGTCAACGTATATTTACCAACTTACCCGTACTTAGAGAAGGAGAGAAGGAAAGGAGGAAAAGACATAATTTACAATGTTACTCAAATTAATTAAATAAATTATTGAACAATCAAATAACAATTGATATTACTAAGGAGGAGAAATACTGTCATATAATTGATACTAAAAGGAAATGATAATTGAAAAAAAAAGGAAACAGTGTGTTACACAAGGAGGTAGTGATGAATTTATAAATATAGCTATTGACATCGAATGATTTTAAAAGATAATTTTACCTGCGGAGAACAGTATATTAATATAATTGAGAAATAATCAGAAGAGATTAAGAAAGGGACTTTATGTGTAGGAGCCTATGATCTTTGAATATTATATTTTATTATTATTTGTTGCGAAAGTGCAATTATAAGTTCAAATCACACAAATTTTGTAAAGCATCCCACTGATTTGTCTTGATAGTTCAAATGAGTCATGTCCTGAGTATAAAGTTTTTTCAAGGATTAAATTCATGCTATTCAACTGAGCAATAATATATTTTAGCCGATACTTAATTAAAAATCTTGTCAATAATTTTTTTGTAACTCTGCAATTTTGTTTAACTTGATTGTTAGTCCTTCAGACGATTTTTATGAAAAGAAAGATCATTAAACATACGTTATTTGCAATTCAAATTGTCCTGTTCACATTCTTTTCTATAGTTAATTTAACAACTAAAAAATCAATTTTTAATAATAATAAATTCTTGGACCAAACATCCAAGTGGTGCCCACATACACATATTAGCATAAGTTGTGTTTGCAGGACAACATCGCCGCAGAGAAACCGGCAATCAGTAAGTACAAGTGCGCGGAGTGTAACACCCGACATCACAACACAAGACTTGACATACACAATCTCTCTTTACTATAATATATATAATATAAGGTCACTACCCTGTAACGTTGACTGCAGATACGATAAAGAGGGGATACTTTGAACTGTTTTTATGAGTGTTATTATTAAAATTTGTGTACGGCATAGCAAATTCGAAGAAATATCTTAAAAGTTGTTTTGCTTCATTCTAAGACATTGTAAAAATAGTTTTACCACCATTAAAAGTTATAACTAACATTGATAAGTTTATTATTATTATTTTTTAAAGTGGTGCAAAGTATCCCATAGCAGGAAACCATAGCATCAAAGCAATAACTTTATTAATAGTAAAATAGTTTTTAGTTTTACCTTTTTCTTTTCTGTTTGGTGGCCTTTATCCTTTATGCATATCTACGCGTTTCGGGACATATGTCCCATCATCAGAATATCCCTTTGTAAAAAGAAAAAGGTAAAACTATTTTACTATTTATATACATATAGTGGCCTGGATACCAAATAGCATGGATCAATAACTTTAATGATAGCACTAACGGTTGCACCATTTGAATCGAAATTTTCAATTTTACCTGGATATAACTCATCTTCATAGTTTACAATTACAAATGCGCTGATCTGCTTATTGATCAGTTTAAACTGTGTTTGCATTTTTTTTCTTCAACTTCCAGCTCTTCTAATACTTTTTTCCCTCTGAATGATTATTAATGTGTTTCTGTTATTCCAGCAAAAAATAAGAAAATTCAGAAATAAATAAAATATATAGAATACTATTGAAGACAAGTCATTAACTTTGTAAAAACGTTTTTAGATAAAGAAAAAGCAATGCTTTTGTAATTTCAACTGCAGTATATATACGTATTGTGTAACTTATGCAACTTAATAACATTTCAAACGTAGACTGATACACTGGTTTTTGAAAATAAATTCTAAATGTTTTGTGTGTAACAAATTAGCTTTTATAAAGCAGACTCTGAAACCAATCTAGACAATAACATGCAGATCTTTTAGTGTCATAAACAGATGCTTGTAAATAGAATTCAGAGTTTCTAAAACAAGCCTCTAAGTAATGTTGTTAATACACTTGGTCCTGTTGTAACAACAGTATTTGTCACAGCATAGGAGTTAATGATGTTTCATTTTAAATGCTTTGCTGTCAAGCAGGAATAGAGTCGGGACTAGCATGCAAATTGCTCCAGTTTCTCAACCTTGAAGTCTCATGAAGACTAAGCCTTTGAATTAGTTTAGAGACAAATACTATGTGCAGTGAATAGCTCTCACCAGCTGTACCTTTACAATATCAGTGCCAAGTTTAATATTTAAATTTCATGTAAAATTAATTATGTAAAAATTGATCATTAAGACTAGTAATGATGGTGATAAAACTTGGGAGATTTCCATGGTTAGAATTTTTAAACCTCAAGATTTTTTCAGCTTACAAGCACTATTTATTATTATTAGTATTAAATTCTTGGATTTCGTTATCCATGACGTGTCCGTTACTTAACTAAATATCACTATAATATTGACGACTCGGAACACAAAGTTTTTTATAAGTAAAAACGTAAAGTTTTACCTTACAGCCTAAACCGGCTTTCACCTATAGAAGGCTTCATCAGAGGCGTATATAAACTAAATTGTTCAAATTGCAGTAAATTCTACATAGGCCAGACAGGACGTAGCTTCAAACAGAGATACATTGAATACACTAAAGCACTCCACACCACTACAGAATCTACCTTCGCAAACCACCTCATTGAAGCAAACCACACATATAAAAACATCGACAATAACATGAACATACTACACGTACACACAAAAGGCCGAAAACTAGACACTCTAGAACAATTAGAAATATACAAACACACAAAAACAAATAAAAACGACATCCTAAACGAACAGACACAATTCAAATCGCACGCATTATTCGAACACATCTCACCACACACACACAGCTTCAATCTTTCGAAACACTTTCTCGTCGCCAACAACAAGACGAGCAGCGCTACTAACAACAGCCTCTGATGAAGCCTTCTATAGGTGAAAGCCGGTTTAGGCTGTAAGGTAAAACTTTACGTTTTTACTTATAAAAAACTTTGTGTTCCGAGTCGTCAATATTATAGTGATATTTATTAGTATTACTAATACCTGTGATCTGCTCAGTCTATGATATTTGTGTCTTTAGTGGCAAAGTTTGCTACCGAGGATAATACACTACAGAATAAGCAAAGCATTTGGTGTTAATAATAATAATAACATCAATAAAATATGGTTGTCAAGTGAATAAATGTTCTTATTAAACATTATGTTATGTTTGTATACAGATTTTTAGAAACGTTTGTTAATTGCTTTGTAGGTGGCATATTAATTTTTGTTGTTTGCTAAAAGAATTTTAATAATATGTATCTACTTATCATGATTTGTAAAAATGATATCAACAGTGTTGTTATCAGCAAGTATTATGTACAGTAAAAACAGGGCTACTACAATGTTTAGATGTACACAACCATACTATGAAATTTGAGTTGATCACGTTTGCTGTGTTAAGGTTCGATGTGTTTACAAGTTTAATCACAAAGCCGACAAGTTATACGACCACATGGCATAGGCGCGATTTTGGCAGAAACATAGGCGATGCGACAGAAATTGTGTGGTACGATCCTGAAAACTATGAAGGTGGTAATGAGACTAAAGAATGGTACCAACCAAGGAATGTTGAAACTGGTGAATACCCATACTATTCTCTGTATTATGACAGCAAAGGAAACACGCTACGAGTAAGTAGTTTTTTTCTGCATTATCCTACAATATATTATGACACCTGTTTTCTGTTACCAGTATATATTATACCAGTGTTATCAGTACATACAGTATTATATAATATGTGCTATTGTTATTCTTTACATAATAGTTTACTGATTAAGGGCTGCCATGAAGTTTACAGAATCAATCCAGTGACATGATTTTTGTAAGCTGCAATAAACAAAACTATTCGAATATGGTATATTATGTTCCTAGCATAATTAACAGCTATTGTGTGAGATGTATCATAATAAGCTTCAAGGTCACTAGAGCCCGCTGCAGTATTGCCATATCACTTTGCTCATGTGCACAATTATACTCACGTGTGTTACACTATGAAGACAAACAAACATCAGTGCATTCTCGTACAATAGACATAATACAACACACACGTGTGCACACACACACACACACACACACACATACACACACACACACACACACACACACACACACCTCACCTCACGAATATCATCATTAATCATGAATAGGCCTTATATAAGTATCAAATAATAACGATAATATAATATAATAAAAATAATTAGTAAAAACTTTACACACGTAATCCTAGAACTACTGAATGCAATATGTACATGGGTAATGGTTAACACAGAAGCAAGGCGACAAGTGAAATGACTTGTCAATGGATGTGAAGTGTTTGCAACAGACCTCCCCTCCCCACCGTTGTTGCACATTAGCAAGTGTAACGTGTGACAACACTGGTGGGCAAGAGGTGAGGAAGAGCTGTTACTACTGCATAACCTTGAAGCTTATTATGGTAAATCTTGCATTTTAGTTAATTATAACTACATTTAATTAATCTTAATTTTTCTGTGAAAAGATAATAATAATAATAATCTTAAAGTGAATAAGATAAAGTGAATTGTGTTAAGTTACCATAATCAAAACCCAATTAAAATTGCTTTTAAAGTATTGTTTGAAGTTTCCATAATCAAGAACCAATATATTACAAAATATTAAGTACACAGAAACAGAGCAAGAATGCAGCTATATAGGAGGGGCCTGGAGCAGTACTTGTGACTGATAACACTTCCTTTGATAATGCTGGTGTTAATTGTTAAAATGAATCTACTAGCTTGTGTTCAGTTTATCTACACTGACTGTTGAGGATATAAAAAGGAATATTAACTATTATTATTATTATTTCTGTTGTTTTATATCTGGCGTTTTGTGTATACTGTTTTTGTGTGTATAATGTGCATCTATATGTAACCAGACAATTTTATGGAAAAACCTTTAACTTAGAAATAAACTGTGATGACAGACGGTTAAAGCCGCCAGTAGAAATGTAGAAAAATTTGAACTTTAAATATACAGTATAAAATAACTGTCTCAAGAATGTTTCATTAACATAAAATAATAAATAATAAAAAACATACTTTAACCAGCTAATTTTGAAAAACACAAAATAAAATTATAGCAAGTCTCTTAAAATGCAGAACAACTTAAAACTCATAGAACACAATTTGATGTTTCTAATTACAAGAATTTTGCCCAAGTAGTTGTTCTTCAAAACAAAAGACACATTTCTTCTATAAAGAAATTACACACGTTTATCAATAATGAAACAAAAAGTAGCTATTTATAAATATAGAGTGATTCATCTACCTTAAATTTGTTAGTAACAGTGGAAGTCTATCTACTTTTTTACTTCCATGTTCCATAAGGAAATGGAAGTATGGTCATGGTGAAAAAAATCGTGTTCGAGATAATGGCTGATTCTGATTGTACTACCCTCAAAACATGAAGAAAAGTGATTTTGTCAAAAAGTGTCTGTGTGTGTGTGTGTCTGTCTGTCTATGTGTAGAATTTTTTCTATGGCAAACAATAACAGCCGCAAATTCAAACAGAATAAAATAATTTTTTGCATACAGCCCTGAAATGCAGAGTACTCAAAGCCTATTGGTTTTGGTGAAGATTGGTTAAGAGAAAAGGGTAGTTTACCTGCAACATTTTATGTTTTAACAAGGGTAATTTTTTCTATGATGAACGATAACTGCCGCACATTTAAACAGAATCAAATAATTTGTTGCATACATTCCTGAATTATAGAGGATGCAAGGCCTATTGATTTTGGTAAATATCGGTTAAGGGAAAGGGGTAGTTTATCTGCAACATTTTATGTTTTAAAACAAGCGTAATTTTTTCTATCACAAAAGATACCTACCGCACATTCAAACATAATCAAATAATTTTTTGCATATGTATCTAAATTGTAGAGGACTCACAGCCTTTTGATTTTGGTGAAGATCGGTTAAGAGAAAGGGGTAGTTTACCTGCAACATGTTATGCTTTAACAAGAGAAATTTTTTCATGACGAATGATAACGGCCGTAAATTCAAACAGAATCAAATAATTTTTTACATATCTGCCTGAGTTGTAGAGGACTCAAGGCCTGTTGATTTTGGTGAAGATGGGGTAAGAGAAAGGAGTAGTTTACCTGCAACATTTTATGCTTTAACAAGAGTAATTTTTTCATGACAAACAATAACTGCCGTAAATTCACACAGAATCAAATAATTTTTTACATATCTGCCTGAGTTGTAGAGGATTCAAGGCCTATTGATTTTGGTGAAGATCAGTTATGGGGAAAGGGTAGTTTACCTGCAACATTTTATGTTTTAACAAGAGTAAAGTACTTAATTTTGATAAATAAAGTATCCTGGTAAAAAGATCATAATAATCCACTGTAGAAACGTAGATGAAATTCTATAAATAGAGAGGCTAGTTGAACGGGGTGGGGGTAATTTTCTATAAATGAAAATTATAGTTGGAAGGGAAGGGGATAATTTTGTATATGTGTACTACGTTATCGGCAACAAAGAAGTAGTTTGTTGTTAAAATTCCTTCCTTCCTGGGCTGTGTTTGGCCATAGTCCAATGTTTTCTGCAAACCAGACCTTCCGGCAGTGCCATCGACTGCCATCATCAGTGAAAATAGAGTGATAACATGTGGTAGTATACGTTAGTGACCACAGTACTGTGGTTAAGGCTGAAGAAATAAGTAGAAAGAAGTAGTTTCTATTGAAATATTTCATTTCGAAAATGATTTTAAATATAAATCTTAGAACATGGAAGTCATGTATAGTCCTCCATACCGATATTTTCTCTTACAAAGCTGATAAATTACTGTCTATCCCCTGAAAATTAATTTTCAGTTTTTTTATTTTTTTGCTGCCATACGTTAAGTTTTGGTACCTACATAAAATTCAAATGATTCACCCCGATTACATTTTCTTCTGCATATATAAATTAAATATTGGTGTGTATACTTAACAAAATAGTCTTCAACTTTTTTTATGAATGTACAATTTATTTCTTCACAAAGCAGGAATAATGAACTAGTGGAGAAATTTTACATTAATAACAAGATACAGTAACTTAGAGGATGCTATAACAGAGTTAAAATTCTGAATATATAGCTATGAAAAACTATGTAACCCAAGTTATTATATAAATACACTTACACTTGTATACAGTTCTAGTATATTATTTGTATAATATGAATTATATTATTTATATGTAATATGAACTTACATTTTTGAAAGAAAATTTGAGAAATAAGTATGTTCTATACATGAGAAAGTACAGTGTTTGTTCATATTGTAAATCAATTGTTCGATGCTTTACGAAGACATACTTACTCTTTATTCCCTTAAAATTTTTATAAAATATTTTATATGGTATCTGATGATGGATACAGGTATCTTCAGAGCAAAAACATAAAAAGCTTTAATAACAGCTGTAATGATGGTGGACTATTATACAAATAATGGTTATCTATTGCTACAGTGTGTTAAATAAACACACACACACACACACACACACACACACACACACACACACACACACACACACACACACACACACACACACACACACACACACACACACACACACACACACACACACACACACACACACACACACACACACACACACACACACACACACACACACACACACACACACACACACACACACACACACACACACACACACACACACACACACACACACACACACACAGAGTTACAAAATGTGTACTCATAAAATGAACACTGGTACATGTAAGTTATATATTATTGTTTGTTTAGACACAATCAACATCTACTAGAAGGCCCAAAAGGACTTTTGTAAGTACTAACAGCTGTAACTTGTACTTGTACTGACTTATCTAATTATATCGTATAATTATCAGTCACATAAAGTGTATTAGCAGTCTCTACCATTTCAAATTATCATTGTTTGCAACTTTCAGTGGATGACGATTTCTGTGTCTGTACAATTTTCAAGTCCTGATTACCATGATTAGGATCACAGAATTTATGGGCAAGTTTATCATTATTAATAATAGGCCTACATAAAAAGTTTTTCAAAACTTTGTTCATTACTTTAGAAAATGGGAATGGATATTTTGTGTGCATTCTATTACTTCAGAACAAGTACTGATATTGAATATAACTAATAATGAAATGGTATAATTTAATAAATTGTGCAATGAGTTTTTTTAATTCAGAAAATAAACTTACGTTGTTCATGATTCTTCAAAATGCTTATTGATTTTTCAGTTTGTTTTATTATTTTAAATATATTTTTTTTACATTCCTGTATTTCCCGGCATTAAATAATAATGTAGTGATACGTTATACCGTGTTTTCTTAAAAATATGTTTTATATCATACTCTTTTTCTGCCATCAAAATGGTGAAAGTGATGAAAGTTCTTTTATGATTGTATAATTATGGACTAATACGTTTATGATATTTATCAAAAATAATGCTTGATAGTTATGTACTTACCACTATTAATTTCTCACTAGTGTCCCAAGGTTCGTTCTTAAGCGAGACCAGAAACAGTGTGGGGTACGAAATAAAGACTCTAACGACATGTATGTTGAAAAGAAAACTTTTGTTTTAATTTTTTCTAAATTATCATTATTCACAGTTACAACACCACAATGGAGTCTTATATCTACCAAGACGGCGGCTGTGCACTTCCGCTTAAATAATTATTTATTAACTTTCATTATTCAAATTTTGTAAGTGACTCGAGACAAAATCATTTTAAATAGTCTACAGTTATATTTAAGTTGATTTACTACATTTCTCAAAAAGAACATAAACCAACGCCTCAATCTCTGTTAGAATGCCGGCATCACTCTCTCTCTATCTCTCTCTCTCTCACACACAATCTATATGCCCCATACATTGGTACATTTAACTGATATCATTTGAGCTCATTTAATTTCTTATTAGAATTGTAATTTTGAATTTTGTTGTTTCTACTTAGCCATCGGTATTCCTCCTCGTCGGCACGTGCTACACTGAAAGTATGTCCGAACGTTTATTAGTTATCACATTGTTATTTTGGGTTTATTCACTCCAGTTACTACATTCTTGAAATACCGCTTCACTCTTAGGTCGGGTTTGTGCACTTTCTATAGTTAAAAGAAAACATTTGGGGCCCACAAGTCTTTTGTCTACCCGGCCGGGTCTAAAATTATTTTCCGACTGAAGCGGAGAGCACCAAAAGCTTCCCCTCTACCACTGGTTGCTTACAGGAAACGCACTGCCTCCAGGTTATAAATTTTTTGGTAACCGTTCACAGTGCATGGCTTTGTGGACGTGCCACGTGGTTATTATTGTTGCAAGTCGACGATACGGAAGGCTTTTGTAGGTGTGGCTTTGATTTAATTTCCGTCATCTCGGACGCACATGGTAATGAGATATTACCATTACGGCATCGGTTTTACGGCTTGAGGCGTAGTTGTTGGGCCCCGCATCATGTGTGCGCGTAGCTGTATGTGACAAACACTTGATTTCATGACAGAGTGTTGCATTCCAAACTACACTCTACTCCAAAAGTTTACGTAGCTGTTCTTTGTTCAACTGCAGTCGTATTTTACATGGGACTGGTAATCACACGTTTAAATAAATTTAGTAAAATAAAAACCCCATTTTGACATATGAAGCACAATAAAATTAATTGTCTGTACCAATCTTTTCCTATATTGATTTATGTACTGTCACGAAACCCCCTTAATGAGAGGTTTTATGTTGAAACATAAAAACTCTCATTGACTCATTCACACTTCCTAAAAGGATCAGCCCAGATATGTCGCCAGAACCCCCTGTAGTGTTTATATAAAAAAGAAATACAATCACTTACCCTTGGTCCAATGATGGTGACCGTACCTGCCTGACCTTACTGGACTTCTCAGGAGAGATCCCAACACTGCAAGGCCAACAGGCACGTAATGCTCCTGCTCTGACGCACCAGCCAGCTCTGGACCGCCGTCACAGCATCACTAAACTCTGAAACATCGAATACAACATTTTAAATAGTGGCCTTGTATAATCCCATATCCACAACTGATATGTCTCCCCTTAGCTGCATTGGTTTATGTTTAGAGGCATTGGTTTGCTTAACTCTAAAAATTCTTTAATTACAAAAACAAACAACACTTAGGACAGAAAATCCATTTCCCTTTTTGACATTCCTATATTTATCAAAACTTTCTGACTCCAGTCAATGTTACTTTACTCTCTTCACCATAAAAAAATATATTCTTATACTAAGATCATAACACGTAAAACAAAATTTTTAAATTTTCAAAAACAACAACTATCTATTTCCTTATCATCTAAAATTCAAAACACAACTTATCTATGGCAAACACTCTAACTGTTTAAACTCTACTTATTCAGCTTTAATGATACTCATATTTCTTTACAACAGAATCAGAACTATATTTTTTGTATGTTCAATACCAATATCAATATTATTTCTTTAACATTTAATATCTGTTACCGTTGCTATCCCTGTAGCAACCTCCTCACCACACACACTATGACCCCCCCTGGACTGTGGTGTCCAGTTGCCTTCACAAGGACGGAATTGGTGGAGGAATTTTAGCATCTCCTTGTCCTTGCTTCAGATTTACATTTTTAAAAGTGTCAGATATCATAATATCTGGAGTTTATATTTATAACCTTAAGGCGGGTCTATCACTTGGTTTGCTGTTCCTACTCGAACAAGGTGATAGCCGCTGTTCCATAGTTCCGGGGATTTCCCCTAAGTGGCCCCCTGTTAATTTCAACTTTCACCAATTTTCAGGACAACCAACCATGGTCAGTGTTACAATTGCTGCCCACAGCTGGCTGTCATCCAAAACGACGATTAGTGCTGGTAAGACAGTAATCGCCCGAAAAGGCGGGGAAATCATCTTCATTAGCATACTCTAACCTCAATTATACACTGCATGGTTAAGAATCATATATAATATAAAATTATATCAAAGTTGTACAGTGTATGTACGCCGATTTCGGCCTCCGATGATGGCAACATATTTGTGCGTTACTCATCAACCCATAACGCTATCTACAATGGTACATGCCACCACTGCAATAGCCTACTTAAATCTAAACTTAATGTCCTTCCACTTTGCAGTCTCTACATTCCATAATTGATTTACACTTTTAATAATACCAAAACAACCCCCAAAATCACCCTTTAATCTTGTATAATAACAAGTTCTCTTATTTATTTAAAAAATTTTCACATAGACACTTTTGCAAGTCCAAACTTTCACTAACATTTTCTTTATGACAAAACAATAAGTACAACAATGGGTCATCTTATAAGTTTACATTATAATAAAATACATCTGTGTTGTTTTCGGAAGGAAAACAATTCCTTTGAAAACTAAGTATTCAAATTACATAATTTTGGTGGTTTCATTTCACCATTTCTAGAATAAAACTAAGATAGTCCGTGGAAAAATACTACAATCAAATTTTTTTTTTTTTTTTTTTAATTTGACTTTACCTTACCTTTTCACGAAACTATGGGCCCCCTCCCCGTTCTCACAAGTAAAGAATTTCTACTGACACCTTTTTGTGGAGTAAGACCATCGTTGGTTTCACCCCTGTTGCTGAGGCTACCGCCAACCATGGTCCGCCTCCAGATTGCCGAAATCCACGATCAGAGGTGGTGAGTCTGTGATCGCCCGAAAATGGGGGAGTGTCCCTTCTGGAAAAATAAATACCAAATTAAAATCCATTCATACATTAATATAAAAATAAACCTCATTTAAACTCCTATGATGACCAGTACAACTTTAAGTTCATAGCATTGTGTGTTCCTACTATCTCCCTTGTCTCCCTATCTTGCAATACATATGAGTTTTTCATCTTAATTTCTCTTACCTCGTATGGCCCTTTATAAAGCAAGAAGAATTTCTTGATCTCCTTATCCTGAGCGCTCGACAAGTCGTGTCTCCTCACCAATACCAACTGTCCTACTTCGTACTTCATCCACTTACCTTTCGCATCGTGTCTACGTTTCCTCTGCTCTCCCTTGCTCAATAAGTTCTCATTTGCTAACCTGATCTTAATGCTCACATCCGTTTTCTCGCTCTCTCGTGGGTAATCAAACAGCTGTTCCAAAATCCTTGGGGGGGCGTGTTCCCTTGATCAACTTGTGAGGTGTATAGCCAGTGGACTCGTGGGTGGTACTGTTCAGCCAAGTCTCTACTCTTCTGACGTACAACGGCCATTCGCTATGTTTAGCGTGACAATAGGCACTAAAGATCCTGCCTATCTCTCTCATTACACGCTCAGCCTGGTTGGACTGGGGATGGTACACAGCCGTATGCTTCATGATGATTCCTTCCCATCCTAGGGTCTGACGCCATTTCCCACTGATGAACTGTGGCCCATGATCTGATAAGATTACTTTTGGCTTACCCATGTGAATCATGTAGTCCTTTGTCACCTTTCACTCAATACCTGACTGGTAGCTCTTTTAACACTATACAATCTCACATACTTAGAAAAAGTGTCTAGCATCACAAAAATATACATCACTCCGCCTCTACCCTTCGGCAATGGTCCAAACAAATCTACCGCAACTAAATCGAAAGGTCTTTCCACTTTGATAAAATTCATCTCCCCTTCAACCCTATAATTTACTACCTTCGATTTCTGATACAAATCACAACCCCTTAATAATTTTCTCACACGCCTTTCCATAGTCTTGAAAATACATGACTGCTTTAAAACACTAACACACTTTTTCGCTACAAAATGACCATATCTTAAATGACAATCCCAAATGATCTTCTCTTCCAACCCCTCTGGTACAACTAACTTCCAATCACGCTCACCCCCTACTACTTTCTTAAATAATAACCCCTTGTAAATCTGAAAATGTTGACTATACCCTGATTCTGCTACTTCAGTTTCTAAACTACCTATAATCTTACCTGACTTACCATCTGCTCGTTGCATGGTTCTGATGTTCTTTAACTCTTCTCCAAAGATTCTGTCCTCCCTGCTTATCTGGAAAATTTCAATCTCCTTCAGATCTCTACCCATTTTGTTGTCCAACATGTCTACCCTGGAGAGAGTATCTATCAGGTATCTTGTTGTCTGTCCCTTTGATGTACTCCCAATCAAAATTATATTCCTGTAAAACAAGTACCCACCTGGTCAGACGGCTGTGAGCGAGTTTACATGTATTTAAGAAGGATAATGCCTTGTGGTCAGTGCGTATCACTGTTCTGTTTCCCAATATGTAAGTTCTGAACTTCCCGACGGCGAACACAATGCTTAACAGTTCCTTTTCGGTGGTCGTATAGTTCTTTTCTGCCGACAGCAATGATCTACTGGCAAATGCGATGGTCAAGTGTTCCTTCTCGTCGTCTTCTTGGTAGAGTTCCGCACCTACTGCCACATTACTAGCATCCGTCTGTAAGAAAAATACCTTATTAAAATCGGGATGATTCATCATTATCATTTTACTAAATTTTCTTTTGATTTCGTTGAACGCCTCACGTTCTACTGCTCCCCACTTCCACTGCTTATTTTTCTGGAGCACTGCACTCAATTTTGCTGTTGTATGTGCATAGTTTTTCTGAAACTTGCGATAAAAATTACATAATCCTAGGAAACTTTGTAATTGTTTAATGTTCTTCGGTTCAGGGAAGCGCATAATAGAGTCTACCTTGTCCGGATTCGCTGAGATTCCCTCTGGTGTGATGATAAATCCTAAGAAATTTATTTTTGTTTGTAGAAATTTTGATTTGTCCCAATTTATGGTTAGTCCTCCTTCCTTTAATTTTGCTAAAACATAACCCAAGTGATCTAGGTGTTCCTCAAAAGTTCTCGACGCAATCAATATATCGTCGACGTACACTGTCAGAAAATCCAAGTCTTTAGGTTTCAAAATTTGGTCCAAACACTTTATGAAGCTGGCTACGCTGGTATTCAATCCAAATGGTAAACGCCGAAACTGATAATTTTTACCATTAAACAAAAATGCTGTGTATTTCCTGCTTACCTCCGCCAATGGTACTTGCCAATATCCTGCTGTGAGATCAAGTGATGTCATGTATTTCAGTCCACTAAATTTCTGAAGTATCTCGTTGATTGACTCTGGTGATTCCCGGTCTGGTATTATAATCTGGTTGATCCTCCTCGCATCTGAACATAACCTTACTCTACCATCCTTTTTTATTACTACAACCAGTGGGTTTGAATAATGTGATACTGACCTCTCGATTATTCCTCCTTCCATCATCCTGTCCAGCTCCTCTTGCACTGCTCGTCGTTTGGAGTAAGGCACGGGATAACTTCTCTGCATGAAAGGTGTATGTTCCCGTATCTGCAATATACATTCGTAACCTTTTGCCCTTCCTGGAACATCGGCAAACACTCCCTTAAACTGCTCCACCACTTGCCACAACGACGCACGTTGATCATCCCTTATCACCTCACCTCCACTACAAAATTCATCCGCCCTTATCTCCCATACTGCATTATTAATATTACCCATTTCATTTTCAAAACTCTCCATATACTCTACTTCTCTACATGCATTTATTCTAGTCTCTGTATCACTCTCGCCTACCCGTTTTTGTAGTATTTTCACCCCTTTTATTGTAGTTTTATCTAATACTTGTTCAAAACTATCCCTTACAGACCGATCACCCCCATCTAACTCTACTATTTTCTCCTTAAAATTTACAACAGCTTTGTTTCTTTGCAGGAAATCATTACCCAATATAATGTCTAAACTTAACCCTTTTACTACCAAAAACGTGTTCTCAAATTCTGTGTCATTTATCAAAAAACTTAAGTGTATCTGTTTTGTTATTCTCTTACTGCGTACTCCCGTAACACCTACTACTGTAACCCCTGCTACTGGTAAAATCGGAATATTCTTTTTAACTTCTCTTAACTCTCCTAAAATGTTTTCTGCAATAACAGAAATCTCGTTACCTGTGTCTACAAGTGTTCTATAATTCTTATTCTCTATTGTTACCTGTATCTCAGTCAGTCCAGCTCTCACCTCGCTTGTGGTGTTGTTTTCTTCTTCTAATAAGTCTGCTACTATGTCTGCTTTAATCACGTTGCTCTGGACATCCTCCAACGGTTGGACCTCATGTGCTCCCCTGGACAGTGGTCTGGTCTGTGCTACCGCTGTCTGTTCTAGTTTTCCTGTTGTTGTCTGTGGTTGCTTGTGGTTGGTCCTTGGGGGCCCCTCGGCAATCCCTGGTTATGACTGGGTGTTCCTCTGGTATGCGGTGCTCCTATGTTTTGCTGTCCGAACTGCTTTGTGTCGTCTCTCCCCCTCTGGTCTTCTCTTGGTAATTTACATTTAAAACATTGTTGTCTGTTGGCTTAGTTCTCGCATCTACACCTGGAACAACTCCATTCACCTGATTGATGGAAACCAGTTCTATGCATATTATTATTATTCCCGTGATAATTATTTCTCTGGTGATTAAACTCTGTGTTATTATTATTATTATTATTATGTAAGGGTCGCCTACCCACTTCTCGATTTCTAATGCTCTGTAATATATCTAATATTCTCTCCAGCTCGTTGATATCTTCAATCTCTTTTGTCATTAAGGTGGTTTGCACTTCTCTCGGTAAGTGCTTACTTACATGCCTAACAAAAGATTTGAAGGGTATCTGTGGCTCTAGGTATTTGGCCTCATTGTACAGTTTCGTCACGTATATTGTTATTATTATTATGTTCTATGAAATTACCCGCTCCCATGATACAGCTTCTTAAGATTTCTTGTTCTTCTTCTGTCCAATATTTCCCCTTAAATGCTTTTTCGAACGTCTCATAACAACAGTCCCATTCTAACCTATGTGCTTCTGCCCATACTATAGAACTACCCTTAAAACATTTTATTATCTTGGTTAGTTGTACTTCCCAACTACTATTACTGAAACGGTTGTACTCTCGGGTTTGGTTCACGAATCTCATTGGGTGTATTGCTCAATTCTCATAGCTGAGTCTCTAACTCTATCTCGTTGTATAGATCTCTAGTTATTATCACTCTTCCAGTGGCCCCGGTGAGTTTTTTGCTAATTTCCCCCCGTAACTCATTCTTCACACTGGTTAAATTATTTTCGATTACAGTAAATTTGTCATACATATTATTACTAATTTGTAAATTGAACTCATCTATTTCTCTAAACTTACTTTGTATAGTACTTATTTTACAGTTGGTACTAGTTGCATGCTCTGAAATGGCTTTATCTACTGTTTCTATATTTTCTGTTATACTTATTACATTTGACTCAAAATTTTCTAACTGATTTTGTAACACATTTGTTTTAATGTCTATTTGTTTGCTTATTTCAAAATTGGTTTTCATCTCTATCTGATTATCTGTAGTAGCTAAACATTTATTTTCTATCTCTTTACTTTGTGTCTCTATTTGGTTTTGGATTTTCTGTACTACATTATGCATTTATTTTATTGATTCTATCGTCTAAATCATTTATCTTGGTGTCAAATTTCTGACTAACTCCTTCTACTGCTTGTTTTTGACTATTCTCACAACGTATGTTTATCTCATTAATTCGTTTATCAAAATTAAAGTTTTGTTTTTTAATTTCGTCTTTTACTTCATTCAATTATCGAACTTCTCATTTTGTTCGTTGAATTTCGCATTTAAGTTACTATATTTGACATTAGAATCGCTCTGTTGTTCATCGAACTTATTATTCATGCTACACATCATGCTATATAGACGTGTTAACATCTCATTTGTATCAGGTTTTTTGTTTTCATATCGAGTTGATATGGGTGTTTCTTGTACTCTGTCTATCGATTCGGTCACACTAGACTCGATCTGATTTATTGGCGTTGAACAAACACATTGAATGGATATTTGGTCATTTACACTGACATCTATATTTTGATCTGCCATTCTGATAAAATTTTGTCAAAATATTTTTATTTTAAATTGTTGCTTTATACCGATCTACTTACTAACAACATAACCTCTTAATCACGTGTTATGTTCTATCTTACTTCGCTACCCAACCTGTTTCTGTTATCTGGCTTATTTATATAATTGGGATTTTATATCGAGTCCCTGTTCGGGCGCCATTTGTATAATTACAGACTAATACATTTATGATATTTATCAAAAATAATGTTTGATAGTTATGTACTTACCACTATTAATTTCTCACTAGGGTCCCAAGGTTTGTTCTTAAGCGAGACCAGAAACAGTGTGGGGTACGAAATAAAGACTCTAACGACATGTATGTTGAAAAGAAAACTTTTGTTTTAATTTTTTCTAAATTATCATTATTCACAGTTACAACACCACAATGGAGTCTTATATCTACCAAGACGGCGGCTGTGCAAACCGCTTAAATAATTATTTATTAACTTTCATTATTCAAATTTTGTAAGTGACTTGACACAAAGTCATTTTAAATAGTCTACAGTTATATTTAAGTTGATTTACTACGTTTCTCAAAAAGAACATAAACCAACGCCTCAATCTCTGTTAGAATGCCGGCATCACTCTCTCTCTATCTCTCTCTCTCTCACACACACTCTATATGCCCCATACATTGGTACATTTAACTGATATCATTTGAGCTCATTTAATTGCTTAATAGAATTGTAATTTTGAATTTTGTTGTTTCTACTTAGCCATCGGTATTCCTCCTCGTCGCCACGTGTTACACTGAAAGTATGTCCGAACGTTTATTAGTTATCACATTGTTATTTTGGGTTTATTCACTCCAGTTACTACATTTTTGAAATACCGCTTCACTCTTAGGTCGGTTTGCGCACTTTCTATAGTTAAAAGAAAACATTTGGGGCCCACAAGTCTTTTGTCTACCCGGCCGGGTCTAAAATTATTTTCCGACTGAAGCGGAGAGCACCAAAAACTTCCCCTCTACCACTGGTTGCTTACAGGAAACGCACTGCCTCCAGGTTATAAATTTTTTGGTAACCGTTCACAGTGCATGGCTTTCTGGATGTGCCACATGGTTATTATTGTTGCAAGTCGACGATACGGAAGGCTTTTGTAGGTGTGGCTTTGATTTAATTTCCGTCATCTCGGACGCACATGGTAATGAGATATTACCATTACGGCATCGGTTTTACGGCTTGAGGCGTAGTTGCTGGGCCCCGCATCATGTGTGCGCGTAGCTGTATGTGACAAACACTTGATTTCATGACAGAGTGTTGCATTCCAAACTACACTCTACTCCAAAAGTTTACGTAGCTGTTCTTTGTTCAACTGCAGTCGTATTTTACATGGGACTGGTAATCACACGTTTAAATAAATTTAATAAAATAAAAATCCCATTTTGACATATGAAGCACAATAAAATTAATTGTCTGTACCAATCTTTTCCTATATTGATTTATGTACTGTCACATGATTTATATTATAATTTATAGTTTACTTTAATGATTATAAACATTTATGACTAAATGCATATTTGTCTGTGTTTGATAATTGTGAACAAAATTACATGGTAAAACAAAAATTAAGAAAACTAAAAGTTGTTGATCAGTGTAATGGCTGATAGTTATAGGAACAGAATGTGGATATAGTGATATTGGTGGCTGATGAATTACCTTTTATTTGCAGCGAAAAAGAAAGAAGAGGAAGAAGATTCGTCATGGTGCCTTTTGAATGTGTCTGTCTGTGATTTTGAAACTTTGCCAAATAAATGACAAAATTTGTGAAATACGATTTTTGTCTTTTTAGAGATAAAGGTTTGTAAAATGCCTTATTGCAACGGAAACGTGCATTTTTTAAATACAGATGCACTTGTGTATATTTACATTATTTAATTTTTTTAGGCTGTACAGACTTAATAAAGTTAATTTTCTTACATGGATTTTATGCTGTCCACTCGAAGGGGAATGAAGTTTTAAAAATGTTACGACATTATTTAAAAAGTTTGTTAAAGTACAACCAGATTTTGACATCAGTTTATTTCAGTCAGATGCCAGCGCCCATTTCTGTAAAAACTATACTTATTCAGTAGCATATCTAGAATTTGGTCAGGGGGGGTGTCCAGTCGAGTCGGCTCTATACAAAAGAAAAAAACAAATTATGAGTATAACACTACCGAGTTGGAACACAAAGTTTTTTATTGGTAAAATGTGAAATTTTTACCTTATAGCCTGAACCAGTGTTTGCTTATTGTAAGCTTCGTCAGAGGCTCCCACTGGGAGCGCTGTCAATCTTGATTTTGATGACGGCACCATGATTTTTACCAATAAAAAACTTTGTGTTCCGAGTTGGTAGTATTATACTTATAATTAGTTAGTCAACGGACATGTCATGGACAACAAAATCCAAGAAAAAAACAAGTTAAGAGTAACAAAATGCTGTGTAATAAACTTGTTTGTAGGCTTATATTAAAAAAAGGCTTATCCTGTATCAGTGTAGATGTCTGAGAAATTAATAAAACAGCTTAAAAATTAAGAGAAAAACAAAATTTCTCTACAACTTTTGACCCTCTGGAAGGGGGTCCAGTCCTTTTCATCCTGTCTGTAGCATAAACATGTAGGGCATAAACATGCCCTTGTACTGTGACGGTACAACAGGGGTAGGTTTTATTCCCTATATTTAAAATCTGTAGAAAACCATTTTGGGTAACATTTGTTATTAAACACCCTATAGTTGAAACCGTACGAGGCAGAGGCAGTCACGGGTGAACAATGGAATGTGGAAGAGCGCGCGTGTGTGCCACCTTTTGAGACATGTGCTCAGAGGACATGAAAGGGCATGAGAAAATATGTAATTTTCAACCCAAAATTCGTCACGGAAGTAAGGTGAATTATTTCCGCTAGACGCTTTTGAACCAATCAGCGAACGAAAAACAAGCAAGGCGCCGTATCAGACCACGAGGTGGAAAAAGCAGCGCATTGAAACAAAACCACAATGAAAGTTTAATAACAGTTTAATGTGGTCGAAGTGATGATAAAAGTGAAAGTGAACGGCATGATGGTGGAACAATTTGTATAGCAAGAGAAGTTAAGTGCAGTGAGAAAATACATTTAGTTTTTGGCCAAAAGATTATAAATAAATCAATAAGAGCTCTTTAATAAAACGGGGGGGGATTAAAGAGTTGTACAGAGTATGAGTGAGAGAGGGTGAGAAAAGTACTGGCTCATCAAATGATTATTTAGTAGTAGTTGATAGTAACTATGTAACTTTTTATATATTTTTAATTAATTACAAATGTTCTTAAACTCCCACTTACCTTCTATTTGTCACTCTCTGGCCAGATCGTCTAGTGGTCTAACCCTATTTCGTACAGCGAATTTACCAGCACAGAAAATGAAATTAGGTACTTGAAATAATTATTCTAACACACATATATATATATCAAGTGAAAATAATGTAATGGATTCATTCTTTTTAATACATTTCTTTATATTCTCTTTTCAAATTTCTACTCTTTATCTTTTCTTTGAACAAATAAGTTTATTGATGCTAATGTTACATCGGAAATTTAATATAGCTTTCCTACTCTAGTTAGCTTAAATATTTCTTTCTTATATCTATAGATAAGACAGCCCAGTATCTGCACATTCTCTCATTCACACCCATACCATATTTAATATAGCGCTTTTTTTTTTTTTTTAAATTCTCATAATTAAATTGTGTAATATACGGTTACGTGGTATCGGCGTCCCTGCAAGGCACTTGTTGATATCGAGAAATTTTGTTCACTTTTGTCCGAATGTTTCCCACTGTTAATTTTGAGTACTTTAGTTCGTTTTAGTCACTGTTAACTGAACTCATACTCTTGGTATAACTCCGTGTTTTGTTATTCGTTCACATTATAAACTTTTGAAGATATTACACTAAAGTTTAGGCTCACGCCTATGTGTTCACCCAGCCGGGGAAAGGTTTCTTAGTCGACTCACTTTTAACTATTTTCCCATTTTTAATAATAGCTAACACTTTGCCCAGCCGACGACGCACGCCACTAATCGCGTCCACTGCCTTCAGATGTTAATAGTCGACTGCTGAGTTTTTTGCGCACACGCAGCGAAAGAATGTACCAGTTCGTGCTGTTTCTTGTGTGAACGTTGGCCGAGGGGTGCGCCCTTACACATTCCCAGACGCTTTAATAGCTTTTGTACCTCGTACGGCTGGTTACGCATGAACTACAAGGTGTTCCAAAAGTCGAAATTTCGTGATCAAAATGTTCAGCTTGGGTTGGTTACAAATTTTTTAAAATTATTTGGAAATTAAACTAAACCTCTTGGTTTGTACCGTTACAATACCCCCCCCCCCAATGAGAGATCTTCTGCCGAAACAGAATAAATCTCGTTGCTAAACCCCTAAGAGGATCGGTGAGTATGTGGTGCCAATAACCCCCCATTAATTCTTAATGCATCATGGGTAAACTACCCCCCTAGCTCGGCGACTATGGCTGCACCTGAACGAGATTACTGGACTTCTTTATTCGAGATCCCAACACCATAAAATCGGACCGATACTCACCATAGTACACCCAACCTTCCAACATTCCGCCCATAAAATCGAAACCTTGGCCTTATACCATGCCAGATCCTCAACCGATATGTTTCCCCTTACCATGCACACTGGGTTGCCTTTAGCAAAATACTGGGTGCATACACATTTCATTATCGATTACATATTACGTCCATTTACATTAAAATAAACTTCACAAGCATTCTATAATTGCTTCTACATGAAGTAATTCTCCCTTTCCAAACAACAAAATGTTTTCTGATATTATTTCAAATTAAATTCAATTAATTAAATTTTATTCCACTAGTCAAAACAATCTGGGTCCATAATCAAAACCCATTTCCACGTTAGTCTACTTTATTTCTTTCCATTCCTTAATTCATTGCAAATTTTAAAATCTTCCAAAATTATCCAAAATCTTTCAAATACATTTACTTTATTCTTCTGACATTACTCACACTTATAATAAACAAATAAATGATATAATATAATAAACAATGCCATAACAAACAAATTTATTATAATAAATTTATAATAAACAACCTATTTCTACCGTAAATTCAAAATAGCTACGCTTGATTACAAAGATAACATAAGATATACATCGGGAATCAGCTGACCTCTCTTCCACTGATAGTGAACCTCAAAATCTAACATAAACTTCTTTACTGCGTTTTTTTTCAAAAAAAATTATCTTGTTATTAAAATTTATTATTCCCTCCTTTACTTATATAAAAAAAACTACAAATCAATTATGAGGCATATATTACATATCTAACCCCAATCATCAGCTGATCTCTCTGGGTCAGGTTGATGACCTTACCCTAGATACACTTCAAAATTATACAATATAAAATATATGACATATGTTTATAATACTTACACTCTAACATAGTAAAATAATAATACAATAAGACATGATAAATTCCTTAGCATAAAATCATCATATGGAGCAAAACATGGTTGCATCAATTCCTTCTGAGTTAATACTTAGTTAATACGGTTACGTGGTATCGGCGTCCCTGCAAGTCACTTGTTGATCTCGAGAAATTTTGTTCACTTTTGTCCGAATGTTTCCCACTGTTAATTTTGAGTACTTTAATTCGTTTTAGTCACTGTTAACTGAACTCATACTCTTGGTATAACTCCGTGTTTTGTTATTCGTTCACATTATAAACTTTTGAAGATATTACACTAAAGTTTAGGCTCACGCCTATGTGTTCACCCGGCCGGGGAAAGGTTTCTTAGTCGACTCACTTTTAACTATTTTCCCATTTTTAATAATAGCTAACACTTTGCCCAGCCGACGACGCACGCCACTAATCGCGTCCACTGCCTTCAGATGTTAATAGTCGACTGCTGAGTTTTTTGCGCACACGCAGCGAAAGAATGTACCAGTTCGTGCTGTTTCTTGTGTGAACGTTGGCCGAGGGGTGCGCCCTTACACATTCCCAGACGCTTTAATAGCTTTTGTACCTTGTACGGCTGGTTACGCATGAACTACAAGTGTTCCAAAAGTCGAAATTTCGTGATCAAAACGTTCAGCTTGGGATGGTTACAAATTTTTTACAATTATTTGGAAATTAAACTAAACCTCTTGGTTTGTACCGTTACAACTGTTCATTATTAATTTTATTGTAAGCATGCATTTATAATTTCACATAAATAATGTTGGTATGGAATAGCTTGTGAAGAAAAGAGAGAGGGAGAATTGAAGTTTGAGATATAATAAAAACCGAGGTTTACTTAGCATAACATGCGTTAGGCTTAGTCATTTCGCCTGTAACCATTTCCTATACTTTGTGCTAAAAAACTCATCTAACGACTCGTGGAATTTTCTGAGGTAAGTAAAGTCAGATAGCAAAATTATATAAAGTTTGTGCAATGGGAAGAGTATAAAAGTTTACACGTTAACTTAAATGAACATGTTGGCGGCCCTGAAGTTCTTTGGTATTTAAAAGGTAAGTCTGCGAGAAAAGATCGCATAAAGTAAGTAAGATTCCTCCTCCTCCTCCTCCTATGGCACTACAGCCCTTGTTGGGCCCTGGCCTCCTTCAATTTTCCCCCCCATTCTCCTCTGTCAGCAGCCATCCTCCTCCAGGAACGCACTTTCAATATTTCTCTTGCATCCTCATCCACTGCATCCTCCAATCTTCTCCTTGGTCTTCCCACTGGTCTTTTTCCATGGATTCTGGTATACATTAGTTTTTGTGGTATCCTTTCTTCTCCCATCCTGGCTACATGGCCAGCCCACCTTAGACGCTGTAGTTTTATGTACCGTGTTAGCGGTGGTTCTTTATACATTTGATACAATTCAAAGTTATATCTTATTCTCCAGCCATGTATGTCATTAACTGGTCCCAGGATTCTTCGTAATATTTTTCTTTCAAAGGTATCGAGAGTGTTTGCTGCTTTGGAGTTCAGGATACACGTTTCGCAACCATAGGTTAGGATGGGTCTTATTATTGATTTGTATATCCTTAGTTTCGTGTTTCTGTGGATATCTTTGGATCTGAAGATACTTGATGTGGCGAAATACGCTTTATTGGCTTGGACTATCCGGTTTCGGATTTCGGCTTCTTCTGTGCCATTTTTTTCTAATATGGTTCCCAAGTATTTAAATTTGTCCACCTTTTCGATATTGTCGATTGTTCCGTAGTTTCTTTGTCTTCTAGTCTGCACTAATATTTTTGTTTTATCTATGTTGATTTTGAGGCCTATATTGCTAGCATTTTCTTTGAGTTCAGAATACGTTTCCTCTGCTGCATTTTTTGTCCGACACATTATGTTGATGTCGTCCGCATAGGCTGCTAATTGGACCGATTTGTTTGTTAGTACATTGTTTCTTCCTACTGACAGTTTTCTGATCACATATTCTAAAGCTAGATTAAACAAGGTCGGGGCCAGCCCATCTCCTTGTTTTAACCCTCGATTGATTACAAATCCTTCTGTCTTGTGTCCTTGTATTCGTACCTGAGCTTCTGTATTAGTCATTGTCAAGTTTATCATCCTTACCAGTTTCACTGGTATGTCGAATTCGTATAAAATATTAGATAGTTTGTCCCTATCTATCGAATCATAGGCTTGTCTAAAATCAACAAAAATGTTATAGACGTCTATATCTTGTTCCCACGCTTTACTCAGAACTTGTCTGACTGTATATATTTGATCTATGGTGGATCTTCCTTTTCTGAAACCGGACTGGTATTCGCCGATAATCTCTTCAGCATATGGCTGTAATCTTTTATTGATTATGTATGTAAAAATGATATATCCGGAGCATAGTAGAGAGATTCCTCTGTAGTTCTGGCATGATAGCTTGTCCCCTTTTTTATGTATAGGACATATGATGGTTTTCCTCCAATCGTCAGCGATTTGTTCTGTACTCCATATAGTGAGTATTAAGACATGCAATTGTTCCACGAGTTTTTTTCCCACCCCACTTAAATAGTTCAGAGGGAATTTCGTCAATTCCTGGAGCTTTGTTATTTTTCTGTGCTTTAATTGCCTCTTGTATTTCCTGCATTGATGGTGGCGGTTCGTCATCGTGTTCATTTCATCTTCTAGGCTCTTGTCTATTTCTGTCTTTTGTTTCGTCCGTTAGGAGCCTTTTGAAGTATGTTTTCCACATTATCTTAATTTCTTCTATGTCACTGATTATTTCTCCATTTTGATTTTTGCATAGATTTGTATTTGGTTTATATCCTTGTTTTAAATTTTTAATAAATTTATATGCATCTCGTGAGTTATTTTCTATAAAGTCTTTTTCCATTTTCAGTATTTTGTTATTCTCGAACTTTCTCTTTTTCTGTCTGCAAGTCTTATCTGCCAGCTTCCTTTTTATTCTGAACTCTTCTTTTCTTTCTCGTGTCCGTCTTGTCATATATAATCTGTGTGCTTTGTTTCTTTCTCCAATTGCCCTTTTGCACTCTTCGTCAAACCATTGGTCCATTTCTTTTCCTTTGTTTATTCCTAATATTTCTTTTGCCGCTGTTTTTGTAGTGTTTTTAATGTTTTCCCAGTGTGATTCTAATGTTGGGTTTTCCTTGTCTTGAAGTTTTTCGCTGATTTCTTTTTCAAGTTTATCCCGGATGTCTTGGTCTTTCAGTTTATCTATGTTTAATCTTTCTTTTCTCTCTGTTTTACTGCTTTTGTTCTGGTTAATTTTGCACCTAAAAGTAGTTTGCACTAGCATATGATCTGAGTTACAGCATGCCCCTCTTCTGCTTCTTACATTTAATATACTTGTTGCTGCCCTTTTGTCTATCAGAACGTGGTCTATCTGATTTCCTGTTTCTCCGTCTGGAGATATCCACGTTATTTTATGTATATCTCGGCGGGGGAAGTATGTTGAGCTAATGACCATATTTTTACTAGTCGCAAAGTCTATTAGGAGGTTTCCGTTCTCATTGGATTCGCAATGCAGGCTGTGTTTTCCAGTTGTTCCTATGTATTCTTCTTCTTTCCCGATTTTGGCGTTCATGTCTCCTATAATCATTTTTATGTCATTTCTAGGTGCTGAGTCATATATTTATTCTTACTTTTGGTAAAATTCTGTCTTTAAAATCTCATCTTGGTCTTCTGTGGGACAGTGCACATTTATTATTGTAAGATTAAAGAAATGAGTTTTTATTCTGATTTTGCACATCCTTTCATTGATTGGTGTAACATCCTTTATATGTTGTTTTATTTTGTTATCTATAATAAAGGCTACTCCAAATTCTCTTGTTCCACTATTTTTTCCACTTTGGAGTATAGTGTGCCTCTTCGTGTCTCTTATTCCTTGTCCTAACCATCTTGTCCCTTGTATTGCGGCGATTCTAATTTTATATCTTTCGAGTTCATCGCAGAGTTCTCTTTGTGCTCCGGGTCTGTTCAATGTTCTGACGTTCCATGTTCCTAAAGAGTATTCCATATTTCTTTGCCGTAGTCGTTGCCATTGTTTCCGTCCAATCCGAGGCTTTCTTGAAGATTCCGTGGTGTGGTATTTTTTCCGGGGGTAGGTTACCGGCCTACCGCCCAACCCCCAACCTGGAGGACCAGGGATTTTTCTGTTAGGATTCCCTTCCCTTAGCCGATGGGTCCCAGTTTTCTGGTGCCGGGAACTCGCCATTCACCCTCTCTCGTCTGCTACATTACGTACTCAGGGGCCACGTGACTTTCGTCTTCGAGAACGTGAGAGTAGGATTTGTGGGTAGAACTGAGTTCCCTTCCGGGAATCTCTGACTCTCTCGTCAGAAACAGTTGGCGTTTCTCAGAGTTTTAGTGTTGCATAGTAATCGGGATCCTATACAACCTCCAAGACCTGTAACCCACCTTTAGCCCCCAGGTAAGATTCTGGCAGTGTAAATTTAGGAAAAAAATGTTTTTTCTTTACAAGTGGCGACCCTGCCAGGATATTCGTATAGATATTATATGAATTAGACCTGTTTTGAAGCACAGAAAATAGGATTTGGGTAACGGCGTATTTGTGAAATTATTGCATATGTCAAACGTACATTTTATGGTTGTTTTGGTAGCATAGCATACGAAATTATTGTGTGGTTACTTTTATGTTTGTATATTGATTACGATTTTATGTGTTGAGTATTTTGAATTAATGTGTATAATTATCGTGTATTAGGAGGGTTGTAATTGTTTTATATAAAGGGTATATTATAAATAATTTTTTTAACATGACGGAAGGACAGGAAGCCGAAGTAGGGGTAACTAGGGAAGATAAGATAATGAATTTGTTGAGCACGATACATAGTGATTTTAATAGACATGCGGATGAGATTATTAATAAAATGAAGGAATACATAATTAAAAATGAAGTGATAGAGGACAAGACAAGTGACAATTATAATGGGGAGAGAATTATGAATAATAATGATGATAGTTTAAGTGCAAATAAAGTAGTATTGAAAAGGTAAGTAGGGGTGAGAATAATGGTGATATAATTAAAAATGTGGTGTTAGAGAGTAAAGTTGTGAATAATGATACTCAGTTTACGCAGTATATTGGGAATCCAATGGAACGTTGAAAGGGATAACTTTTTATCCAATGGAACGTTGAAAGGGATAACTTTTTATACACCGTTAGGGGTGATGATAATTTGACCGTGTTCAACAAGAGAAGCGTGTTGTCGGTCATCGCCGGGATCTATGATCCATTAGGTCTGATCGCACCCATCACATTTTACTGCAAGCATTTCGTGCAACAGTTGTGGTTGGCGGGCACAGATTGGGACGAACCCCTATCTGGGTCATTAGCTAATCAGTGGTTGGAATTATACGCTCAATTAGTCTCCGACACTCATTTTAAGATTACGAGGTCGGTTAAGAGTTCGAACAATTACCCAATTAGTTCATTACAGCTGCACGGATTCACCGACGCTTCGGCTAAAGGTTACGCGTGTTGCATTTATGTGCGGGCGGTCTATTCGAACGGCGCCATATCGTCAAACTTGTTGTGTGCCAAATCTAGGGTCGCGCCGCTGAAACAGATAACGCTACCACGTCTTGAGCTTTGTGCTTGTTTATTGCTGGCGCAATTAACGTCCAAGGTTTTAAACGCCATCAACTACAATTTTGACGGACTATATCTCTATTCGGACTCGATGATAGCGTTGTATTGGATACATCAACAATCTTCCCGCTGGAAAGTATTTGTGGCCAACCGTGTCGCGGAAATACAGCGTCTTGTTAGCAGCAGGGGAACTTGGCATCATGTAGTATCAAATGACAACCCTGCCGACATTTTATCGCGCGGTTGCCTCCCTCGTAGTTTGCACTGTCATACTCAATGGTGGCATGGTCCGTCCTGGTTAGCGCATGAGTCAGCATCATGGCCAGTCAGCGCTTTCGACATTAATACTCCCTGTACTTATCCCGACCTTGAGCAGGAACGTCGCAAGCAGGTTCAAACCTCACTAATTGTAGCGTCCTCAACACAGAGTTATGTTGAAAATTATTCATCACTTACTAGGCTTATTCGCGTCTTTGCATATTGCCGCAGATTTTTTCGCAATTCTAGGCTCGCGGTTGTTGACAGAGACACGTCCTTTTTGTCGGCTCAAGAATTGTCTGACACGCTCTTGATTTTTGTCCGGCAATCTCAGCAGTTGCATTTCGGCGTAGAAGTTATGGAACTTGAGGCACACCGGTGCCTTCCTCGCAGTAGTAAAATTCTTGCTCTCAACCCATTCCTGGATGAATGAGGCATTTTAAGAGTGGGTGGACGCTTGCAATTCTCCCCACTTAGCTACGCGAGTAAACACCAAATAATTTTGCACCCGCACTCTCATCTCACGCGATTAATAATTGAGTACGAACATATCCGTTTGTTGCACGCTGGAGTGCAATCAACTCAAGCTTCGCTCAGGCGAAAATATTGGATCATACACGACAAATCCTATATCCGCTTAGTGATACATAAGTGTGTCACTTGTTTTCGTTTCCGGGCTAGAGGCGCGAATCAGCTACTAGGTCGGTTACCCCCTTCTAGGGTCACGCCTTCTAGGCCATTATCACAGTCGGCCGTGGACTACGCCGGTCCTGTACTTTTGCGCCATGGCGGGCAGCGCTCTAAGTCCACGACCAAGGCATACATCGCGTTATTCATATGTGTGTGTGTGTGTGTGTGTGTGTCTAGGGATTATCTGCACCAGCTGCAGCAGCGCAATAAATGGCGCACCCCGTTAAGGAATTGGAATGTCGGACAGCTTGTCCTCATTCTGGATGACAATTCCCCCCCCTCTAGAATGGAAGCGTGGGGTAATTACCAATGTTTTTCCGGGTCAAGATTCCTTAGTACGCGTCGCAGAAGTTCGCACCGCGCTAGGTATCTTACGCCGACCCATCCACAAATTATGCCCCCTTCCGGTGGCAACAAACTAATCGTATGCGTGCCATACGAGACATACGAGGTGTGTGTGTGTGTGTGTGAGTGTGTGCGTGTCACATTGCCTGGACTACGCCCGGGACATTCCCCGGGCGAGCATACAAGTCAATTGTATCATAAACATTGTAAGTATCATAAGCATTGTAATATTGTTTACGTGCCGCTAGCTATTACTGCAATAGACCCACGCTCCCGTTTGGGAACCAGAGCTTATATATGACTGTGTTTCATATGTACTATCAATTATTATGGATGTTGTGTAGTGTCATATGTTTATATAATTCAAGTTCCGAGAACTACAGGTGTTACTTATGGTGTCAATTATTCTATGTATGTATTGTATTTTCTAATGGACATTATGATAACATTATGTACGTACATTATTATGTTTCTATTATTTCTATTACTATATATGAAGCAGTGTTCAAGATGGTTTCTCTTATATAATTTAAAGTTGTCATTTACGTTTGTCAAGGTTTAAATATATGTATTTCTTATCCATATGTTATGCTTCAAGAGAGATCATGTTTAGTTATGTAAAGGCTCGTTTTTATCATGATTTTTATTTTTTGTACCTTTTCTAGCACAGAAATTGTTTTGTTTTGACTTTGAGCTTGTGTTAGCTTAATGAATTTTGTTTTCTACAAATTTTATGTTAGAAGTGACAAGAGTCAATTTAATGTATAAGCCTTTAAGTGTATTATGTATTGTTTATATATATATATATATACATTGATAATCTTTGTAATATACTGTTCTCAGTTAATGTTTAATGTACAAAATCGTCCCGATTTTGGCGGGCAGTATGTTTAAACTTTGTACTTGTTTGTCAGCTGTACGCAGTGTACTACTGCAATGCGGCACGAGCGGATGACGTCACGCGCTTATCAAACGCTGCCGCCGGTCATCACGGCCGTCGGGAGACAAGTTTAGTTTAGTTTCTAACAAAGCTCCGAGCGCAACTCTCGTAAAACACTTCTCTTCCAGCCGCGGCTTCTGGACAGTGGTGATGAAGTATTAGTGGAAATAGAAATTATTAATGAGATAGTGGTTGATGAGATTGAGACAGACTGTGACGAGAGGTTAGGTTGGCAAAGGGCAAACTTTCCCTGTTGTTTAAGTGGAGTAAAGACTCCACAAGTGGTTTACGAGGACAGAGTTTCCTCTAGAGGTTGTGTGAGAGATGAGGTGTCTCTAAATGGTCCCTTAATTTTTTGTGGTAAAACTGATAAAGCCAGGAAGTGTTATAGTAATTTTGTGGTGCCCTCTGCGTGGAGTGAGAAAGTAAGATGTGGTTGTGTAAGCGATTTTGAGAGAGAGAAAGAGGTAGAAATGTTTAAGTTAAAAAGAGGTTATGGAAAGTTGGTAGAGATGTTAAATAGTAACAGAATTAATAAAATGAAAGACTTACCTTGGGGAGTAATGAGTACAGAAATAACAAAATGAAAATAGTATTATTGAGAATAACCACTTACTTTGCAATGTAACTGGTGTATTAGTAGATGGCTATTGTGATGAGATGATTACGTATCAAATTATGACACATAAAAATAATGGAGACTAGACATTACCCAAAGTACCCAAAGTAGACATGGCATATGATAAAATAATAATGGGGAAGAACCCTGTGAATTATTATTATGGGAGAATGGATGGAATGAATTCAAATGGTTATTATATTAATGGTAATAATATAATGAATTTAAATAAAAATGAAAATTGTTATATTAAAATAAGATTAATTTTCGATGATGGTGGTTAGACAGTTATTGTTAATGAACATTTAATTATATGAAAGTAGTGGTTGTAATTACTGGACTGAATAAGGTAATGATTTTTGTTGTTGTAAACAATGACATTTAATGAAACAGGTTGTATATAAAGTTGTATTGTATTTACATGTGTTAGATGTAATTATGCAGTAAGGTCATGTTGTTATGTGGACATTGTATTTAATGTAGTCAATTTACAGGTTAGTTTGAGGTCATGTCAGTAATAATATTTTGTTTGAAGTGAATAATTAACAGTATGTAATCATGAAGCTTTATAATGAAAAATTAAATTAATGTAATATGTTTAAAAGATAGGAATTTGGTAGTCAATTTGAAAGTTTTGATTTGAAGGTTATAAAAATGATAAATGAATTTTATTATGAAAGTAAATAAATGCAAGATGGAATTAAATGAATTGAAATTAATTTGAAAGATGTAATTAAAGTAACTTACAGTGTTTTGACTATAATGTAATTAAAATTTATGTGAGAGGATTTAATGAATGTAAAATGTTTTAAGTAATGCAATTAAAGCAATTAATTAAAAGAGATGGTCTAATTAATTTAAAAGATGGAAATATGTGTAATAAATTTGAATAATATATTTTTGATGTGAAATGGATAATAAATGGTAGACAATTAAAATTAAATGATTAAAATGTTTAATTGAAAGTCAAAGTTGAAGTGACAATGCAAGATAAACAGTTAAAATGTTTAATCAATAGAAATTGAAATTAAAAGTTGTGTAATGCTAGTAAATTTTATTCCAATTCAGAGATGAAATGTTTTATGTTAACCTGAGGTTAGTAATGTTTATTTTGAGTCTAGGTTTTTGTGAAATTTAATGTTTATTTGCTTAGGATGTAATTATGTATTGCAACGATACAGCCATATGCTGTATTAAGCATTGATTTAAATAAATATAAAATTTGTAAAATTATTATAAGTTTGGGGTAAATGGACAGGTCTGGGATTGTAAAAATGTTTCATTGTTATACTAGGGGAGAAATTAACCTGTTCCAACAGGCAAAGAACACCTGCTTGATTGTATGTGTGTTACACGTGTATCTTGTGTGTGCTAGTGATGCATGTACAGACAGGAATCTCAGCTACCCTCCCCAATTAATTACTAAAATAATTATTTTAATTCACTGTGTGAAAACTAATTAGTGTATAAACAAACAAAAGGCACCAAAGTGTGTGTAAATTTTATAGTTATCCACAGTAAGAAAATGACGTTAATAGGACACACTACGCGAAGTCAGTGCGAAATAAATGTGCCAAAAATACGCAAATTACACTAAGACGCTCAAATTAATACAGTGAGTGCTTAATCAAATTAGCTATGATTTGTGCTATCTTGATTCCATACAAAACATTGCCATTTGCAAAAAATTGCAAATATATGAAAAGGTTTGGGAGTGGGGGCTATCATGTGATCTGCAGGTCTCGACAGGATAATTTTCGGAACCAACAGGTGCGGAATCTCAAGAGAATATAAATTAAGGGTTCGACTGGAAACCCTTCTCTTCTTTTCAAAACACAGTTGCAGTCGGACACGCTGTCTGTCGGCAGAACAGTTTATTTTGTTATAAGTCTCATCTATGAATGAATAAAGACGTTCAGTAATTATGTTTACAATATTACGGGAAATGTAGAGTATCGGGACCGTTTAAGTCAGCAAGAGTACCAACAGAGAAGCTACAAGAGCGACACGAGATGTTAGACGTTAGGAGATGCTTTTTAAATGCCTAACAGCCGTACGAGATCCACCTCGCAGCAGATAGTAATTCTCTGGGACGGACCACACACTACTGGAGAACGACGCTGGACTCTGGACATATCCAGGACCACGCCAAGCCAGAAGTAACGGAAACCCAACTCTGGACAACGCTGGACCCCGTCAATAAGTCGTAAGGTCATCAAAACTCGAGGTGACATCCATAATGCATTTATAAATGATTCTTTTAAAAGAGCTCATAAAGACTATATAAAGAGACAATGAATTAAAACAAAAAAGGTTATAATTAGAAATAATGTAATAGAGTCTTAGGTAAATGTTTTAGTCGTAAGAATGAGCGATCGCATATAGAGAAATAGAGAAAAAAAAGAGTTTAATTTTTTTATCGAAGCAAAATAATTGAAATGATTTGATATTTGCATTTTGTAGAAAAGAATAATTTAAATTTTTAATATGAAACAAATGCCAGTCTAAGAGTAAATAATATAATTTTGAATTTAATTTTTAAAAAAACATTTGTATAGACTGAGCAAGCTGAGGTCAGATCTGAGTAAATGAATTCAATTAAAATTACATTTAAATTTTATTTTGTTTTCGTAAATCACATTGAATAAATGTCTAGATTAAGATTATTAACATGTCTAGATTAAGATTATTAACATGTCTAGATCTACGAGTGTTTTAAATGTGTGTAACACCGTATAGCTTAAGAGATAAACACTTAATAATGAGTTGAGACCGAACTCGGTAATTCATGATTAAATTTGTATTACATTACATATTAGATTTTAAATTTGTCCCTGTTTGGGCGTCGACTGAGATCGTACTCAGTAACTAATGATTAATTTTGCGTTACCTTACCTTTATTTGGACGTCAAATGTAAATCTTGACGTTCATGTGAAAATTAAACAAGGTGTCGTCTAGTGTACTCGGCAGAGAAAAACAGGTCAATGCAAATAAACAAGTACATATTTATAAGAGCATATAAAACATTACTTTATTTCTTTAACATGACATTCATTTCTTTTTCTACGTATTTTTATATAATTATATTACGACATACTGTGATAGCCCATTATAGGATGTTATCAACTAAACATATTAAAGAAAACCAAATATTGAAAATACACATTATAATCGGTATACCTTAAATAATTAACGCAACCCAGTGTTTTTGTTCATTACATAATTTTCACACTCCCATACATACATATTTATACTATTTCTTTAAATCCCCATTTTATTTTTTAATTAATAGCTTTTTTTATTTTGTTTTATCAGAATTTAAACAGCTGTATAATATGTTAAAATCTGTTTAAAATATAGAAAAAGTTCAAAAGTTACTCATCCTCGTTGCTAATCCTTTCGCCACCAGTTCGAATTTTTGATTCGCCACTCCGATATTATTTTAAACTGTTAACATTGTTATTAATGAATGTCCACTTGTTTCTCACTCCGTTATTATTTGAAATACTTTTAAAACCACATTTTATATTAGTCGGTCGACTGGATATTTTGCTCGAGCCCTATTTATACAACCGTGCGTTAACACACCCGCGCGGCTGCGAGATCTTTTGTCGACTGAAGATTTTCAAAATGGCCAAAGATCTTCTGTGTGCGGCAACTTGCGTCGGGATTGGTGGAACGCATCTCGAGGAGCTTACGTCATCTAGCACCTGGTGAGAAGGAATTTTTCAGGCGTGCTTTTTCCGTGTGACCGTTGGCCGACTCACGCGCGCATACGCATGAATTCGCACCCCTTCTGTTAATTTACATTCCCAGACTCTTTAATTGCTTTTGTGCCTCGCACAGCTTGGTACGAGGGGGACTGCCAGGTGTTAAAAAATGTCATGCGTTTGTGATCAAAATGTTGTTCAGCTTAAGTTGCTACTACTTTTTTATAATTATTAAAGAATAAAATAAATCCCATTAGTTTGTCCCGTTACAATACCCCCCCCCCCCAATGAGAGGTTTTCTGTCGAAACAGAAAAACTCTCATTGCCTAAAAACCTAAGATGATCAGCCAGGATATGGCGCCAAAAACCCCCCTTTAATCCTTATTACAATCATGGGTAACTTACCCTTCTAGTCCGGTGACTATGGTTGCACCTGAATGACATTACTGGACTTCTCTGGTCGAGATCCCAACACCGCAAAGTCAGACAGGCACCCGCCACAGTATTACCAAACTCTGTAACATTCAATAAAAAATATCAATTATGGGCTTTTCAACATACCACATCCTTAACTGACTTGTTTCCTCTTAGTCGTACTGGTTTGCGTTAAGAAGCACTGGTTGCATCTATTCGTATATTCTTACCATACATATATTACATTTGTATACTCAAATAAACATTCTTATTTTAATTACCTTGAATCCGTCAGTGACTTCGTTCTAGCGTTTTTTATATGGACGCGTTTTGTGACATGTGTCACATCATCAGTAATCCTCGTCAAATGTTAAAATTCACATAAAACACATAAAAACACATTTGCACATATTTACTAAATCACAATAACGACACACACATAACACGATGTAACTTCGGCTCCGTTGGACCGGTCCGACCGCGCGTGTAGTTGCCAAGCCACTAATTAAACTAAGTCAATCCTTATCACCAGTCATTACCGTCATGCGCGATTATTTTGTTTTGTTTTATTTTGTTAGATAATAAATAAGTAATTAATTATTTGATTAAAGAATAATTAAACTCATAAAAATGGAAAATACGGAAAATGAAGTCAGTTTGTCTAACTCAACTGTTATAAGTGAATCAGAGATTCAGTCGGAAACTCCTATACTAAATCAAGAATGTTGTTGTTGTTGGTTGTTGTTGTTTAAGACCTGAAGATGTCAGTAATGACGAAAAGCTTAGTCGAACAATAAAAAATTATAGCAGTTAGCAAATTCATAAAAGAAATAGTAAATCAAGAAAGCTGGACAGAATCAGCTGTTATGGGCGAGGTGAGAGTTCATTCAACTCCGAATGTGGGTCAAGACAAAATAGACGAATTAAGAGTAATAGATGAAACAAATATAACAGAGGTTTCGGGGGTTCAGTTAACTCCAACCTCAACAAAATGTAATAGTAAATTTGATAATGACATGATGAGTATTTTACTAAATCAATTCAAAGAATTGAAAGAACACGATAAAGAAATAAAGAATCGTTTTGATAGTAATGATAAACAGTTTAATGAATTAAGGGGTGAGATTAACGAACGTTTTGTTATTAATGACAGTAAATTGAATGAACAGAATAATAAGTTTGATGCTAAGTTTAATGAAATAAATACCAGAGTCAATGGTATAAAGAGTGAGATCGTAAACGAAATAAATGAGCGTTTCTATACATTTAAGGAACAAGTGATAGAGTCAGTAGAGGAACAGATTAAAAGTAAAGTTAATCAGATAGTTAATACAAAAGTAAGTGGTAATTACGGTAGTGAATCTAATATTGAAGTAAGCGATAACAATGATATAATTAAAAATGGTGATGTAATTGAAAATGTGGTATCAGAGAGTGATACATTGAATAATGATAGTGACGATGAGAATTTAGTAGGAGTAGAAATTAGTGATGAGGTAGTAATTGTTAATGAGATTGAGAGAGAGCGTGAAGAGAAGTTAGGTGAGTATGGAGGGCAGAGGACAAATTTTCCCTGTGATATAAGTGGAGTAAAGACTCCACATGTGTTTTATGAGGAAGAAGGTTCCTCCAGAGGTTATGTGGGAGACATGGTGTCTCCAAATGGTCCCTTAAGTTTTTGGGGTGATGTACCGTACCTGGTAAAGACAGGAAGTATTTTAGTGATTTTGCGTTGCCCTTTGCATGGAATGAGATAGTTCAGGGGGGTTGTGAGAGGTATTGTGATGAGAGAGAGAGAGAGAGAGAGAGAGAGAGAGAGAGAGAGAGAGAGAGAGAGAGAGAGAGAGAGAGAGAGAGAGAGAGATTTTTGAGATTAATAATTGACTTACCTTGTGAAATGAAGATGGATGATTTTGATGATACCGCTGTAGATGATAAACACTTACCTTGTACGGTTATGGATATAGTAGAATACAATAACATTGTAACAAATACAAATATATTAAAGTGTATTGTAAAAAAAAAATTTAATTTATTTCAAAAAAAATTTTTTTCAAAAAACAAAAATTTTTGTTTGTTTATTGTTGAATAATTTATAAATAATTCTTGTTAGGAATTTCCGTTGAAAATTTAGAATTCTGTGATTTTATTATGTTAATATATGCACTTCTGGTTGACCGTAAATGGATCTGGAGTTAATCAGATTGTCTTACTTTACTAATCGATTGATGATTTTCTTCTACACTCCAGAATATCACTTTCCT
The DNA here is from genome assembly GCA_034769895.1 of Magicicada septendecula. Classification (NCBI taxonomy): domain Eukaryota; kingdom Metazoa; phylum Arthropoda; class Insecta; order Hemiptera; family Cicadidae; genus Magicicada; species Magicicada septendecula. Next base: position 320,469,000 of record CM068374.1, on the reverse strand, counting down.
TTAGTAAAGGTCGTCTTCCAGTAAGTCCTGTAGTTATTAAACACTCTTATATTAATGTGTGAAATAATTTTAAAACGAGATAATAGAATTATTTTGATTTATTAACAGTTATTTGGAAAATATCGATTGAAAATCGATATTGATATAATGTTGAATCTTTTACAGGGATAATCGATTTCACAAAACAGGTTATATTATATGAATGTTTAGAATGGTTCTTTTAGCGGTTATAATTATATAGTCAGAGAAGTGGCAGGCATAGAAAGTATAACATGTACAAAAGAATTCTTAATAATTAATAAATTACAAAATTGATAATAAGCTATAATGTTTATAAAATTGAAATATTCAGACCAATGCAGTGGCGACGAATCTTTGCTGGCAGACACTTTGCATGATGGGAGTTTAAAATGGCGGCACGCCTCGTTGTAGAAGAAAACTGCGAAATAATGGTTGGAAATTCTGATAATAAAATTACCTTCACAACTGTTTTATTATCTCCGGAATAGTGTATAATGTCTATTGTGTTGTTTGAGGTGTCCTGTTTAAGTGTTCTGCGTTCACTGGCTTTAATTGTTTTGGTATATTGGTATTTTCACTTTCGTTTGTGTGTAGCTAAAATCGTGAGTTTCGTTGTAACGTGAATTTCTTAATATGTAATAGTTTTACTGGTTTATTTCACAAGTATTCTGTTCAGTATTGTTTGTTCTCACTGTTGATGGTGGTGTGTCTCACTGATTTTAAGTTTAAAATGACAATTTCTGTAACTCTCGTTTTCTCAATGCATAACCTTATACGCCATTAAATATACTCGATATAGGTTCTTAGAGCGATTTTAACAACCGTTCGCGTTGAATGTTAATTAAGAACTGTTTTACTTCCTTCGTCTACTGAAATATCTTGCCAAGTTAATATTAGAAAAGTATTGTTTAAATATATTTCACTTCCTCTCCATGTGATTATAAAATACATTATATTCAGAATATTTTTTGTTTATTGATTGCTTTCGTGAACTAGTAATTATATAATTGGTTTCTTTAATTCCTTCTGTTTAATTTGACATACAATAGTCCATAAAAGTTTTTTGTTAAAATTGCTATATTTCTGTCTTTTTGGAAATATAGGCCTAATATCTGGTTCCTGTTCTTGTCCAACATATTAGCCATCTTAAGTGTTATAAATATGATTATAATAAATTTCTGATTGATATAAATCCTTACCTTTCCTTAATTTTTTATAAATTTAAGAATTTGATCATCCTTTTAGTTGTAATTCATGAATTTACTATTTCTCCTTTGAAATGGTTAGGTATTACATTTTGAAATTTTTTAATAATTTTATACAATCTTTTATATGATTCTTTTAAAGTATAGTTTCAGTTATAGTAGTTGGTGATTGATTTACCTTATATAAATCTAATTAGTTTGCTTGGTTTTTTTAACTTCCTTACTCAAATATTAATGTTATTGAAATTTCCATTTTGGCCTATGATTAGTCCCGGTCCAAGTGGACCGAAACTGTTGAATGAAATAATGTTCGACAAGCGTGGACAGGAAGTGTTAATTAATAGGGCCCAAGTGGGCTAAATGTATTGTTCTTGATTTAAATATTCTGTTGGCTGGTCTTCCATAGTGATTGAAATAATGTTTAAAATGAATTAATTCTGCATTAAGAAATAACAAGAAATGGACTGTATACGAATAAGTTTAATATTTTGAATAATCACATTACAGCTGTAAAATTGAATGAGGCTGGCTAATACTGCATGTTGCGAATTAATATGAATTTAGCTAATCATGAAGGGGGCCTAGTCGGCCATAATCGAAAATACAAAGGCCTAAAGCCTACATTTAATGTCGACACTAATTGACAGAGAAGAGTTCGGCGAACCGAACGCCGAGAAAACTAGCTATGCACTGTGCAAGGTTCAACCACGCGAAAATTGATGCGCGATATAAATCAGATTAGCCAACCTAGAAAATAAAATCATTGCGCTACCGTCCATAAGCTGCCCGTCAAAAATCAAAAAGATTTTTTAATACATTTTTTAATAAATTATAATACATTTACAATTTGATTTAAAGAGTACAGTTGTTACTAACAATGGTTAGCTTCAAGGCCAAGTTGAACCTTGAGTTGAGATTAGATAACGGCAGTCTGCCGCTAGTTTAGAGATAAGCATGCAGATAGGCGATTGTAGGCCAAGGTCGGCGAACAGCTGTTTCATATACGAATAAGTCTGGTTAACAATATTTCTGACACAAGTGTGTGCAGTATGTAACATTATAAAACATGAAAGAAAATACATAATTATACAATGTTTAATGCATGAACGGAGGTTCATCATGAACAAAATTGTTGTTGAACATGTTGTAGTTGCATGTTCTATTGTATATTCAGCAGGGCGGCATGTATTGACCTACACATGCTATTCCTGAAGTTTCAGGAATTTACAATATGTAACAATGTATGAGCAAACCAGATGCTGAATGCAGCCCAGCTATGACATGTATGTCATAGTTTTAAATAAAGAATTGTGCATGCTTACTTACAAAATGAATAAAATATAAAATACAATATGAATAAATTAGACGAGGCAGTTACATACGGCAGACGCTTACAATCGGTTTTACATGGACACAATTTATGTGAATACAATAACAATAATTTAAATAATTACAAGATAAATAATTGCAATGTCAAATAACAATACAATACTGAAGTTACAGAAACAATTTAACAATTTAAAGACATTCACAGAATAGTACATATTTATTAGCAACAATATAAAGAAATGAATGCATGATTGCTTAGCTGCAAAACATGCGAATATTATGAAATAACATTTTATAAATAAGACCACCAAAAAACATGCAATATACCCCATAACATCAAATGAAAATGTGTAAGAAATAGTATGCCACACAAATTAACATACAATACAAATATTAAGATACCACCAAGACTGTGATAATTAGAAGCGTGCAATGACGCAAAATTGACAAGAAAAATATTGTGATGATTCATCCCAATTATGTTGACCACATGGTCGTAATAAGTAATAAGCCAATGGCTGAATAAAACAGCATTGCGCTATAATCATAATGTCAAATCTCGTCTCGCGCTGGCAACAGACATAATTTATGTATTGGTCTCTGCAAAACACCCGTAGGCGTGCGAATGTCTACGACGCGAACCAAGTTATCTGGGCCGGGAAATGTGGCGATGATTACGCCAAATTTCCAGGCTAATGGAGGCAAGTTATCCTCAATAATCAAAGCTAAGTCACCAATGGAAACATTATCTTTGGCAAACTTCCACTTGTGCCGCTGTTGCAGCTGGTGCAAATAATCGCGAGACCACGCCCTCCAAATGCCCCGGACAAACCTCTGAAGTAGCTGCCAACGGCCAAGACGAGAAACAGGAACGTGAGAAAGGTCTGGGTCAGGAATCGCAGTTAAGGGCGCGCAAATCAAAAAATGGCCAGGTGTAAGTGGCACCGGGTCGTTAACATCCGAAGAAATAGCAAATAAAGGTCGAGAGTTCAGACATGCCTCTATCTGAGACAAAACGGTCGTGAACTCTTCGAAGTTTAATATAGATTTGCCTACCACGCGCCGCAGATGAAATTTCAAACTCTTTATGCCGCTCTCCCAAAGGCCACCGAAGTGAGGTGAGGAGGGCGGAATAAATGACCATGATATCCCCTGAGAGGATGTGAATGACTTAATCGAGGTGATGGCACTCTTGTTGTGCCAAAAGTTGTAAATGTCATGTAAGATGGTGCGGGCCTTCCTGAAGTTCGTGCCGTTGTCGGAGTACAGCTGACTAGGTATACCCCGACGTGCCATAAAACGACGTAAAGCAGCTACAAATGCGCTTGCAGTAAGGTCGGACACCAATTCCAGGTGAATAGCCCTAGTTGCTAAGCAAACAAACAGAGATACGTATGCCTTAGTAAAGGTTCTAGACTTCTGCCCGCCATGACGAATCATGAAGGGACCACCATAATCAACCGCGCAAAATAGAAACGGCCTCGAAGGAGTGACTCTAGGGGATGGCAAAATGCCAAGTCTCTGGACCTGCTGTGTGGCATTAAACCTGATACACTTGAGACACTTACGAATAATGGAACGGATGACTAGCCGGGCATTAACAATCCACCAACGTTGGCGCAGTGAATGATGCACGAGCTGAGCACCAGCGTGAAGTAAACGAATGTGTTCACGTTCGATGATAAGGCGTGTAATATGCGCCGATGGGGGTAATACGATAGGATGTTTCGAATCGTAGGGTAATTGGGAATGCTGCAAACGTCCGCCCACGCGTATCACTCCAGAAGCGTCAAGAAACGGGTCAAGAGAAGCCAACTTGCTCCTAATGGAAACAGAAGATCCGTTCCGAAGACAACTAATTTCGGCTGCGAAGTGGATCGACTGAGATTGTTTTATGAAGAAATTGAGAGACTGATGAATTTCTACAGGGGTCAGACCGCCCGAAAGTTTGTCCGCGCATGAGTGCCTAATATTTCTGATGAAACGAAAACAGTAAGCGTATACACGTGTCAGCCGGTGCAACGAGGAAAAGTCCAACGATAAGTCAACAGCCAGGGTAGACATTAGCGACCGGTTGTGTGCAGTTTTCTCTTCCGCGGTGACTTCCAAAGACGATGGAGTGGCCGGTACGAAGGATGGGACAGGATTAGAATCTGACGATTGAGACAGACAGCCAGGACCGTGCCACCAAAGCGAGCAATCGCGCAAAACGTCAGGGAAACACCCCCTAGATATAATATCAGCAGGATTGCGTCGCGAATCAATGTGATGCCAGGTATAAGCTTGCGTGCGACGCTGAATTTCAGCAACCCGATTAGCGACGTATGTCTTCCAACGCGTAGACTGCGCATGAATCCAGAAAAGGCCACCATAGAATCAGAATACAAATGTACACCATCAATAAACGAATAAAGAGCAGGAATAACCTTAGATACAAGTCGCGATAATAACAAACAAGCGCAGAGCTCGATGCGAGGTAATGACACTTGGCGTAGGGGAGCCACGCGAGATTTGGAACACAGGAGACGACAGGAAGCAGTAGAATCCTGATAAATGACTCGGATATATATACAACAGCCGAACCCTTTCTCCGAGGCATCCGAAAACCCATGCAACTGAACCGTAACCGCCCCGCGGTTGCAACGAATAGATCGCGGGACTACTATTTTGCCAATCAAACTCAATTTGTTACACAAAGAATGCCAATCCGAAAGTGACTGACCGGAAATCGGTTCATCCCAACCAAGCTTACAAAGCCAAAATCGCTGCATGAAGTGTTTATACAAAAAGACAACTGGTCCGATTAAACCCAGCGGATCATATATTCCGGCGATAATTGAAAGAATCTTTCTCTTGGATATGCTATGGTCAACCGGAGATAGTTTGACATCAAACAAAAATGAATCGGCAGTGTTGTTCCAAAGAATGCCCAGGGTACGCACATTGTTCTGTTTATTTAGGGGTCGTGAAAAGTTGTGATGATTTGCGACCGCTGTGGGTTCATTTGATGCCCATTTGTGCAACGTGAAACCATACTGAGCAAGTAACGTACCTAGGTCAGATTTCAGCTTGGTTAGATCGGGAATAGTGTCCGAACCGGTAAGTAGATCGTCGACATAAAAATCGTTAGTTATGGCTAAAGCCGCTTGGGGAAAGGAAGTTTGATTGTCTCTAGCAATTTGTAGAAGGCACCGAGTGGCCAAAAAAGAGGCGCTAGCCGTGCCGTAGGTTACTGTTTGCAGCGCGAAATGCTTAAGTGGTTCGAGGGGAGAGTCACGCCACAAAATGCGTTGATAGTGACAATCTCCTTCAGCTACTCGAATCTGCCGATACATTTTTTCGATGTCGGCAATCAGGACATACTTATGTATGCGAAAACGCAACAGAATAGAGAAGAGATCCTGCTGAACATTGGGGCCTACTAGTAATATGTCATTTAACGAAAGACCATTAGTAGTCTTGGACGAACCATCAAAAACAACGCGCAGTTTTGTGGTCAAGCTAGAATGTTTAAACACCGCATGGTGAGGCAAGTAGTAAATATTTGACGCTCCTGAATTGATAGCGCCATGATCGATGAGTGTCATGTGCCCAAGATCCATATATTCCCTGATAAAGTCCGCGTAGTCGCGAGCGAGCTTGGGATCGCGCCTGAATCGACGCTCCAAGCTTAAAAATCTTGATTCGGCACTTGTGTAAGATTCCCCCAGGTGGGGATTATCAGACTTGAATGGGAGCGACACTATAAATCTACCCTCGTGGTTGCGCTGAGTAGAGCGCACAAAATGCTCTTCGCAAGCCGACTCGCCGTCAGGGGTATCGCCAGGGATTGTTTCTGCCTCCCAAAATCTCTCGAGAGATTGCAGAATTTGACTGTCATCGTTCCTTGCCAGGAACGAAACCGCAGGACCCTGGGTGTGGCAGTATTTGGGCAGATTGCCGGCCAGAATGTAACCCAGTTTTGTTTCCTGAATGATAGGGAAGTTGGGTCAGCGTGTGTATTTATTGGCTAATATTAAATCCAGATAAAATTGTGCCCCTAATAGTATGTCGATCTGTGAAGATATATTGAAATCTGGGTCGGCGAGAAAAATTTTGTTTGGAATGTGGAACCGGTTGATGTCAAACGAGATTGAAGGTAGATTATGAGTTAAGTTAGATAGGACGGCACATTTGGCCTCAAAACTATGTCTCTGATAGCGAGAAATAATACGCATAGAAACAATGTCAGTAGCGCAACACGCTGTGTTGTTTATTCCTGTAATTGGAATATTAGATCGGGTTAGTTTAAGGTGCAACCTTTTCGCAAATGATTTCGTACAATAATTGATCTGGGACCCGGCGTCTAGGAGTGCCCGAGCTTCATGCCTGTTGCCAGCCTGATCAACAACATATACAACCGCTGTGGATAAAAGAACATTGTTTTTACACTGTAATTTAAATGAGCAATAATTGCTGCTGGCAGCTGGTGATTTCGGCACGTAATTAGCGTGCAGCAAGGTGTGGTGACCCTTTGAACAAATTTTACAGACCTGTTTACTTTTACAATTTGTTATCAAATGACCTGCTCTAAGGCAGTTAATACAGCATTTATGATTTGCAACCAATTGCCCCCGCTCAGCGGCACTTAATATACGAAAATTGTTACACATGTAAAGCGGGTGGTCAGATTTACAACACACGCATAAATAATGCCTTGCCGCTGCGTGGTAACTCTTAAAGGTATTGCTGCCAGCAGTATTTCTTAAGCTATATTTCTCAAATTTATTGTTTGGTTTTACGCTAGGTTTGTTGAATTGCTGTCCGGATTCAATTGGCATTGTATTTTCTAAAAGCTGTCGGCGCAAGTTTAAAAAATGCGTAAAGTCTTGAAAACCGGGCAAGTTGTCAGGGTCTATTGACTCCTTCCAAAGTTTTAAAGTAATAGGGTCAAGTTTGGTGGAGAGCAACTGTATGGTAATAAACTCAAATGAATTTACGGACAGCTTCATTGCCGCCAGTGAATTAACGGAAGACGTTATTGTATTCGTAAACTCCGCCAAGCTTTGGACTGAGTCCTTTATTGTGGACTTAACCTGAAGTAGGTTTTGTACGTAATATTTGGCTAATATAAATGGATTATTATACCTCTCGGACAGCAAGTTCAACGCTATTACATAACTTTCTTGACAAATGGGTAATGATTTAATTAAGTCTAATTGTTCACACTTCACCGAGGAATGCAAATAACGCAGTTTCTGTACTGGGGTTAAGTCGGATCTTGAATGCACTAGATCATTGAAAATTGAATAGAAGTGTTGCCACTCAAGTATGTTGCCTGAGAAGCAGGGCAAACTTATCGGCTTTAAATGCATAGGCGTCGATAGTACAGGAGGCACTGTCTGAGTATTAAAAGTGTCAAGAAGTTGTAAAATGTTTGCCTCAGTTGAGTATATCATTTCCTCAACCTCGACTCGGTCTGCCTGAGCAGCGCTCGTATCTTTACTGATAAGCTCTATCTCAGACTGTACCTCGTCGTACTTCGAGGCTAAGCTCTTAAGACTTTCTAATCTTACAGTCAGAAAATGTTTTGTGCTTAAATTAATATCAAACGAATTTACCGCGGATTGTATACGCACTATCGCGGACTTTAATCCGCCTCTCTTTCTGGTCAGCACCTTGAGGCCTTCTTCAGACATTTTTTACGCACCTTTTCACTGTTGCTGGTGGTACCTGGTTGGCGACGTCCCACAGCGTCGGCTCCTTGGTGACGATGGTGAACAGCTGGCAGAGATGACCACTTTGAAGCACTGCAGCCGGCAGGAACTTGCTATTACGTTGTCCGAAGATGACGAGCGAAATGGCGACGCAAATCACGCCACGGTCGCATTAGCTGACGTGCTAACTCGCCCGTGATGGCCAGAAACAGATATAAAGATGTTAAGTGGAAATCCAGGTCCGGAGTGACCAAAAAATGATTAGTCCCGGTCCAAGTGGACCGAAACTGTTGAATGAAATAATGTTCCACAAGCGTGGACAGGAAGTGTTAATTAATAGGGCCCAAGTGGGCTAAATGTATTGTTCTTGATTTAAATATTCTGTTGGCTGGTCTTCCATAGTGATTGAAATAATGTTTAAAATGAATTAATTCTGCATTAAGAAATAACAAGAAATGGACTGTATACGAATAAGTTTAATATTTTGAATAATCACATTACAGCTGTAAAATTGAATGAGGCTGGCTAATACTGCATGTTGCGAATTAATATGAATTTAGCTAATCATGAAGGGGGCCTAGTCGGCCATAATCGAAAATACAAAGGCCTAAAGCCTACATTTAATGTCGACACTAATTGACAGAGAGTTCGGCGAACCGAACGCCGAGAAAACTAGCTATGCACTGTGCAAGGTTCAACCACGCGAAAATTGATGCGCGATATAAATCAGATTAGCCAACCTAGAAAATAAAATCATTGCGCTACCGTCCAGCCTAGATTCTATTGTTTTACATATACTGGTTTTTTAATATTATTAATTCTATACCCTCTCTGACTGTCTAAAGTTAACATAATATCAAATAAAAATTCCTTATACAACTATTGGAACATGTAGCATTGTATTAATGCTCATACTATAAAAACAATATTGAACATTAATTATTTGTCTTTAAAGCTAGACATTGGTTTTAACTATTTATAAAAATACATAACAAACATTTGACAAATTAGTCTAGTATGCATACAGAAACACTTTAGTCTGTATGAACACTGTTATACATAATAAATATTCTTATATTACTTATAATTCTATATTATATTACCACTTTGAAATGTGGAGTTCATAGGCTCTAAACATAAACATAATTAGCCATTTGATTGTTAAATTTTCCTTTAAACTTAATCTAATTACAGTCCTTTCTGTTTATTGTATATTACATTTTTTAATCCCCTGTCACAGTAATTATTTCCCCTCAGCTCTCTTTATCATTTGCATTTCTATGAATGTTTTTTGATAAAAAGATGTGGCCTCTTCTATGAAATATTTAACATTTTTAATAATAATACCTCATGATATGTCATTTTTGTATTTATTATAAAACTTAAAGTTATTTGATTGTACATAGTTAAAATATAAGTTACAGCTTTATACTTGAAGTTTATTATATAGGATTCACTTGCACTGGTACACTTACACTGTTGGTTCTTATTTATATTTGAGTTCTACAATATTCTAAGACCAAACTTTTAGTTATAAGGGAGTGTGAAGATTTGTTTATCTTATTACGTAATAACTTTAGTTAGTGCACTTCTATTTACTACTAAACACTTTGGTTTATAATTATTTTACATGAGGTTTTGGGGTGTTATACTTTCTTTGGGGTGATATTAACATTTGGTTCTGGGTTTGTTATTTTCATTAATAGGTTTTTAATGGGTATTCTTCGTAGTTCTCCCATCCTACATCTTCTTTTCTTCATTTCTTCTGTCTTGGGTTTTCCAAGGTAAGTATTTCATTATGTCCTTTGTTTGGTTCGGGGTATCTTCTTTATCACCTGCTCCTAACCTTCCTGGGTAATCTGATTTTATATCAGTTTCTTTAGATTTGAATTTCCTTTATACTTTATGGTTGCATTTTTATAATTTAATTATACTTTTCTTTTATGATGGTGTTGTTCACTTTGATATTTAATTATTCTCATTTGATATTTAATTGTTTTCATTTGATATTTAATTATTTTTATTTGATAATTCCTTATTTTCCTTCGAACTTTCTTTTGAGTTAATTAATTTAAATGTAATTATGATCATATTATAATTATTACTTAGTGGATTATCTGTCATGCTACAACATAAATTACCTTATGTTGACCAAAAATACTGACGGAGACAGGACGAAAATTACCAAGGTAGATGGGTTTTATGAAATAATGGGAGACAATTACTGAAATGTAGTTAATTACTGTGTTAATATAATTAACAAAAGTAGTCATTACGATAATAATTATGATGTAATGGATGTCGATAAGAATGAGTTGTGTTATAAATACATCAGGTTAATATACGATGATGGGGGTTAAATAAATAATAAGTGAATGGACATTTTAAATATTTTAGTTTATGGTGATGACATGGCTAACTTATGAAATGAGCAGTGGCGAAGTTACATGGAGCCAATTGAGACAATGCCTACCCTAAAAAATTCTGTAGAATAAAAATTATAAATACGTATGAACTACATAACATAAAGATTATACATTGTTACCGCGACTGTCGAATTTTTTAGGCCGAAACGTGCTTTACTGAGCGACCGTTAGATGGTGACAGGTGAGACTCGGCATAGCTCGTTTAAAGCGAATGAGGCAACCTGAACTTGCCTCAGCGTTTTCTGTATACATCGTATGTAAGCAATGTGCCGGAGAGATAGGGAAGTGAAGGGAGGGGGGATTGTCCCGCGCTGTACACATAAAGCGTTGAGGCATGCCTCACTTCTGTGATCCAAACATTCAAGTTAAAGCGCGCTGTGTTGTTTATAAGTGTGTTTATTTTATGCGGTTATTAAAAGTGTCCCTTTTATTCCGCTGAACTAACAGATGATCAAGATTGTTATTTGAATTATTTGTAACATTAAACATATATATTGTTACGACAGTCTATTCGATCGTCGTAGGTACAGTGGAAACAAAATAAGTACAAGCCACCAATTAAGTCACTAATCACACCTTTAATTGTTACAGTAAAACAGTTTGTAATTAACAACACAGTCTCTACAACAAATCAAATGAAAATTGTACACACGCAATAAAATGTCCACAAATATTAAAACTCAATTGTATTACAATTATACCGTCTGATTATAAAACGCAACACTTCAGTAATAACTACTTGAACGTACACAGTAATAACTCGAACCGCTCTGGAAATATATCGCACTAATACTCTCGAACCGCACTATCAAATATCTCGCATTGAACTGAAAACTAAGGCCGCTACCCGATGTATTTATAGTCACGCTCACACACCAGAAGCTTCCAAACTGCGTCTTATCTCTCGTGAACTACGTAATTACTACGGCCTTGACACAGTCCGAGCGCCCGAGCGAAGCCCGGCACAGTCGAGGAGAAAATTCTCGCAAAATGCGTCTAGTAGCACGTACACCACACGCTTACATCGAGATCCTTCTGCCATATTCGATAAACGCGTAGATTGTTCTGTGCTGTCGGAGCAATATATAGAAACCAATCAAGTTTAAAAATTTGAAGTTCAATCAGTTGTATTATTGTGTATGACTAATACAAGGATTGTTCAATAGAATCACGTATAGAGCTGTAAAGCATTTTTTAATCAACGATTTTAAAAGAAGTCTCCATTAATATTAAGACACGAGTTCCACTGTTGCACAAACCTGTAGGTTCCCTGCTAGTAAAATTCTTACGGCTGTTTGTGGAACCATTTGCTTACAGCAAACTCTACCTCAGCGTCCGATTTGAACCACCATCCTTTTAGTGATTCCTTAAAAAAAAATTTAAGATAAGATTTTTGCCTACCCATTCATAAACTACTAGCTTCGCCACTGGAAATGAGGTGTGGTAAACGGAAAAATAATGACAAAAAATTGTAAATAAATTTATAGTGAAATTAATTGTGTTTGTGGTGTAAAATGTTTTATGTAAACAAGGTGTGTATGTAGTAGAAATTGATTTTAATAAAAAGAATATTTTAGTAGACTAAATAAATAATGAGAGTTAGTAGTAAATGAATTGTATTGTTTTGTTTTGACTATTGTGATTAAAATAACTTGTATTTTAAATAATTGATTGAATTAAAGAATTTGAGATTAATTAATTAATTAATGTTGTATAATTGAATTTTGCTAATAAATTCAAATGATGTTTCTGAGATTTGAACTTGAGAATAAATCGTAAATAAATAAATGTAAAATGTGTTTAGTTGTGGAGTCATATGATTGTTATGTTTCAGAAGATACATGGAGTTGTGTACATGATTTGATGGTGATAAATGTTTATATATTTTTTGAGTCTATGACATTAGTCGTATTTTCATTTTAAGTGAATATATTCATACTCACCATGTGACCATGAAGTGTGATGTGTAAGTATGAAGTTTATAATGCAATTTAAACAAAGTAAAATGTTTAACGTTTGAATAATAAATTTTAAATGAGCTTAAAGGTTTAAATTAAATGATGAAACTAATTTGAGGTAGTTATGAGTTTTCTAATGTAATTTTCAATGATTAACTTAATGAAAAATTTTGTAAAAAATAGAGTTTGGGTGACAATAATTATTTCAATAAGGCGTTTAAGTCAGTCAAAGGTAATTTTAAATGGGTGTTAGACGAAATAAGATTTTTGGGAATATAAGTAAGACAGAAACGGGTTAATAGTAGGGACACAGTAGCGATAGTGCATATATGTAGAGTAATGAGAGTGATCTAATTGGAGAATAAATAGATGATGGTGAAATTTTGTAAAGGGGGTGGTGTGGTAAGGAGTCCTCAACGAAAGGCGTTGTGGCGGGAGGTGAACCGTATGTGCGTTGGCGGAGTTACCTGGGGGAGACCAGGAACTAATAAGGGAATGAGTATAGGGAGGGAACACACATCCTAAGTACAAAGAGGGTATTGGGTATTTTGTAATAAGAGGAGAATGATTTAAGTGAAGTTAGAGAAGTTAATTGAGGTAAATATTTTTTGAGAGATTGGTGTCACCCTATGTAAATCTGTCGTTAGAGTCAATCGGGGGGTAAGGTTATATTTTAATGCCTTTTTAATAAATCGAATTATTATGAATAACTAAGAATCACCCGAACCAATTGATAATGAAAATAATTAATAGAAATTCATAACTGAAATGTAATAATAAAATGTAACAAAATAAAAGTTACTAGAATTTGAAACTAAACTTAAATTTGAAATGTTGTAAATTGTATTCAGATGCAGATGAGATGTTTTTTGTAATGAAATGAGTTTTGTATTATTTATGAATGTTCATGTTTTAGTATGTTATTAGTTTAGAGTGTAGGGATTATAAACATGTGTTGTACATTGTATTATTTGTATGTAGTGTGTCTATAGGAAGGTCATTCACCTGTTAGTAAGACATCAGCTGATGACTGGTAGGAACTATATAATAATCAATGTAATCAATTTATATGTTCTTTTAACAATCAGTAATGTTATTTTATAATTTTCTTTCTATCTATTGTCAGAATATATGTTTAATAAAACATTATTACATTTTATTACATTATTAAAAAAAAAAATTTATGTTGTTTGAAGTACCTATTGTGTGGTAGTTTTATGTTCAGGATATATTGTTGATTATGTGTATTGCTAATGTATTAACTGATTTATATTGTGTTGTAAACCAATGTAGTGGTAAGGGAGTTTATGGTAGAATAAGGTGTTCATTTTATTTTGTTTATTATGATTGTTAATGTCTAGGTAAGGGTAGATATAAAATAAATTCATTTGAAGAATTTTGGAATTTTAAAAGTTATGATTAAATTCATTAATTGAAGTAAATAATATGAATTATCATAAAAGGGAATTTTTGATAAGGGACATGGGTTTATTGCATTATTTGAATAAAAGTTAAACACTTTAATTTTTTAAAATATAATCCGAGAAATGAAATTGAATATAAAATATAAAATATTTTTGTGAATTTTAGCTCAAGAAGTAGAATGTAGATATTGTGCTTAATAAAATAATGAGTATGTGTATGCACCCAGTACTTGCTAAAGGCAACCCAGTATGTATGTAAGGGGAGATATATCGGTTGAGGATCTGGTATGGTATAAAGCCAGTTTTCGAGTTTTATTCAGAATGTTGCAAGGTTAGGTGGTACTGTGGTGAGTACCGGTCTGACTTTACGGTGTCGGGATCTCGAATAGAGAAGTCCAGTAATATCGTTCCGGTGCAGCCATAGTCACCGAGCTAGGGGGTAGTTTACCCATGACGTGTTAAGAATTAAAGGGGGGTTTTTGGCGCCATATCCTCACCGATCCTCTTAGGGTTTAGCAATGAGAGTTTTTCTGCTTCGGCAGAAAACCTCTCATTGGGGGGGGGGTATTGTAACGGTACAAACCTACGAATATTTGTGATTTGAATAGTTTCAATTTTATTTTGCCCAAGTATAGCGTCAAGACGGGTGTGAATTGGCATTGGAATGCAGACGTTCAACGAGGGTGCGTACGCGCCTCCAAGCGCGCACTCCCTTGGCCAACGTTCCCATGGTTTGGTCACGTATGAATACATTCTTTCGCGTTGTGTGCGCAGAAAACAGGACAGTCGGCAAAAAATATCTCAACGCAACGGACGCGAGCAGTGTGTGCATCCGCCGGCTGGACATAGTTTTAGTCTCGTCCGCATATAAAAAATGTAAATAAAACAGTATCCGTTATTACGTAACGGCGGCTACGGCCGGTTCAACCCACGGAGTCCCCGCGAGCCGAAAACGTATTAAAATTCCAAAATATTTAATAAATGGAGTATAAAGCGATACCAGTAAAAGTGTGATAAAGTATGTAGCGGAAAATAGTGAAACGGCAGATAGTCATCAGTGCTCCAAATTTAACTTTCGGAATAAACAAGTGAACTAAAGTGGACTGATTTCGACACGCGCTCTACATTACTACAACAGGGAAGTAAACCTATCATTTCAATTAAAATAAAAAACTGAAATTCAAAATTAAAATGAAAAAAGAGATCTCTTGTTTTTAATAAAACAAAAATAAATGGGGTAACAAGCGTGAATGAGTGTATGAGCAAGCTGGGTTGTCTTAAAAAATAGAGTTACAATAGTTTAAGTTGTTTTTTTTTGTTTGTTTTTTTAATATGTGTTTTTCCTAGAAAGGTGGTAATAAACAATATTTTTGTATTTTCAAAAATAAAGTAAAAGGAGCAGTAAAAACGAATACCAAATATTTTGAAAGAATGAATATAAAAGAAATGTGGCATTTGTCTAATAAAATAAAATGTATACCGATTAGTTGAAGTAATAAATTTGGTTTTCTAAATTGTTTAACGTATAATATTATAGAGAGTTGATAAAGCAAAGCATTTGATGAGCTGTTAAAGAGTTACAAACAGAGAATAATTAATTTTTTGAAATGAATATCAATAAAATGGATTAATAGCGTAACCATGCGTTAAGTCAATTATTATGCCAAATTAACATCACCTATTCCGTATAGAAAATTTCGCCTAACGAACCTGTAAGTAAGTGAAAGTGTTTTAAGGTCTCCATATCTGCCCTTTAAAGATATTGGTGGCGACCTATGAGTAATTTGGAATCTTCTGTTTTGGTAAGTCAGGGTAGCGTGTAATCATGGTGAGTGCGTAAAAAGATCGCTCGAGGTAAGTAGAAGTCACGTGGTGGAAATTGGTAAAGTAATAGAACGTAACAATGTAAGAGTTGTGGTTCAAATTCCAGTTACGTGGCCCTACTAATCTGAACAGGTGTGACTGGTACCGTACTGAGTGTATATGGTTTAACATTCAATTATTGAAGGACTGACTTTCAGTTGTTATATAATTTTATCCTGTTTATCTGAATTTATAATATTGGATAAAAATCTAACATACATTTAAATATATACAACCATTAATAAACTGTAGTGTTAGATTACTATCATATTATTACCACTTATGAATGTGTGTGTGTGTGTGTGTGTGTGTGTGTATGCGTGTGTGTGTGATAAGAGAGTCAGATTATTTATTACTGCTTATAATAATGAATTCTACACTCATTAGATTGTAGAGAGGGAAAAATTCAACACTTAATTAAATCAGTTGAATTTGTTTCTTTGTGTGGGTATGCTCTTATGGCATGCACAATTCATTTCTACATTTTGGCAATTGTATGCGTCTTCTTAAGTCTAGTGTTTACTCAAAACATGGACTGGGATGACTTTTCTTTTGGTGTAGATGCAAAAAATGTTTCTAGTTTTATTGACAAACAGGTTAAAAGTGCTTTAAGGGTTTATACTGAAAGAATGCAAAATCAAACAAAATCGAATATTTGATGTCAAGAGTTTTGTGTGCTTTAGAAGTAAAATGTAATGTACATTTGATTTATGTATATTATTGTTAGTATTGTGTTATCTATAAGTTCACATTTAATATTTCTGAAAACAATTGGGCCATGTGCGCCTGTCACATTGCATTTTGTGTTCAAGCAGAAATACATACAATGTAGATTATGGTAATATTTCTTCATAGCACTCGATAAAACTTTCTGTAAAAACAAGCACAACATTTTTTCATAACTCTGATTTTACGACTATTTCTTCAGGAATTACTGATAAAGATTTAATGATAATAAGATGATGATATACATACACAGCACAAAGCTGTGTTACCAACAGACAATATTTAGATCAATAAATGGAAAAGACATGGGCATATCATCTATAAATCATCTAACTGTACGTACTACACTTGACAACTTCCGTTGTCATTCTGGTATCTGGTTTTATTAGTTATTTGTTCTTTCCTGAATTATAGTAGCCTACTTGTGGTAGCCGAAGTTTTCATTGTATCAGCTTTGATCATGTGATTCACAAGATTCAAACAATGAAGAGGAATGAATGTACACTACATAGAGTTCACCAAAACAATACGAATCAGTTTAGTGCAATGTGTTTTTCTGTCAATATTTTTGAGATGCCTGTAATTTTGCCAAATTATAAAACCATGGTTAAACATGACTTAATTTGAATGAAGTATATGTTTAACTTCTTCATAAACATATATGATGGGGGGGGGGCTTTAATTATTTTCGGTGGAATCATTAAATAAATTGTTGAAGACTCTTAGAATAGAATTCCAACTTCAGGTATATATGTTGACTCCAAAGTTACCATTACAAATGGTGAAAAGGCATTACAAAGGTTATTTGATCATTTTGTGTTTACCAGTGCAAATCATGGTATAAAATTATATATTAACAAAAAGGAGTGTTTGTAAGTAAAAATATTAATGTTAATCTGAGTATTCATATCAAGTGAGGTACACAATAGATAGTCTGTCTTGGCTGACTTCTATTATGTATTGGAATTAGACAAAGGAAATACAATTTCAAATCTAATCTGCAGAATATATTTCAGTAACCCTCTCCAAGTTAACCCGAATGTGTATTCACACACTTGAAGTGTGTTTGGAATATTGTTATGAACAAGCACATATCTTAAACAAACTTTAAATACAATGGCATTATCTATTAACGATCAGAAGTGTAGAGAAATTGGTATACCATGTAGAGAAAGGAAAATAGGTAACTTCAACACATCCTGGTGACTCTCAAAGCCTAAAGAAAAGTCTAAAAGGGATAGGTTACCTGGTGGATTTATTAATTTGGAACCTAGGACAGTGAATAAAAAGTGATATTCATCTTCTTTTTCTAGGAAAGATGTAATAAAAATAATTTATTATTACCAATTTCCAGTGAGTACATTGATGAAGAAAAATAATACACCAGAATGTGGTTCTGTTGTCCTAAGTGTGCCATCATCTCCTCTCCAAGCATTATGTCAGTTACCAGCTGTAACTGAAAAGTTTAAATGACATTCAACTTGGAATGTACCACATTTGAGCTCACGTCGATAAGACTTGCTCAGTGTATACTACGTACTTGTGGATATGTAAGCTTATTTTAGATTTTGCTGACAAAAAGCTTATACATACAGCATCGATCGCTTTTTCTAAATTGTGTTGACACTAGATCTGATACAATTATGCAGAGAAAGAACTTTGTATCTGGTGTCCAGCTGTACCAACCAGCTATAAAAGCAACAATTAATTCTGTAATTTAATTATGATATTGTTATAAAATTAATTGTAATATGTTTATAAAATTAGGATGGAATAAAGGTTCAGATAAAATAAAAAATAATATAGTTTTTTTTTGTAAAGTGTATTCAATCTTTTTTAATGAAAATTTTATATAAAGTACCCAATCTTCATCATGACTGTTACTATTTTTTAAGAACACATATCTCTGTGTTACTGGAAAATATTAGTGACTGTAAGTTAGTATATTTTACATATGAAATTGACATGTAAAATTCAGTTTAGGTATTGCAAATTTCTGTTGCTACTGCTGTTACTGTGTGACTAGTGAAATTTGTGAAACTATGGTATTTATAAAACTGTGATATTTGTGATATATGAATGGAAATTTATGATATTTGTAAAGCATGTTTTGTGTGTGTGAGTGCTTCCACATACACAATACCATTACTTTTTTGTTATTTTAGTGACGTGTGCTACTCTAAGCTGGTTTTAGTCTTTTGTAAAGTCTTTTATATAGGAACATCCATTTCAGAACTTATATTATTTCCTTCTTGCCCAGAGTGATCACCTCTTATTCAGAATATCGTGTGTAAGGTTTATCCCCTTAGGTTTCTTTCACAGGGACAGGAATAGGAACCCTGTTTGACATTGTGTGGTGTGTGTATGTGTGTGTGTGTGTGTGTAAGTTTATTATGATTATAATGTTTTTTTATGAACAAACTGAAGGTTAGCACCTTACATACGTATATTTATATGCAGAAGTACCTAACTGTCATGCTTGGAAATTCAAAAACATTCTATATAAAATGTATATTACTTTATTATACTTAAGTATTAATAACACTGGACAACAAATTTAAACCAACTTTTTGTCCTTTTGATGAAATCAGTTTATTTTTCTTATTTTTTGGGTGCTGAATTTGATTCTCCAACCAGAATAATTCTATCATGTATAGTTTTTTTTACATGATACTTAGACTTGTCTCGCCATAAAATACAGGGATTTTGTTGTCCATGACGTGATATTAAATTTTACATTTAAATATAATTAAATCACTACCGACTCAGAACACAAAGTTTTTATGGGTAAAAACGTAAAAGTTTTACCTTATAGCCTGAACCAGTTTTCACTTTTAAAAAGCTTCTTCAGAGGCTGCCAATCCTTCAAAAGTCAATACCATCGCCAAGAACAAGATGGACAGTGCTCCCAACGGCAGCCTCTGAAGAAGCTTTTTAAAAGCGAAAACTGGTTCAGGCTATAAGGTAAAACTTTTACGTATTTAACAATAAAAAACTTTGTGTTCCGAGTCGGTAGTGATTTAATTATATTTATAAGATACAGCTTGCTGTACAAAAAGCTGAAATTTATATATTCACACACTACTATTCTTTCTTATTACAGTCAATGAAAATAAAGTGTTTTTTTTTTTTTTTTTTTTAAACAATAGAGTACAATTCTCCTATTGTGCACCACTAAACTCAGTACTAAAACTAATTAATTTCAAAAAAGAGGATACTGCGTAATGTTATCATGGTCACAAACACAAATAAAACAGACACATGATTTTATGTTACTTAGCTTTCAGAAATGAGCATACTATAGCCTTGACAGTTATACTATGCTGCATCAATTATGTTCATTTTTGTGATCCATTTGTAAAGTTATAAAACTGCTAAGTGTTTCTGTTAAATACACTAAACTTTTAACCATTAAAATTTCTGGCTATAAAAAAATCTTCCACTCTCTACATTAACAGTTAACGGATTATGTGTTGTAACTGCTCCAATTTAGGGGTGGCAGGAAGAATATTTGGGGGCTGGGCCCATCCTGGCCCCTGTGTGGCACCTCCCATTATTATTACAAAACATTCTTCCTTCAAGCTGTTAAGTCACATATAAACAACATAAGCAATTTCTGACAAACTCGAGATAGGCTAAGCTTCTATTAGCTCCATTTGTCTCTCACAGATAGCAGCAATATTCATATTAGTTAATAACTGTCTTTCAAAATAAATAAAGTAATTGAATTTACTAATTTAAAAAAAATGTAAGAACAGTAGGTAATGTTTTAGAAAAAAAAAATTAAAGTATCAACGTTAACACTGAAAAACATTACTGTAACTTTAAAAAGGTAGGTGATAGAGGGAAACTAAGTTTAAGTTGTAAAGTGTCATGCAAAATACATATAAAAACCTATTTTCAAAGAGAGGATAGACCTTACATTATGCACTGTAATCATTTACACTCTAAGTGTCCACAAAATGAATTATTTTTGCTGATAAACAGAGGGCTGAAATTTTAATACAACTTAATATTATACCACTAAATATATAAATGATTTATTCTAAGTTATTTTAGTGTTAATGTAAAATAACTGTTCATATGAACAATGTTATTTATAAATGTAAATAAATTGTTATAACACATAGAATAAAAATTGTATTGCTTGGGTAAAGGAAGTGAGTGCAAAAATTTGGTGCAAGGAAAAAATGAGGGAAAATGAGAGAATGTCCTAAAAAATAACAGTTAAAATATAATTAAACTTACAAAAATTATAATAAATACGAAAGACGCAAGTGAATCATATTTGTCTGGATTATTAGAATGTAGTAATATAGAATGTACACTGGATTAGTGACAATGTAGCAATTGAACGGGTATGGTACTAGATCTTCTGATTCTGAAAAAAAAAGAACCAAAGCAGAGAACCTCTTGGGTAAGTACTACTATGGACGGGATAAGCCACTCCAGTCAGAGGCATATTTATGTTATGCCATCTATGGGCTATACATGTTTTGTGCCCCCCTCCCCCTGGTTAGGTTTACAGTGGCTAATAGAAAGTGTCTCCGAAGGAGGGTTAAGGGAGAAATCCCTCCCAAACCAAAACTGGCATGTCATTGTTGTTACTTGCTGTTGTTATTGTAAGGGCTGAAAGGTACTGGTGTGCCCAGGGCACATGTGTTGGTGTCAAATGCATACCTGGATACCAGAAAGTAAAATACATTCTAATTTATAATACAACACAAAAATGTAAACATCAAGAATAAACAGATAGTTCAGTATGGGGGTGTATAACAAATGACTGAGCTCAGAATCCCAAACAAGCCTTCAGTTGGTAATTCAAAGATAGATACTCGATTGATACTTGGGAACTTGACTGATATAGGAAAAGTAGTCTAAGATGACTGAGAAAGAGAAAGATTGGAAAATCATAAGACGTGTCTGAGAATGATGTAAACTGATCTGTGATTATGCAGAAGTACCGGTAGCCTTTCTATGAAAAATTGTTTTGTTAGGTACAGAACTGTACAGTAGCGCGGTAATTTTTACATTATAGGTTGGCTAATCTGCGCTTAATCTGCTCAATTCATGTCCGTGCATCTACACAGTTCGTCATATACGCTCGCTTGCGGCGGTCGGCTCGCGCCCGCAGCATACTGTCACATTTTTCTTCTTGTCGCGACAATTAATGTAGGCCTTAGGCCAACACTTCATATATGGCCCTTTAGGCCCTTTCATCAAATTAATTTCAATGTAATACGACTTGTATTTACGATGCGCTCATTAGCCAATCTTTTATTCAAAAGTGAAACCTAGCAATGTAAATGTGAACAATTTAAATAAATGTATTAATTACAGTCCACTCTCTCTTCATAATTTCTGCATCCTGGCGAATCAACCTACAGTAAATCACGAACACTTCACACTTAACATTTTTGCGTCCACTCGGGCCGCTTCTAAACATTTTTTGGTCCACACATGGCGGATCATTCTTCTACTTAACATTTTATGGTCGCTCCGGACCTGGATTTCCGGACACATCATTCACATTTATTATTTTTCTGCCCCTATTTCTGGCCATCACGGGCGGCTCAGCATATCCGCTGACACGACCGTGGCGTGATTCGATCAGCATTTCGCTCGTCGCCTTTGAGCCTCCTGACGACATCATTGCAAGAGCCTGCTAGCTTCAGTACGTCAGTCAAAGCAGTCATCTCTCCAAGCTGCGTGTTTGCCATCTTCTCCACGGCGTCGACGCTTCAGGACATCGCCCACAAGGTATCACCTCACTAACATCATTTCAAGGTGCGTACAATGGCTGAAGAAGGCCTCAAAGTGTTAGTCAGAAAGAGAGGCGGCTTAAAGTCCGCAATAGTGCGCATACAATCAGCTGTCAGTAACTTTGATACAAACTCTAATACAAAACACTTTTTAACAGTAAGACTTGAAAGTTTGAAAAGCTTGGCAACGAAGTACGACGAGGTACAGTCCGAAATCGAACTTATTTGCAGACATAAACGCTGCTCAAGAAGACCGAGTTGAGGTCGAAGAAATGCTATATTCTACGGAAGCAAATATTTTACAATTAATTGATACCTTTAATGTTCAGACTGTACCTCCCGTATTATCGGGCCATATGCAATTAAAACCGATAAGTTTGCCCTGCTTCACAGGCAATATCTTGGAATGGCAGCATTTTCATTCAATTTTTTCGGACTTGGTGCATGCAAGATCCGATCTAACGCCAGTGCAGAAACTACATTATTTACATTCTTCTCTAAAAAATGAACCGTTAGACTTAATTAAATCACTACCTATTTGTAATGAAAATTACTCGATAGCGTTGAGTTTGCTGTCCGCAAGGTATGACAACAAGTTCATACTAGCAAAATACTACATTCAAAATTTACTTCAAGTCAAGTCGACAATTAAAGACTCTGTCCAAAGTTTGGCAGAATTCACAAATATGATAACGTCTTCCGTTAATTCACTGGCGGCAATGCAACTGTCAGTAGTGAATTCACTTGAACTTATTACTATACAATTATTATCAACCAAACTCGACCCTACTACTTTTAAATTATCGAAGGAGTCTATAGACCCTGATAATCTTCCTAACTTTCAAGATTTCACTCATTTTTTAAACGCACGTAGACAGCTGTTAGAAAATACACTGCCTATCGATGCCGGACAGCAACTCAACAAGCCGAGTTTAAGACTCAACAATAAATCTGATAAATATAAATCACGAAACGCTGCTGGCAGTACTACATTTAAGAGTTATCACTCAGCGTCAAGCAATTATTCATGTTTGTGTTGTAAATCTAATCATCCAATTTACATGTGTGATAAATTTCGTGCACTAAGCACCGCTGAGCGAGGACAATTTGTATCAAATCACAAATGTTGTACCAATTGTCTTAGATCAGGTCATTTTGTATCTAATTGTAAGAATAAGCAGGCATGTAAGATCTGTTCAAAACGACACCATACATTGTTGCACATGAACAATGTGCTGAACTTAATCTCTGCCAGTAGCAGTAATTATTGTTCATTTAAATTACAATCCACGAATAATATTCTTTTATCAACAGCAATTGTATTTGTCATTGACCAGGCTGGCAACAGACAAAAGGCAAGAGTTCTTTTGGACGCAGGTTCACAAATAAATTTTTGTACCAAATCATTTGCAAAGAAATTACGGCTTAATTTGACTAAATCCAACATACCAATTACGGGTATAAATAATACAGCGTGTCATGCCACTAATCTCGCGTCTATAGGCATTATTTCTCGTTATCAGAGATTTAGCTTCGAGGCAAAATGTGCTATCTTATCTGCATTAACCCACAATCTGCCAGCACAATCGTTTGACATAAATCAATTCAACATTCCAGACAACATTTTTCTTGCTGACCCAAATTTCAACATATCATCCGAAATCGACATACTCTTAGGGGCGCAATTTTACCTGGATTTAATTTTAGCCAACAAATACGTAAGCGGCCCTCATTTTCCCATTATTCAGGAAACAAAGTTAAGCTACATTTTGGCTGGCAATCTGCCCAAACACTGCCGCTACAAGGGTCCTGCTGTTTCGTTCCTAGCTAGGAACAACGACAGTCAAATTTTGCAGTCTCTCGAAAAATTTTGGGAAGCAGAAACTATCCCTGACAACACACTTGATAACGAGTCAGCTTGTGAGGAGCATTTCGTGCGTTCTACTCATCGCAATCAAGAGGGTAGGTTCGTTGTTGCACTGCCATTTAAGTCCGATCAACTCCAGTTGGGAGAATCTTACACCAATGCTGAAGCAAGATTTTTGAATTTAGAACGTCGATTCAGGCGTGATGCTAAGCTCGCGCGCGATTACTCAGACTTTATTAATGAATATAAGGATTTTGGCCACATGACGCTTATCGATAATTGCTCTATCAATTCAGGAGTGTCAAATACTTACTATCTGCCTCACCATGCCGTGTTTAAGCGGTCTAGCTTGACCACAAAACTGCGCGTCGTTTTTGATGGTTCGTCCAAAACTACCAATGGCCTTTCTCTCAATGACATATTGTTGGTAGGCCCGAATGTTCAACAAGACCTTTTTTCTATTCTTTTACGTTTCCGCATGCATAAATATGTTCTCATCGCCGACATCGAGAAGATGTATCGACAAATTCGCGTAGCTGAAAAGGATTGTCACTATCAACGTATTCTGTGGCGTGACTCTCCCCTCGAACAATTTAAACACTTTGCATTGCGAACGGTAACCTACGGCACGGCTAGTGCTTCGTTTTTGGCCACTCGCTGTCTTATTCAAATTGGTAGGGACCATGAAGCTTCTTTTCCTGATGCGGCGTTAGCTATAACAAATGATTTCTATGTCGACGGTTTGCTTACCGGTGCAGACACCATCTCTGATCTGACCAAGTTGAAATCTGACTTAGGTGCGTTATTGAGTCAATACGGTCTCACGCTGCATAAATGGGCATCTAATGAACCCAGAGTGGTCGCAAGTCATGACAATTTATCACTCCCCTTAAACAAACAGGACAATGTGCGTACCCTGGGCATTCTCTGGAATAACACTGCCGATTCATTCCTGTTTGACATTAAATCATTCCCCGTTGAATCAAGTATCTCCAAGAGGAGAATTCTTTCGATTATCGCAGGCATATACGATCCACTTTGACTGATCGGTCCCGTTGTTTTCTTGTACAAACAGTTTATGCAGCAACTCTGGCTTTGCAATCTTGGTTGGGATGAACCGATCTCCGGGCAATCACGTTTGGATTGGCATTCATTGTGCGACAAGTTGTGTCTGATTAGCAAAATTGTTGTCCCACGTTCTATTCGTTGCAAGTTTGAGGCAAGTACAGTTGAATTACATGGTTTTTCGGATGCCTCTGAAAAGGGGTTTGGGTGCTGTATCTATATTAGAGTCATTTATCAAGATTCATCGGCCTCTTGTCATCTCCTGTGTTCTAAATCTCGCCTGGCTCCCCTACGACAGGTGTCATTACCTCGCATCGAACTCTGCGCGTGCTTGTTGTTATCGCGACTCGTATCTAAGGTCGTTCCTGCGCTTTATTCGTTTATTAATAGTGTTCATTTATATTCTGACTCTATGGTGTCTCTTTACTGGATTCATGCCCAGTCCACGAGGTTGAAAACCTACGTCGCTAATCGTGTTGCTGAAATTCAGCGTCTTACGCAAGCCTATACATGGCATCACATCAATTCTAGACACAATCCGGCTGATATTATCTCTAGGGGGTGTCTCCCTGACGTTTTGCGCGATTGTTCGCTTTGGTGGCACGGTCCCACTTGTTTGTCTCAATCTTCCGAGTCCAATCCTTTTCCACCCCTTTTACCTTCTAATCCGTCGTCTTCTGAAGTCACTGCGGAAGAGAAACAAACCCATAACCTTTCTCTAATGTCTACCCTGGCTATCGACCTTTCTAAGGACTTTTCTTCGTTGCATCGTCTGACACGCGTATACGCTTACTGTTTTCGGTTCATCAAAAATATTAGACTCTCCAGTGCTGACAAAATAACGGGCGATCTTACCCCTGTCGAAATTCATCATGCTCTTAATTTCTTCATAAAACAATCTCAGTCGATCCACTTTGCAGCCGAGATTAATTGTCTTCGTAATGGGTCTTCTGTCTCTATCAGGAGTAAGTTGTCTTCTCTCGACCCGTTTCTTGATGATTCTGGAGTAATACGCGTAGGCGGGCGATTACAGCAGTCGCAATTACCTTACGACACTAAACATCCTATTGTCTTGCATCCATCGGCTCATATTACTCGCCTTATCATTGAACGCGAACACATTCGTCTACTTCACGCTGGTGCTCAACTCGTGCATCACTCACTTCGTCAACGTTGGTATATTATTAATGCCAGGTTAGTCATTCGCTCCATCATTTGTAAATGTGTCAAGTGTCTCAGGTTTAGTGCCAAACAGCAGGTTCAGAGGCTTGGTATTTTACCATCTCCTAGAGTCACTCCATCACGGCCGTTTCTATTCTGCGCGGTTGATTATGGTGGTCCCTTCATGATTCGTCATGGCGGGCAGAAATCCAGAACTCTCTCTAAGGCATACGTGTCTTTGTTCATTTGCTTAGCAACCAGGGCCATTCACTTGGAATTGGTTTCCGACCTTACAGCCAGTGCGTTTATAGCTGCCTTACGTCGTTTTATGTCCCGCAGGGGCATACACAGTCAGTTATACTCTGATAATGGCACAAACTTTAGGAAGGCCCGCAATGTTTTACATGACCTCTACAATCTTTGGCATGATAAGGATGCCACCTCATCATTCAAATTATTCACGTCCTCTCAGGGTATCTCATGGTCATTTATTCCGCCCTCGTCACCTCATTTTGGTGGCCTTTGGGAGAGCGGCATAAAGAGTTTGAAGTTTCATTTGCGCCGCGTGGTAGGCAAGTCTATACTCACCTTCGAGGAGTTTGCGACAGTTTTGTCTCAGATAGAGGCATGTCTAAACTCTCGCCCTTTATTTGCCATCTCTTCGGATGTAAATGATCCGGTGCCACTTACACCTGGCCATTTTTTGATATGCGCACCATTAACGGCGATACCGGACCCAGACCTATCTCATATTCCTATCTCTCGTCTTGGACGTTGGCAACATCTCCAGAAGTTTGTCCAAGTCATTTGGAATGCTTGGTCTCGCGACTATTTACACCAGTTACAACAGCGTCACAAATGGAAATTCGCTAAGGATAATGTTTCCATTGGGGACCTAGTTTTACTTATTGAGGATAACCTACCTCCATTAGCCTGGAAATTTGGTGTAATTACCGCCACATTTCCCGGCCCAGATAACTTAATTAGAGTCGTAGACATTCGCACGCCTACTGGTGTTTTGCGGAGACCAGTACATAAGTTATGTCTGTTGCCAGCGCGGGACGAGATTTGACACAAGATTATTATGATCATTTAGCACAATGCTATTTTAATTGTGATATGTACTTATTAATTGTGATTGGTCAACTTAATTGTGATACGTACTATCACAACATTTTCATGACAATTTACGCCATTGCGTGTTTCTATACTCATCATAGTTTCATGGTGGTATATTTGCTAATTTGTACTTGTATGTTAATATTTTGTGTGGCATACTATGTCCTACACATTTACGTTTTGATGTATTGGGTATGTGTCATGTTTTCGGTGGTATTGTTTTATAAAAATTTGTTACATAATATTCGCATGGTTGCAGTTATACAACCATGTATGCATTTCTTGCACAGTTGTTAATATGTGTGATTTATTGTTCTATGAATGTATTTCTCAATTGTTCAACTCATGTATTACATTTGTAACCACAGTGTCGTATTTGTTACTTATGCTATTGCGCTTATTCATATTTGTAATTAACTAAATTGGTGTTTATTATATAACTTGCATTTATGTAAAACATATTGTTTTTTGCATCTACTGTATGTAACCACGCCACGCCTAGATTTATTTTTATATGGTATTTTGTATTTTGTGATTATGCATTGCACAATTATCATTCCTACTTAATTATGACATACATGTCATTACATATGTGCTTGCAATCAGTCAGCTATTTATAGCTTGTTCTCACACAACAACATATTGTAAATTCCTGAAACTTCAGGTATAGCATGACTCGTTCAAATTTATGACGCCATGCTAGATTTACGTCTAAACATGTATAATTTGTGACAATTTTTTGTTCATTGTAAGCAATACTCTGTACAGGTCTACTGGCCTCAACTATTTCACGGTAACCATCTATGACTTGCATAGGGTTACAATTTATCGGGCCATCATGTGATGAGTTTCCGATCATGCATTATTAAACATTGTCGAATTATGTATTTTTCATGTTTTATAACGTTCAATATTGTATACATACAATATATGTGGGCAATACATTGCCAGCGCTTACATTTTCATTCATGCATAAAATTATTTGCTCGCCAACCTTGGCCTACCAAACGCTTATCTTTATTCATGCTTATCGCTAAACCATTAACGTACAGCTGTTATCTAAGATTACAACTCAAGGTTCAATACAGCCTATTGATATTAACTTTCATTATTAAGAATTCTGTATGTTATATAATAAGTTACCAAAATGTATAATAAGTTACTAAAATGTAGTAAAAAATCTACTGATTTTTTGACGGGCAGTTTATGTACAGTAGCGCGGTAATTTTTACATTATAGGTTGGCTAATCTGCGCTTAATCTGCACTTTAATCTGCTCAATTCATGTCCGTGCATCTACACAGTTCGTCATATACGCTCGCTTGCGGCGGTCGGCTCGCACCCGCAGCTATACTGTCGCATTTTTCTTCTTGTCGTGACAATTAATGTAGGCCTTAGGCCAACACTTCATATATGGCCCTTTAGGCCCTTTCATCAAATTAATTTCAATGTAATACGACTTGTATTTACGATGCGCTCATTAGCCAATCTTTTATTCAAAAGTGAAACCTAACAATGTAAATGTGAACAATTTAAATAAATGTATTAATTACAGTCCACTCTCTCTTCATAATTTCTGCATCCTGGCGAATCAACCTACAGTAAATCACGAACACTTCACACTTAACATTTTTGCGTCCACTCGGACCGCTTCTAAACATTTTTTGGTCCACACATGGCGGATCATTCTTCTACTTAACAAGAACAATTTGACTTGGTGTCATTCATATATTTTTGTCATGTAACAAAGATTTTTGTAACCATGGGGTTTTATAACTTGATAGTCTCACAATGCACTGCCCAGACAGACAGAAAGCTGCCACTTCTGTCATTTGATTTTATAGTTTTTTAGAGTCAAGGATATTATAAGCTGAGTATAAAACATATTTATCATATAAAATCTCATATTTATTTTTTAACAGATTTTTTTTCCTCCTCCGAAGCATCATCAGGAACTGTTTTTGTATTACTTTATGGATTTTCGTACTTGACAATTTATAAAAATTAATAGTAGAATACAACATTAAATTAAATGAATTTAACGATGAAGGGTTTGCAATTGGTCAAAGAAGTATAACACAAATTTTAAATTATTTGTGTCAACATTCCGACAATATTTATTGTCATCATTAGAACCTGTCATGGATACAAGAGAAAATATCAAGCACAACAGATCAATTAGTTGAGTGAATGTGTTTGTGTATGTGACTGTGAGTGTGTGTGTGTGTTGTTATACTTTTTTGACCGACCCTTGCAAACCCTTCATCATTGAAATTCATTGATTGATGGTCACTACAAAATTAAGAATTCTTTAATTCAATATAAAAACACAGTTATACCTTGTTATAGTCATGTTTATAACAACTTTTAATGTCACTTGTATTAGCATGTTAACATTGCTGTATTATACTGTATAGCTTTACATCTGTATAACATGAGAGAAGAGCAAAAACTTACAAATTTTACACATTAATAAACTGTCAAGATTTCAAAACCTCTTCACAAAACTGATATTCACTATGCATTCCTGCATGAGTAAATCTTCAAAATATATATTTAATTTTATCACTTTTGATATAAAGAAAATCTACATGCATTACCAATTAACTATTAACATAAGACAAGCAATACACTTGTACAGAAATAAACACCCACATGTACCCGCATACTCATCAATTAGGCTTTGTTATGTTTAAATCATTTCTGTGCAGCTTTAAAGTTCTTGAAGAATGAAAACTACTATACAACTATCATTTGCATCACTCATCTGGTTTAGATGCAACGATTGCTGAAATTGTATAGGGGACTCCAGTTTCTTTGTGTTCACTTTTGTGTCTGTTGTAAACACTTACAAAATCATCAAAGTATTCAGAATGCAGTTTCTCAGGAACAGCGTGTACATAAGGATCACCAGATTTAAATAAGCCTGTAACAGCATACTGAATAACATTAGCAAGTGTCTCTGTGTTTGTTAAATAGCTACAATTTTAATTCAGAAAGTATTTTACATACGGATCAAAATAAACTTGGTGTCTATCACAGAAATTTTGCTAATAGTACACCGTGATTAAATTGAAAAGTTGGAAGAGAAACATGTGATTTTGTAAAAAATTAGAAACTAAATTTGTATTTTAAAAGTGGAATTCATACATTAAAAAATTGTTCTTCAGACCATATGTATATAGGCCTCTTATGTTGACACATTGGCATTACCATTCTCTTTAAACTCTATAGTAGTAGTTACCAGTTCATTGTGAACCATGAACGAGTATCTGGAGGTTAAGTGTATGCATAGAGAGAGCTTCAGGAACTCATAAAGAATAGTTAGAGGTATTCAAAACATAACGATGGAGAATAAAGCAGGCAAGTATTTCATGTAGTCTGAACAATGTTAAGGGAATCTGAAGGGCAGGGAGCGAAGAATTAATTAAGTAAAAGCATGAGAAGGAAGTATTGTGGTTGAAAAGCATAAAAAAACACAAAAGGTGTAATTATACAGTGTCTTGTACCTGATTATATACAGTTTGATTGGTTATTAGAGAAAAAGATTGATTGGGAAGAAGGTAGAGGAAAGCCAAGAAAGAGGTCCTTGGATTGAGTTGCTCAGGGTTTGCAAGAGTGTAGCCACTTTAAACAGAGAGCACTAGAAGGATAATCTGACAGCTTCAGAATGTGGCTGCTTTAGTCACCAAAATGAGGTAGCAACAAGTTGAGAAAATATATGCTTGTAGAAGAGTCAAATATTGGAGTATATGAAACAAATTAGGAATGTGAAAGTGATCATAATTGAAGGAGTAGTTGAGTAATCTTTGTAAAATCAGAGGAAAAACTGGTGTTGAAGGAGAAGGATAGCCTATACATGTAAAGAGAATGATAGTCATGTAAATATAATAAATGTATGAATACAATGCTTACTGATGATACTATCATGAGGGAACTGTTCATCAAAGTAGCAGGAGTAGTGCTCACAAGAATTCACAGTGAAGCCAGCATTTCTCATCACATTTGTAAGGTTGCTGTCAATGTCGGTGCTGTCATGAAACTCATTTCTGTAGGGTTCAAGATCCTGTAAAAGAGTGATACTTTATCAACAAAATTACTAATCATTGTTGTTGAATATTTCCCTTCATCATTTTCCTTCTTCATTTCACTTCTTTTCTTTCCTCCTGCTGCTTCCCGTCGTCCAATGGAATGCATTACAGAGGAGTTGTGAGGGCTATGGAGGCTTTGATGTCGGATTCTGAGCTTCTTGTAGAGCTCCCTCTGCATGGACCACAATATATGTGGGGCTTCTTAGATGTGCTCTGCTATTGGCCGTGGGAGTTTCCATTAGGCATAGTCTAATTCAGGGTTAGTGTTCGCTGAACCCAGGTCCAAGATTCACCTGGTACACATGAGAGTTGACCGAGGGTGCTTAATGAGGTGATTGGCCTGGAAGCGGGTGCAGCAGCAATAGAACTTTCCAGAAAGTGTCTGTATAGTGGTGTTCAGGGAACAAAGATGCAGCGAGTTTCAGATGGTCTGGTTTGAAGTCAGGTAATGGGCTTTGCAGGCGCAACATTAACTTTGAGCCAGGAGAGACTGTAGCTTCTGCGTATGGTCTTTGCCATTGATGACAATGAGTTTCACTAGGGAGCAGGTCATTGATTTGCTGCAGAGCAGGGGTCTGAGTTGATACAGCCAATGGGCACCATGTTAATGGACACCTTCCATTTCTTAGCCCACTCAACGTGGGAATCCAGCTGGTCCTGGAGGCAGATAATTATCATTTCAGCTGTATGATCCAGAACATATACTGCTGTGTTGTTGATGAACATTGCCAATTGGGTTTGAGACAACTTGGGCACGTCGTTGATATATGCAGAGAAAGGTGGGGGGGGGTCTAAGATGCTTCCCCGAAGGTACACCAGTCATGATTGCCATCCACTCTCATGGAAGGTTCTGTTCTGAAGAAAGGTAGCCATCAAATGAATGTAGCAATCTGGAAACAAAATCTCCATCAGTCTGCACAAAAGTCCAGAATGCCAGATGCAATCAAATGTTTTCTTGACACCAATGAAATCTACCTAGAATGAGGAATGAGGAATTACACCAGACAACCACCCAAGAACCCCACCAGATTTCTCACCCAGAGACCACCACACGCACTAGTGAACTCAACTGCAAAGTAAAAGCCAGACGAAGCGTGATATTGGCAGAGACAATGTTCCTTAAAAGGTTGCACAACCCACTAATTTGCAGGTTGGTATTAAGATGTTGTTTTTAACCAGCAGTGCCAGAGAACCGAGTTAACTCCATCAGCAGATGAGTTAACTGCCTTGCTGCTAGAACAAGCTTGGTGAGAGCAAAACACTGACACTCGTCTAAGGCTATATAAAACACAGTAAACAGAAGACTGCACAGTAGAATATTCACACAATATAATATACAATACACTAGAAAAACGACTGGCACACTGCCCCATTGAATTTCAGGATACAGATGTCTGTTGCTGCAGTCACAACACATTCAATTGCTGGACTGGATGTAATAAGACTAATAAGCTCCATGAGCTGCAAATCTTGGTCAGTTTCTTGAACAAAATACATTATTATTTTAAGTTTAAGTATTAAGTTTATTTTAAGTATTAAGCTAAGTTTCAGTATTATATAATTTTCAGTTATCACAAAAATTATGAAAACCCAATTACTCTACTACTTTTCTAGTAAAATAACAATTGTAAAGCAGATAGCCATACAATAAATACTAAAAATTCCAAACTACTAAATTGTTTTTTAGTTAAATTTATACCCATAATGCCTAAGTGACAAATGTAGCTTACAAACATTTTGAAGCCAATACAAAATTTGTAAGAGATATGAATTCTATCAAATTATTAAAGATAACAATTTAGGATTTACAATAAAGTTCTTAGAATTCCATTCTTGGTCTCTGCTTTTCTTTGAGTTAAATAACTCATTCAGATTTCAGTTAAATTTCCCTTTAGTCTGATACCCAGATGGATTTTTACAACTTTGTCAAATTTTTGATTCCTGTTTTTAAGGCCTTGGTGTCCTAAAATTTTGTTCTTGGATTTCATTGTCCATGATGTGTCCGTTACTTAACTAAATATAATTATTTCACTACTGACTTGTGTCGGAAACTTTGTGTTCCGAGTTGGTAGTGAAATAATTATATTTACTAAAATTCTGCGGTTTCCAAAAGCATCTCTACATTCAGATTTTGATTTGAAATGTCTTTAATTTGATACAAATGGTTTTTTGTAAATTTTTTTATTAATTTGATCCCCTTTCATTTTGATTTTTGCCTTTTCCTATTTTTTGGTGGGTTCAATTTTAAAAACAGTAGGAGGTTGTAAGGTAAAAGTATGGACATGCATGCCAAGTTTTACACAAATCAGTTGATGCATTTAAAAGTTATTGTGACACTTACCTTAAACAGGTAGATAGTTAAAAAGGCAAACAAATGGCTTTGGGTAGACAGACAAATGCTAAATGATCAATTTAAAACTAAGAACTTGTTTCACTCATATTTAATTGCTAAAGATGGGGAGCAGTTATATCATCTCTGTTTTTTTAGTTATATAGTTTTTAATAACTGATAATTTAGGAAAAATATTGAATGAAATGATCTTAATTCCAAATCTGCAGCTGGATATATAATATCACAAAATAAGCTTGTGGAAAAATATGTTTACCTTGGTCAGAAATTATCATCAGCATCATGGTTCTCCAGATTTGTAAAATTCAAGTGCGAGCAACTTTAGCTTGGGAAACAGGTATGGTTCTGGCAGATATACTTGACACATAAAGATAGAGGATAGAGGTGTTTGGTTAGTGTATGCTTTGTGTAAAGCAACGTTAACTTTAAATAAAACAATGGAGTTTATACATTAAGTGATTTAGAGGAGAACAATAAGTTCTGTCTTTGATATAAGTTTAAGAGAATATAGACAGGACTGGACAGGACAGAATTGGACAGGATTTTGCTCATGTATGTAATATAATACAGTAAACTCCCGATTATCCGTGGAATTGGATGGCGCTTCAACCACGGATAAGCCAATTCTGTGGATAATCCACAAAATGGCCAAAAAAGGACACAAATCAACATGAAAATGCTTTTGAACAATTTTTATTTACAGTAGGAGGTCTACAAATACAATTATGACTTAATAAACAGTAGTTTTATGTACTTAAAAGTTTGTTGGTTTACTTTTTCACAAACAAATCGGTCAACTGTTTTTCTTTTTCATGATAAAACACCTCTTCTGTATTTGTGAATTTGTGATTGAAGTTTTTTTAACAACATTTTGTCATAAAGTGATGCATCGTCTTATTCTTCCAGATATTGAATGAGCCCGTCAATGTGTGCTAAAGCTGCATCATGGCTCACTTGCTTCTGTGTCTTATCCTCTTCTTCTTCCTCACTCTCCTCCAAAACAATACCTAATGCTCCACCTACGATTTGTTCATCAGTAAGATGTTCAAAGCCTGGATCATTGGCATCACAATTAATCTACTCAACGATGTTATCTTCATCGACGTTACCTCCTCCAGTAACAGATTTCGCTAAATTAGCCAAATCACAAGCAGAAACTTCTTCTTCTTCCTCTGCAGACTCTACCAAAGTATTTTCCACATTTGGTAAAATCTTCCTCCAGGACTTTACTAACATAGATTGCTCAACTGACTCCCAAGCAGTGTTTATGTCATAAATGCTGTCAAGAATCGTGTAATCTTTCCAGAAGCCCTGAAGGTCATTCCTCTCTTCAATAATTTTTTCAGTAAGTTTGTTCTGTATTTTTTTTTCATTGAAGCAATTACGCCCTTGTCCATGGCCTGGATAAGAGCTGTGACATTAGGAGGCAATAACTTGACAAAAAAATTTCCATTTTCCGATTTAAAAAAAAATTCCCCTAGGTGGGACCCAGTTGTCAATCAGCAATACAGCTTTCTGGGGTATGTTTTGAGACTTGAGATGCTCTCTAACTTGAGGAATGAAGTTTTTTTTCAAACCACTCTTTAAATATTTGTTGGTCCATCCAACCTTTTTTTTGGTTGAAGTAGTGTACTGGGAGGTTTTCAGCCCTTGTCCCTTTAAAAGACCTCGGTTCTTTTGATTTTCCAATCACTACTAGTTTTAGTTTTTGAGATCCTGTTGCATTGCTGCACGTCATTATTGTTATGCGTTCTTTACTGGATTTATGTCCTGGAGGTTGCCGCTCGCTTTCAAATGCCAGTGTTCATGTCGGCAAACATTTCCACAACAGCCCCGACTCATCAGCATTGTACACTTGTTCGTAAGAAATTCCCTCTGACTGAAGAAACTGTTCAAAATCAGTTTTGAAATTTTCCGCTGCCTGTTTGTCGCCACTTAATTTCTTGCCATGAAGCCCAATTCCCTTATCCTGTGGCATTGTTTAAACCTTGTCAACCACCCTGATGATGCGTCAAATGTTCCCTCTAAACCTAGCATTTCAACAAACTGTTTTGCTTTTGCAGCAACAATAGGCCCTGAAATAGGAGTTCCCTCACTTCTCACTTGACTCACCCACTCTAAAAGTGCCGCATCTAGTTCTTCATAAGTGCTAGTTTTCATGGTTTTTCTTTTTTTCATTGATGAGGAGTTGTCTGATGTGGATGCAAATTGCATTAATTTATCGTTTTGTTTAAAAATGCCCCTAACAGTGCTTTCTCCTATTCCATACTGCAAGCTCATTTGCTTTTTCGACGCACCATTTTCAATTTTTTTAATAAATTCTAGTTTCTCTTGAATGATTTTTCCTTTTTTCAGTCATTTTTCAATAGTAGTGTAAACTAAAATCACGTACAACAATTTAAACACACACGCGAACTGCTAGTTGACACGTGCACACAGGTTGACAGAAACGCACAAACTGATGCGTGAGTTATGAGAACTGGAAGTGGCGAGTGAAGGGGTAGGAACAATAAGGTGCCGGTGACAAGCAGTGCCAATGACCTTGGCTGATTGACTTCCACTCACCCTAACTGATGGTTATCGCTCTAAAAATAGCTTCTGCACCTGCCAATCGTGACTCATGCATTCTCTTTCAACACGCGTGCTTCCATTTCCCTACATTCTTTGTTTTCATTTAGGGTATTCTATGTTTCACTGTAACGTTTAATTGTAGGTCTAATTTTATAACTTATTCTACTATTGTAGGTTTTCTTTTAATGCCGTAATTTATCATCGCAAAAAAAAAGAAAAAAAGGAAAGGAAGACCGCGGATAATCCGCAAAGCAGATAATCCGCCCGCGGATAATCGAGAGTTTACTGTATATAACTAAACTTAAATGCAGTTAGGTAACTGTATTTTAATAGAATTTGAGACAACAATAAGAACATTGGTCCTATGGTATTCATAGTAATAATGACTAATAGTCAAATTTTATAACAGGTGAGCCATTTTATGAGAAATGATATTTGCTATGATAGAAATTATGATATTGATGTTAAGTTAGGTAAGTTCCAGATGATCTGTGGGACAATCAACTGTATTTTTAGGAAAAAGGTACGTCAAGATACAAAATACAAAATCTCTAAGCTGACGAAGGCGAACACTATGCCGAAACGCGTTCGACGAGAAAAGACAAGTAAGTTCACAAGTGAAAGTTTCATTATTATATAAAGCGTAGTGCTGTGAAAAAAGATGATGAACAATCAAGACAACTACAAAATTAAAGTTGTATAAAGTTATGGCAGTCCCTATACTGTCCTATGGATGTGAAATGTGGCCAAGAAATAAGACAGTAAAATACATATGGCTACGGACATGGGCGTTCTAGGAGTTAAAACTGATTTATAAATTTATAAACCTGTGTTTGAGCGGTGATATGAAAGGAATGGTACTACCTTTATTTGCAAACTATCTTTATTGGAATAGTTTTAGATTTATCAGTTAACTAACATAATTATTTATTATGATAAATTCATTTATCTAAAAACATGTTGCTTACATTACTATTTTCTTGGATTTCGTTGTCCATGACGTGTCTGTTAATTAACTAAATATAATTAAATCACCACCGACTCAGAACACTCGGATAATGGATTGTAGTGCCTTTGTGTATTCATTGTATCTTCGTTTGAAGTTACACACACAAAAGGACTACACTCCACTACCAAATCCACCTTTGCAAACCACCTCATTGAAACAAACCACATATACAAAAACATTGAAATAACATGGATATTCTATACATACACATAGAAGGCCGAAAACTAGACACTCTTGAACAATTTGAAATATAAAAACACATGAAAACACATAAAAACGACATCCTAAACAAACAGACACAATTCAAATCACACGCATTATTCGAATATACCACACCCCACACACACAACAGCGATCTTTCAAAAGTTGATACCGTCGCCAAGAACAAGATGGACAGTGCTACCAGTGGCAGACTCTAAAGAAGCTTTTTAAAAGCAAAAACTGGTTCAGGCTATAAGGTAATACTTCATGTTTTTACCCATAAAAAAACGTGTTCCAATTCGGTAATGATTTAATTATATTTAGTTACATTATTAGTCTAGTTCTACTCTACCATTCTGTTACATATATAAATGTATTCTATAGTGTGCTACTATACAACAATGTTTTTTGGGTAATATCTTTTCTCTGGCATCCAAACAATAAAACTATTTAGTACCAGTAATACATTCATCTATTTGCCAGATGAATTATTTTTAGATTTTGTTGTCCATGACGTGTCCGTTGATTAACTAGTTATTAATATATCATTACTGACTCAGAATACTAAGTTCTTTTTTTGGTAAAAATGTTAAGCTTTCCTTGTACCTGAACTAGTTTTTGCTTATTACAAGCTTCGTCAGTGGCTGTAATCATTTCCAATTTTTTTTCTGGGTCTGTCTATATTTATATAAATTTTTATTTATACATAATTACAGCTTAATACTTTTTCCTGCTGAACATTATAATGGAAGTACTATTAATACAGATTTATAATTACCTTAGTATATGAGATCCATTTTTCAGAAAAAGCCACTTCAATTCTCATATCTAGAAAGCTGGCATGAGTGAAGAACATTAAAAATGTCTGTCCTCCAGGTCTCAGAAGTGAGTATATGTTTCTAGACCACCGCCTACACAATAATGTATAATAATTTATACACAATTTTTAGAATGGACGTGGCATTTCTAGAATTCTTTGTTGTTTTGTGCTACTTACCAAACTGGAAGAGGCCAGTATGAAACCTGTTCAGACCAATTTCTGGAAATTGTTGATCAAAATAAAGAAATTTACTGAATCCTTTGATGACAAGAAAAATGTGTTGCATATAGTACATGACACACAGCAGGGCCAAACTACATTTGCTTAGCTGTGTATCACATTAATTTGGAAATGTGGTCAATGTGGTCAAGTATGCATCATGGTTGACAAATGGACTTAATGTCATGATACACAATACAACCTGAGTGGGATTTGAAATCAAACATGATAACCATTTTGGAAGCAAGTGCATTTGATCACTATACTTCCTAGACTCTTTCTCACGTGTTTCTCAATAAATACAAATGCAAATTCTAGGTGTGTGTGAGTAAAGGGACACACATATGTATACACTCAGCTAAGACTATGGCTGGAGATACTCTTGAGTAACCTTTCAATTCAGATTTTGACAGGTACATAAATCTTGGTCATTTCAAACCCTTTTACTCACTTGTGTATAGGTTGGACAATTTAATTTAGTTTTCTTTGAGAGAACATTTAAATCTATTATACATGCTGTGTCCAAACAAAAATATCTAGTACTAATAGATTAACAAAAATTCAAAGTAATGAATTTAAAATAAATTTTTAATGTAATGAAATTAAAGTAATATTTTAAGAGTTTTGAAGTAATAAAATTTAACTAAAATGCACTTAAGTAAAGTACAGTGTTATTCAGAACAGGTAACGTCACACATTATGAAGTTACCTAACAACAATATTTTATAGGTACTAAAACTTATATGAATGAATACTTGTGCACTATATATATAGTTATAAATAACAGTGTTTGTATATGTGGTTGTATTTTCCATTCATGTGTAACTATTTATCTTAATGCCATGCAATACAACTGCCTAGACAGTATAAATACATCCACTGAAAACATAATGGTCACTACGCCCACAT
Source organism: Magicicada septendecula (assembly GCA_034769895.1). Lineage (NCBI taxonomy): Eukaryota > Metazoa > Arthropoda > Insecta > Hemiptera > Cicadidae > Magicicada > Magicicada septendecula. The sequence continues at coordinate 320,429,209 of CM068374.1, read as the reverse complement.
CAGTTGGTGTACATGGGTTAATTGGAGATTGTTTGCGGAGCGACATTTATACTTTATGGTAAAACTAAAATTTTTTGTATATCATAATATTCATACTTCATGTAAACACCTTTTATTTCCACATCTAGTCTAGTCAGTTTATTCATTGTTTACCAGCAGTTTGAATTTTTGTGTCGGATGTGTTTTAAAAAAATGACAAAATGAACAAATCAATCATTGTGCTGTGATTTAATTATGTGTTTAAAAATATCTAGCTCCTTGGGAACTCACAACAAAACAGTAAATTTGTTAGGAGATACTGTGCCTTCAAAAACGGTGATTTGTAACTGGGCACTCAAATTTGAACATGTTTGTATGAGTATTGAAGTTTGATTACTCCTTTGGATGGCCCCAAAAGTGCAACAACTCCAGATATTGTCAAAAGAATTCTATATGGTGTTGTAAGACTGACAATTGAAAGTGAATTAGATCATAAGCATCTCTCGTGAGTTGTGAGTCATATTTTAATTGAAGAACTTAATATGAAAAAAACTTTGGTTGCTGCATTTGGAGTTGATGCATCAGACCTTTTTAAAAACAAAGAATTCAGTCACAGTAAGATGTATGATTGTGTCCATTTACTCCTATGTGTACTACTACCATATTTATTTGTATCTATTCCAGGCTTGAATCTTGATCTCTTTCTTGTACTCATACAGAAACGTCAATCTTCTCCTTCCAATCATATTCTCACTTTCCATAGTACCACCAAAAACCATTGTTATTAGTCCGTTCTCCCTCAGGATATGTCAAAACAAGTTTCTCATTCATCTCTCTATTACAGTCCACAGAAATGTTCTACCCATGTTGATTCTGTTGATCATTATTTTTGCGTATGTAATGTTCCCACCTAACACTAACGTACAACATCCACATTAGTGTTAACTTATTTCTTCCACTGAAGATGGCAGCCAGTGGTGTTGCTGAAACATCTGGTTTAATCGGAAACCTTGGACCATGGCCAAACAGCTTGGGAGGTAGTTTTAATTCAAATGACACCAGCTGTGTAAGCCTTCATAAAACTATACCTCAATCCTATCTCTAACAACTTTCCTCATTGTCCATGTCTCTGACCTATAAAATGTAGCTGTAACATTCCAGTACAGTTCTTTTTCTTCAGTCTGCTACAAAAAAATCAATTTTTCTATAGAACACCCCCTTTACTGTGGCTGTTCTGCCCATAACCTCTTCTTCACTGGTCCATCCCTAAAGCCACACACTCCCTAAGTACATATCCCTATCTATCTGCTTTGTTTTTGTTTTGATAGTCCTAATTTCATATATTTTTTTATTATTTAGTCACATCATTTTTATTCTCTTACATTTTTACATTTTTCATATTCTTTCATCTCATAACTTTTGTAACGTTCTTTTTATAGTTACTGTCTTATCACAAGCTAAAATCACCACTTCATCAGTGAATGTTTAACTATTTATTTACTTTCCCCTAATGCCAACTCCTTCCTATCTATGATAATAATTGTGTTACCTACGCAGATCTTAAGCAATAGATGAGAAAACAAGAACATCATTTACTCAGTCCGCTCCCAATGTCAAAACTACTCTGTTAGACTTTCGGTTGTTATCAAGCCTGTTTTTTAATTCATGGGTAACTCTTTTCTTAATTTCCTGTATTTCCAGACTCCTTTCTTCTGTTTTAGTGTACCGAATTTATTAATTTGTTCTACCTTACTCATTTAAAGGACTTTCCAAAATCTATAAAACTTACTGATTACATTTCTCCTGACCAATGAGTCCAAAAGCATACAGTATGTTGTGCCCATGCCTCTTTTAAAACCAAATTGTTCCTCCACTATGATCTTCATTTCTGTCACAAATCATTAGTTTATCATCTTTGATATGATGATAATGTCAAATTTGTGTCCCAAATTGTAATTAATAAATCATAACAACTGATAATGTAAATCAGGTAACACTTTCTTCTCAATTTATTTTATTATATTGACTGAATAGAAAATCTAACAATAAAATTTTGTATCCATGAGCAAATCAAATTAGGAAATAATGTGATACCAAAATATGTTAACACTGTTTCTTGTTAAACATCTACAACTAATGAATATTAATTGTTAAACTTTCACTTGTGAACTTATTTTGTTTTTTCCCATACGCGTTTTGGTGTGATGTGCGCCTTCTTCAGCGGTGTGAGACAGAATGTCCGGAAGTTCATATTCTGGTATTCATAATCCGGACATTCTGTCTCACACCGCTAAAGAAGGCGCACATCACGCTGAAACGCGTACGGGAAAAAACAAAGTAAGTTCACAAGTGAAAGTTTAAAAATTAATATTCATTAAGTGCTATGAATGAAGAAGATGAACCATCGAAACAACTATCTACAACTAATTCTTTTAATTTAGAATTATTAGAATGTTTGAGTCACTTGATTTAAACATATAAAAAAAAATACTTACCCACTATTCTTAACCCAGCCAAGGCAATTAAATGAGAAAACCTTGTCAAATCCTGTAGCAATGTTTTCTTTCTCAAAGTTTTGTTTTAGAATCTGGAAATCAGGTTCTGCTATGTCACCTTGTAAAAAAGTTATTCGGGAACCACTATAATTTTCATTTGCGTATTTCACATTATGTTCAGATAAATCAAGTCCTATCTACAATGAAATAAGTAACAATCGTTAAAATTAAAATGCCATTAAATTAAATGTCAGACAAAATGGAAGCTTTATGGAGAATAAACATGAGAATATACTATGAGACCAAGAGACCAAGAAAGTAAACATTGGTCTGGTTTTCAGAATGTTTATCTTGGAGTGTCACAAGGAAACATGTTTGGAAAGTTTGAAATGTGGCAGTTGAGGAAACTATAAACTATGAAATTGGTAGACAAAGGCGAAAGGGAAGGGGCAAAATGCTGGTGGATCTGCAAGAGAACCAGCTACCAGCTACCAGGATTTGAAGAGAACTGTATTGTTAAGGTAACACACGTGTTATTGACTTGTACTTGATTAACTATATATATACAACACTACTGACTTAAATCACTAATTTTTTATTGGTAAAAAATGATAAACTTTTACCTGATACCCTAAACTAGTTTTCGCTGCTCCATTAGAGCTTTGTCAGAGGCTGCCGCTAGGAGCACTGTCCATCCTGCTTTTGGTGACAGCACCATAGTTCAAAAGATCGATGTTGTGTGTGTGTGTGTGTGTGTGTGTGTGTGTGTGTGTGTGTGTGTGTGTGTGTGTGTGTGTGTGTGTGTGTGTGTGTAATATGTTTGTAATATATGAATATGAACATATTACACCACGCATACACAACATCGGTCTTTTGAACGACTGCTGTACCATCACCAAAAGCTGGACGGACAGCCTCTGACAAAGCTCTAAGGGAAATTGTTACATACATATCCACAGAAACTAAAGGAGCTAATGATGTTAGATGACCAGCCAATAAAACCTGCAATAAGGAAGCAATTCAATCACTGACTACAACAATCAAGTGGTACAAAGGCCAAGACGAAGCAGAACTGCCTAAGATAATTTCACTGTACCATATAAACAATTTGGCTCTTGAAAAGTATGGTCAACAGAAAAAACAGAAGAAAATTACTGATTTTTTCACAATCATTAAACAAATTTTTTTTTGCAATTACAGTGCTTAACTTGTTTGAGTTTGAGAATTTGCAGCAATAAATATATGTTAGAGAATAACATTAGTAGTGTACATTGCTAATGTTATAATAAAATATTTTATTTTTGTCTTTGATGGGTTTGTTTCTTACTCCCTCACTAATTCGTCTATTTCATTAATTCATCACCCGTTCGGTCCAGTAGGTGATGAATTAGTGAAGTTCTACTGTATATGTAGACAGCAATGTGTGTGTGATGTCACTCACCAAACATTTATAGTCTGCAGGAAGTAGCGGCACCAACACCTGTGTTGTCACATTACCAGTACCACAGCCAATGTCAACAACTCTTTCTTCCTTTCCCCACGTCAAAAAATGAGAGTACTTGTCTAGTGCCTTTTTTGCGTCTCTTAGCAACGGCTGGTTTGTAGCATCATACAGACCAGGATTTCTGTATGAAATCGTACATAGAGGCATCTGCAACAACACATCAGCACTATGTTGACACTGTCAATGTTATGTTGCATGTATAGCTCTACAGTATAGAGCGTCATGGTATAGTCTAGGATTGTAGTGGTGTAACAATCCTGTATTGCAGTAGATACTGGTTTATAACTAAATTCTAGTATGGGGAGAAGAATTAATCCTATAAAGTTTAATTGCTTATGATATGATATCAAAATCTCTGTGCAAAATCATGATATATAGTCCTAAAGATAACAATCATTGGGACTACATAATTTACAAATAATAACAATTATGATTTGAGAAAATTAAGAGATTCAGTAATTTTAAAATTTGTATCTATCAGTATATACATCAGTACTTTCCCAAATATAATATATAAAACATATGCCATATAATGTTTACAGCACAAAAAAAACAAAGATAGGCAGTGTCGGACACTACCGCAGTTATTTTCGTGAAAATGTCAATCGGGTATAGTATATTGAAATTAAATAAAATTTTTGTTTTGAATCGTTTAATTCATTTGCAACTTACATTTATTGAATACATGGTAGTGGTATGAGAAGTAGGATACATATGGCTTTGAAATTATTTGAATACCTCTTGTAAATGTCAAATCTATACAAGTTTTCCTTTGCGTGGTTGGTTTGTCCAAATCATTCACTAGTTCAAGTTTAAAGAATTTCTGAAGGTATGCACGTAAGAGTTCTAAATTTATTATATTATATTATATTCTAGTTCGAATGTCTCTGCGTATTCACTGTATTGTATCAATTGGCTTATGATGAGCAGCTTGATGTCATTATGTATATATAGATGAGCTTGAGTCCAGGGTGTATATAGATGCTTGCCAAAATTATTTGATGATTGCTGGGTATATCTTTGTTATGGCAATTTGTCCAATATGCAATCTTACACGCAACACTACCTCGAAATGAGGCAAGAGTTTGATTTCAACTGGGATACACGACCATTCTAAGGTGACTCTGGAGATGTACACTGCTACGCCACCAACTCGCCCGTCGTTTCTTTCACAACATTTGGATACAATGCGAGAGAAGTCTGCCATGTCGATAGAGTCTGGGTCTCGTAACCAAGTCTCAGTGAGAACGATAATGTCCGCCTTCGGTATTAACTCGTCTGTCTGTAGGTCCCCTACATTCGCTTGCAGACTCTATACGTTTAGATTGACTATGATGAATGTCGACATAGGGCGTGGAGGCTCTCCCGGGAGGCTGTGCTGCCATTCGCAAAATTCTTTGATCGCTTGTGTTACAGTATGGAGCCGATGACTCCCGAGGCACTCGTATTCGTCTCTTATTTCTATGACTGACGGCGACCCCGATCCAGAGGCGTGGTAGAATCTGTAATCATTCTTCTCATTTGTCAGATAAAGGCCCTCGAGACTCGTGACTCGACTCATGGCCACGTATACAAGTTGTTGTTGCTGGTTCTTATCGTATTAATCGTATACAATCGAGTCGAATGTACCACCTTGAGACTTATGAATGGTCAGCGCACAGGCCGGAGTAAGTGGAAATTGGATGCGCCTACATTTGACCGTTCCGCCTAGACTTATATTGCTCGTCCGTAATGCTATGGGTATCCATGCTCCGTCTAATACTCCTGGCTTGCTCATTATCAAGAGCTTGCTTTCAATTTTTAAACGCTGCCCAATGTTATCTGGAAATTCCATCCACACCCGTAGCGAGGGAGATGCTGTGGTAGGTACAGTAGTTGAAGTGGATGGTTGATCGGTTGTGCTGTTGTCGAATATCTCAATGTGCCTCAGTGTTCCGATTGCCCCATTGACGATTCCATCTTCGACATCGACATTTACAGTAATCATATACGGATTCCCTGTAGCCAAGTCAATCTTGTACGGGAGGCTGCCGCTCTCTGCGAGACTCATCTTGTGTAAGCGCGTGACTGCCTTGGTGCACTCCGCGTCACTCTTGAATCCCGTGACCAAGTCATTGCGATTTTCTGCATACACTCACTTTGTGGGATTGCCTGGGAGTTGAACATTTCGACTTGATGGTTGTGATGAAAGAGGCGCACGACCCCTTGCAGATGTTCACTACACCACTCGACTGTTCTGAATCTTCCTTCTATGATTTTCCTCTGTTCGACACTCAGAGCCCGGCCGTCACCTATCGCAGTCAATATCTCTGAGAACGCTACGTTTGCCTGTCGCATGACCCGTACGAGTTGGAAGTAATCGAGCGACTCCCACAATCCGTTACCACTGATGTTTGACGCGTTGCGCGCAAACTTGTATACCGGTGACGCGTTCACTGGAGGGAGTTGTCTGAAATCACCGCAGAATATCATATCCATCCCTCCAAAGTTCTCCCCGTACAAAGTTCTCCCCGTACCTGCCGGTTATCTGTTGTAGTCGTGCGTCCACAGAGTGAAATATGTGACTCCCAATCATGCTAACCTCATCCACAATCACACACTTTACATTGGCAAACGCATGTCTGTAGTGTTGCAGTGTCTCGTAACTCATGCCGTGTATAGTCCTCGATTGCGTCAGCCGGAATGCCGAGTGGACAGTAACTCCACCCAGAGCCACTGCGGCTTTGCCAGTCGAAGCGCATGCCACGTAAGAATTGTTCACAGCGTTGTGTGCCTGAGAAAATCTGTTATGTTTCCATCGTGAGCTTGAGAGTAAATGTCTTGCCACACCCCGCTGGCCCTGTAAAGAATATCTGTATTGGCGGCTCACTCGACTCGCGCGCGTGAATTCTATATATTATTTGTAAAATTAATTCACGCTGCTCGAAATGTCTTGCGCATCAACTCACGCGCATCACTCACAGTAGTCCTGCTTCGCCATTACATTCGATCGGCGCCCTACAGTAGTCACATTAGATGCTCGCTGTGCAATATCAAAGTAAACGTCGTTGGGCGCGATAGCATCAGCCACGCGCCTCTCAAGCGCTGGCCCCGCTACACCATTAAAATCTCGCTCGTCTCGCCTCTGCTCCTCCTCAAGTATACACAGCGCCTGTATCTCCTCCATCAGCGCGTCAATGTCAATGTTGTTCTGAAATTCCTATACCGTAACGTCAAAATCCTTTTCTTAAAGATTATATATATACTGACGTAAATAATAAGTTATTTGAATTTTAAAATTTGAATGTATTTTGTGGCAATAATTTTATTTTACATATTTAAAGTAAACAAGGTATATATTGTTACGACGGTCTATACGATCGTCGTAGGTACAGTGGAAACAAAATAATTACAAGACACCAATTAAGTCGCTAATCACACCTTTAATTGTTATAGTAAAACAGTTCGTAATTAACAACACAGTGTCTACAACAAATCAAATGAAATTTTTCATTCGCAATAAAATGTCCACTAATATTAAAACTCAACTGTATTACAATTATACCGTCCGAATATAAAACGCAACACTTCACTAATAACTACTTGAACGTACACCGTAATAACTCGAACCGCTCTGTAAATATATCGCACTAATACTCTCGAACCGCACAGTCAAAAATCTCGCATTGAACTGAAACTAAGGCCGCGACGCGATGTATTTATAGTTACGCTCACACACCAGAAGCTTCCAAACTGCGTCTTATCTCTCGCGAACTACGTAATTAGTACGGCCTTGACACAGTCCGAGCGCCCGAGCGAAGGCCGGCATAGTCGAGAAAATTCTCGCAACATGCGTCTAGCAGCACGTACACCACACGCTTACGTCGAGACCTTTCTGGCACATTCGATAAACGCGTAGATTGTTCTATGCTGTCGTAGCACAGCCCCCTCCTTAAGCCTGTTCGTCCCGAACTGGCAAAGCGTCTCTAAAGTTGTATTTAGCCAGGCGATCTAGGTGGACGACCTTGAACTTTCGCTGTCCTTCCTGTTGAATCCGATAAACAACATCGTTAATCCTTTTTTTTACAGTGTAGGGTCCTTCCCAGTTAGACTGAAGCTTAGGTGAGCGACCACGACGGCGCTTTGGATTGAACAACCAGACCTGATCTCCTTCTTGGAAACCCACACTATTGCTGCGAATGTCATACCGAGTTTTCATTTTATCACTGGCAATCTTGAGCCGTCCTCTTACCAAGCGATTAATTTCTCGCAGTTGGTTTTCTAATTGCGAGGAATAGTTCTTTGGCTCTTGGGACTGAGTCTCAGGTGATCCAAACATCAAGTCCCCAGGAAGACGAATCTCCCGCCCAAACACCAATTTTGCTGGAGTCATGCCGGTTGTGTCATGTACTGATGATCTATACGCCATAAGGAATAGTGGTATACGTTGGTCCCAGTCTGTTTGGTTCTCGTCAACAACTTTCGAAAGATGCTGCTCAAGTGTCCTGTTGAATCTCTCAACCATCCCGTCCGACTGAGGATGCAGAGGCGTTGTCCTGGTCTTTCGAATTCCAAGTAGACGGCATAATTCTTTAAACACTCCTGATTCGAAATTTCTCCCTTGATCCGTATGGATTTCCATAGGGGCTCCATAACGGCAACAGAAGTTGTGAACTAACTGCTTTGCCACAGTGGTAACCTCCTGATTTGGAATTGCGTAGGCTTCCACCCACTTAGTAAAGTAGTCACCTACAACCATGATGTACCGGTTTCCATCGTCAGTAACTGGGAATGGTCCAGCAATGTCTATGGCAATTCTCTCGAAAGGTTGTCCAACGTTATACTGTCTCATTTTTCCCCTGCTTCTGGTTTGTGGGCCCTTGTTTGCAGCACATATTTCACACGTCCGAACCCATTCCTCTACGTCGTGGCGAAGATGAAGCCAATAGCATCGCTTCCGTATTTTGTCATGGGTTTTGTTAACGCCAAGATGGCCTCCAGATGTTCCATCATGCATCTCCTTCAAAACAGACTGCACTTTACTTCGGGGAACTATCAACTGCATGACCACGTCTCGTCCATCTGCACTTTCCCAAGCCCTTTTCAGCAATCCGTTTTCTAAGGTGAGAGATTCCCATTGTGCCCAGTAGCCCTTCAGGACTTCGGAACCATGGCAGATATCTTGCCAATCCGGGCGGCGACCTTCCTCTTTTGCTGTCAAGATCGGTCCAATGTCTTCATCAGTCATCTGTTCTTGTCGACATTCTTGTGTTGTCCAGCCATCAGCCAGGAAACCTACAGTGATGGCTTGAACATGTTCGCTTGAGTTTTGTTCTTCCTTTCTGTGGCAATGTCGGCAGTCTTCCGGGCACGGTCTTCGTGATAAGCCATCTGCATTACCGTGCAGGCGCCCCCGCCGATGTTGTACCTTGAAGTTGTACTCTTGCAGACGTTCGAGCCACCTTGCCAACTGTCCTTCCGGATTTTTAAATCTCAAGAGCCATGCAAGTGCAGCATGGTCGGTACGTAGTGAAAACTCTCTCCCATAGAGGTATTTATGGAAGTGCTCCAAAGCTCTGACAATTGCCAACAACTCTCTTCTTGTAACACAATAATTTCTCTCTGGTTTAGAAAGCGTCTTGCTGTAATACGCTATTACTCGTTCTTCACCGTTCTGCACTTGAGACAAAACTGCTCCTAGACCAGTATTGCTTGCGTCTGTGTCTACGATGTACTTCCCTTCGGAAGCTGGAAAAGCGAGAATTGGCTGCGAACATAATGCAATCTTCAACGTTCTAAATGCTTGTTCACACTCTCTCGACCATTGGAAGTTTCGTTTATTTTCCGTTAGCTCATGTAGTGGTTTAGCAATAGTAGCGAAGCCTTTCACAAAACGTCGGTAATATGAGCATAACCCCAGGAAACTCCGAACTTCGTGTTTATTCTTCGGAACTGGCCAGTCTCTTACGGTGTCTACTTTATTAGGATCCATGCTAACGCCCGCTGCCGAAACCAGATGACCCAAATACTGTACTTCCTTCTGGAATAGAGAACACTTCTTCGGGCTCAGCTTCAGTTGTGCACCGTGAATTCTAGTTAGAACTTCCTTAAGGTTTTCCAAGTGATCTTCGAAAGTCTTCCCGATCACTATGACATCGTCTAAGTAAACAAGGCAAGTTTTCCACGTCAGGCCTCGGAGTATCGGGTCCATCAATCTCTCAAATGTTGCCGGTGCATTACAGAGTCCAAATGGCATGACGTTAAATTGGAATAAGCCACTTGGGGTCGAGAAAGCGGTCTTTTCCTTGTCTTCTTGATGAAGACCCACTTGCCAATATCCACTCTTCAGGTCCAATGTGGAAAACCACTGTGCTCCGGACAACGTGTCGAGTGTATCGTCAACGCGAGGTAATGGATAGCAGTCTTTCTTTGTAACGTCATTTAACCTCCGGTAGTCTACGCAGAAACGCAATCCACCATCCTTCTTCGCTACCAGCACTACAGGGGAAGACCAAGCACTTGACGAAGGTTCAATTACTCCCTCTGTCAACATGTCCTGTACTAACCGAGACATCTCCTCTTGTTTAGATAATGGAGGCCTTCGAGGAGGTTGGCGTATCGGTGTTGTGTCCCCGGTATTGATGCGATGTTGCACAAGAGAGGTTCTTCCCAGTGACTGTCCCCGAACTGCAAAACAATCTTTGAATTCGTGTAAAAACTGTCCGAGTTCTTTTACCTTACCACTTGAGAGGTCGTTAGAAGATCTGTTTAATAATTCTTGCAGTTCCTCTGGTAATTTAGAAGTATCCGACGAACTGGGTCTTCGTTGCGTTATTCCGGCTACCCAGGCCACAGGAGTCAATTTGCCTAGGAGCGTATTGCTTTGTAAAGTGATAGCTTGATCCAAAATATTCGCCACTCTAATAGGTACATTTCCGGTTTCGTCAGGTTTTACTAAACTTCTGGCAATTAGTATGCCCGGTGTGCTGACTACATGGGGTTCGAATATAGAGCACTGATTGCCCCTAGTATCTACCGCAGTTCTAACCATGATGATCTTTTCGGAGTTTGGCGGAACAGTTACGGCCACTTGGTTTATGACGTCCATCGATTTTTCTGCTGTCGTCATTGTTGATAGCATTACCTCTTCGCCTCCGATTCTCAAGACATTGTTTTTGAAGTCGACTATAAATCCGTATGCGTTCATAACGTCCACACCAAGAATTGCTTCATCCACAATGTCTGCAACAAGTACTTGATGATTAAACTCAAGTCTACCGAGGCGTAGGTGTATCTCCACTTTTCCATGCACTTTTACAGGCCGTCCAGTAGCTGTTCGCAAGCTGCAAGAGCACCAGATTGGCTTGAGATCTTTCACCACGTCGGGGCGCACAATAGAAACTGTTGCGCCTGTGTCAACTGTAATCGAGGTTGGCCTTTCTTGAACAAATCCGGTAACTACCAAGCTCCCGGTGTTTTTCTGAAGCGTAGAAATTGCGTATTCTCTAGGGGCTTCGTTCCTCCAGTTAGTCAGCACACGCCCCGTTGCACCGACTATTGCTCGTTTCCCTGCTGCTGAATTCTAACCCGACAATCTCGTTGTAGATGTCCAGGTTTCCCACATCGATAACACTTCGGTCTTCCATCCTTTCTTATTTTATTCTGTGGCGCCGACCGTCGAATCTCTGTTCCTTGTTCTTCTTCCTCATCGTCTGTGCCGTCTCGATCTTTTAGCTCGCACACTTTATGACTTGTCCAACCAGACGCTGATTTGGCGGCCTCAAATTGCAAAGCATGTACCAGGGCGTCCGCACTGTTCTGGTGTCTTGCCATTCGTAACACTTGCTGTAGTTCGTTATCTCGGACACCGGCAGTAAATGTCTGCATCGCAAAACGCGTTCGAAAATCTTCTGGCGCTTCAGGATAGGCCAGTCTAATTAGTCTGTCGATACTTGCTTCAAACTCTTGAAGACTTTCCCCGGAATGCTGTCGCCTTGCTCTCAACTGGGTGCAGTACACATCTCGCAAATGTTTATCACCATACCGTAATTCCAGAGCTTTTATCAACTCGGCATAGGTGTTCTGGCTGTCAGGTGGCACTTTCTGTAGTAGTTCTGCCGCGGGTCCTTTTAATGCAAGAACAAGTGAAACAGCCTTGTCTTTTTCTGTCCAATTATTTGCGCATGCAGCAGCTTCAAATTGGCGGAGGTACGTTGCCCAGTGAGTGCTTCCGTCAAAGGTTGGAGCTTTTACATGAACTGTCCCTACTGCAGGCAAAGTGACTTTCTCTGTTAACTTATTTTCTGTCTTGATCACTGGTACAGTCTGTTCAGAAATTTGTTTTGGTTGAATCTTCATGCACTGTTCAACTTCAATTTTAATTTGTTCTCTTATGTTTGCCATTGAGTTTTCTACTGCAGATATTTTTGTTGACATAACTTCTTCCACAGTCAAGACAGATTTTTCTACTTTAGCTATTTTATTTGACATGGATTCTTCTACGTCAGATATTCTGGTAATCTGATTGTTGAGCTCACCTCGTAACTCACCTACGTCACCACGTAGGAGACCCAATTCTGCGGTAGTATGTTCTTGTAACTGTTTCTGCATAGTTTCAAAGAGAGCTTCCGTTTTATCTTTTTGTCTTTCTTCTGTCTCTAGCATTAGTGCTTTCTGACGTTCCTCAGCTTCTTCTCTTTCCTGCCTGCGTTTTTCATCCTGTCGTTTTTCTGCATCTTCCGCCTCCTGTCTGCGTTTCTCATCCTGTCGTTTCTCTGCTTCTTCTCTTTCTTGTATTCGTTCTTCTTTTTGTCGTCTTTCTGTTTCTTCCGCCTCCTGTCTGCGTCTTTCCTCTGTCTGCAACAACAGCGCCTGGAAATTTTCCATCATCTGACTGGCATCCATTGTTTTTCGATTAATTACGAATTACACTCGTCTTGTACAAAGTATCCACTGTTTCCACTGTTAACCGTTCTATCCCAGTTCTGACACCACTGTTACGACGGTCTACTCGATCGTCGTAGGTACAGTGGAAACAAAATAATTACAAGACACCAATTAAGTCACTAATCACACCTTTAATTGTTATAGTAAAACAGTTCGTAATTAACAACACAGTGTCTACAACAAATCAAATGAAATTGTTCATACGCAATAAAATGTCCACTAATATTAAAACTCAACTGTATTACAATTATACCGTCCGAATATAAAACGCAACACTTCACTAATAACTACTTGAACGTACACCGTAATAACTCGAACCGCTCTGTAAATATATCGCACTAATACTCTCGAACCGCACAGTCAAAAATCTCGCATTGAACTGAAACTAAGGCCGCGACGCGATGTATTTATAGTTACGCTCACACACCAGAAGCTTCCAAACTGCGTCTTATCTCTCGCGAACTACGTAATTAGTACGGCCTTGACACAGTCCGAGCGCCCGAGCGAAGGCCGGCATAGTCGAGAAAATTCTCGCAACATGCGTCTAGCAGCACGTACACCACACGCTTACGTCGAGACCTTTCTGGCACATTCGATAAACGCGTAGATTGTTCTATGCTGTCGTAGCACAGCCCCCTCCTTAAGCCTGTTCGTCCCGAACTGGCAAAGCGTCTCTAAAGTTGTATTTAGCCAGGCGATCTAGGTGGACGACCTTGAACTTTCGCTGTCCTTCCTGTTGAATCCGATAAACAACATCGTTAATCCTTTTTTTTACAGTGTAGGGTCCTTCCCAGTTAGACTGAAGCTTAGGTGAGCGACCACGACGGCGCTTTGGATTGAACAACCAGACCTGATCTCCTTCTTGGAAACCCACACTATTGCTGCGAATGTCATACCGAGTTTTCATTTTATCACTGGCAATCTTGAGCCGTCCTCTTACCAAGCGATTAATTTCTCGCAGTTGGTTTTCTAATTGCGAGGAATAGTTCTTTGGCTCTTGGGACTGAGTCTCAGGTGATCCAAACATCAAGTCCCCAGGAAGACGAATCTCCCGCCCAAACACCAATTTTGCTGGAGTCATGCCGGTTGTGTCATGTACTGATGATCTATACGCCATAAGGAATAGTGGTATACGTTGGTCCCAGTCTGTTTGGTTCTCGTCAACAACTTTCGAAAGATGCTGCTCAAGTGTCCTGTTGAATCTCTCAACCATCCCGTCCGACTGAGGATGCAGAGGCGTTGTCCTGGTCTTTCGAATTCCAAGTAGACGGCATAATTCTTTAAACACTCCTGATTCGAAATTTCTCCCTTGATCCGTATGGATTTCCATAGGGGCTCCATAACGGCAACAGAAGTTGTGAACTAACTGCTTTGCCACAGTGGTAACCTCCTGATTTGGAATTGCGTAGGCTTCCACCCACTTAGTAAAGTAGTCACCTACAACCATGATGTACCGGTTTCCATCGTCAGTAACTGGGAATGGTCCAGCAATGTCTATGGCAATTCTCTCGAAAGGTTGTCCAACGTTATACTGTCTCATTTTTCCCCTGCTTCTGGTTTGTGGGCCCTTGTTTGCAGCACATATTTCACACGTCCGAACCCATTCCTCTACGTCGTGGCGAAGATGAAGCCAATAGCATCGCTTCCGTATTTTGTCATGGGTTTTGTTAACGCCAAGATGGCCTCCAGATGTTCCATCATGCATCTCCTTCAAAACAGACTGCACTTTACTTCGGGGAACTATCAACTGCATGACCACGTCTCGTCCATCTGCACTTTCCCAAGCCCTTTTCAGCAATCCGTTTTCTAAGGTGAGAGATTCCCATTGTGCCCAGTAGCCCTTCAGGACTTCGGAACCATGGCAGATATCTTGCCAATCCGGGCGGCGACCTTCCTCTTTTGCTGTCAAGATCGGTCCAATGTCTTCATCAGTCATCTGTTCTTGTCGACATTCTTGTGTTGTCCAGCCATCAGCCAGGAAACCTACAGTGATGGCTTGAACATGTTCGCTTGAGTTTTGTTCTTCCTTTCTGTGGCAATGTCGGCAGTCTTCCGGGCACGGTCTTCGTGATAAGCCGTCTGCATTACCGTGCAGGCGCCCCCGCCGATGTTGTACCTTGAAGTTGTACTCTTGCAGACGTTCGAGCCACCTTGCCAACTGTCCTTCCGGATTTTTAAATCTCAAGAGCCATGCAAGTGCAGCATGGTCGGTACGTAGTGAAAACTCTCTCCCATAGAGGTATTTATGGAAGTGCTCCAAAGCTCTGACAATTGCCAACAACTCTCTTCTTGTAACACAATAATTTCTCTCTGGTTTAGAAAGCGTCTTGCTGTAATACGCTATTACTCGTTCTTCACCGTTCTGCACTTGAGACAAAACTGCTCCTAGACCAGTATTGCTTGCGTCTGTGTCTACGATGTACTTCCCTTCGGAAGCTGGAAAAGCGAGAATTGGCTGCGAACATAATGCAATCTTCAACGTTCTAAATGCTTGTTCACACTCTCTCGACCATTGGAAGTTTCGTTTATTTTCCGTTAGCTCATGTAGTGGTTTAGCAATAGTAGCGAAGCCTTTCACAAAACGTCGGTAATATGAGCATAACCCCAGGAAACTCCGAACTTCGTGTTTATTCTTCGGAACTGGCCAGTCTCTTACGGTGTCTACTTTATTAGGATCCATGCTAACGCCCGCTGCCGAAACCAGATGACCCAAATACTGTACTTCCTTCTGGAATAGAGAACACTTCTTCGGGCTCAGCTTCAGTTGTGCACCGTGAATTCTAGTTAGAACTTCCTTGAGGTTTTCCAAGTGATCTTCGAAAGTCTTCCCGATCACTATGACATCGTCTAAGTAAACAAGGCAAGTTTTCCACGTCAGGCCTCGGAGTATCGGGTCCATCAATCTCTCAAATGTTGCCGGTGCATTACAGAGTCCAAATGGCATGACGTTAAATTGGAATAAGCCACTTGGGGTCGAGAAAGCGGTCTTTTCCTTGTCTTCTTGATGAAGACCCACTTGCCAATATCCACTCTTCAGGTCCAATGTGGAAAACCACTGTGCTCCGGACAACGTGTCGAGTGTATCGTCAACGCGAGGTAATGGATAGCAGTCTTTCTTTGTAACGTCATTTAACCTCCGGTAGTCTACGCAGAAACGCAATCCACCATCCTTCTTCGCTACCAGCACTACAGGGGAAGACCAAGCACTTGACGAAGGTTCAATTACTCCCTCTGTCAACATGTCCTGTACTAACCGAGACATCTCCTCTTGTTTAGATAATGGAGGCCTTCGAGGAGGTTGGCGTATCGGTGTTGTGTCCCCGGTATTGATGCGATGTTGCACAAGAGAGGTTCTTCCCAGTGACTGTCCCCGAACTGCAAAACAATCTTTGAATTCGTGTAAAAACTGTCCGAGTTCTTTTACCTCACCACTTGAGAGGTCGTTAGAAGATCTGTTTAATAATTCTTGCAGTTCCTCTGGTAATTTAGAAGTATCCGACGAACTGGGTCTTCGTTGCGTTATTCCGGCTACCCAGGCCACAGGAGTCAATTTGCCTAGGAGCGTATTGCTTTGTAAAGTGATAGCTTGATCCAAAATATTCGCCACTCTAATAGGTACATTTCCGGTTTCGTCAGGTTTTACTAAACTTCTGGCAATTAGTATGCCCGGTGTGCTGACTACATGGGGTTCGAATATAGAGCACTGATTGCCCCTAGTATCTACCGCAGTTCTAACCATGATGATCTTTTCGGAGTTTGGCGGAACAGTTACGGCCACTTGGTTTATGACGTCCATCGATTTTTCTGCTGTCGTCATTGTTGATAGCATTACCTCTTCGCCTCCGATTCTCAAGACATTGTTTTTGAAGTCGACTATAAATCCGTATGCGTTCGTAACGTCCACACCAAGAATTGCTTCATCCACAATGTCTGCAACAAGTACTTGATGATTAAACTCAAGTCTACCGAGGCGTAGGTGTATCTCCACTTTTCCATGCACTTTTACAGGCCGTCCAGTAGCTGTTCGCAAGCTGCAAGAGCACCAGATTGGCTTGAGATCTTTCACCACGTCGGGGCGCACAATAGAAACTGTTGCGCCTGTGTCAACTGTAATCGAGGTTGGCCTTTCTTGAACAAATCCGGTAACTACCAAGCTCCCGGTGTTTTTCTGAAGCGTAGAAATTGCGTATTCTCTAGGGGCTTCGTTCCTCCAGTTAGTCAGCACACGCCCCGTTGCACCGACTATTGCTCGTTTCCCTGCTGCTGAATTCTAACCCGACAATCTCGTTGTAGATGTCCAGGTTTCCCACATCGATAACACTTCGGTCTTCCATCCTTTCTTATTTTATTCTGTGGCGCCGACCGTCGAGTCTCTGTTCCTTGTTCTTCTTCCTCATCGTCTGTGCCGTCTCGATCTTTTAGCTCGCACACTTTATGACTTGTCCAACCAGACGCTGATTTGGCGGCCTCAAATTGCAAAATATGTACCAGGGCGTCCGCACTGTTCTGGTGTCTTGCCATTCGTAACACTTGCTGTAGTTCGTTATCTCGGACACCGGCAGTAAATGTCTGCATCGCAAAACGCGTTCGAAAATCTTCTGGCGCTTCAGGATAGGCCAGTCTAATTAGTCTGTCGATACTTGCTTCAAACTCTTGAAGACTTTCCCCGGAATGCTGTCGCCTTGCTCTCAACTGGGTGCAGTACACATCTCGCAAATGTTTATCACCATACCGTATTTCCAGAGCTTTTATCAACTCGGCATAGGTGTTCTGGCTGTCAGGTGGCACTTTCTGTAGTAGTTCTGCCGCGGGTCCTTTTAATGCAAGAACAAGTGAAACAGCCTTGTCTTTTTCTGTCCAATTATTTGCGCATGCAGCAGCTTCAAATTGGCGGAGGTACGTTGCCCAGTGAGTGCTTCCGTCAAAGGTTGGAGCTTTTACATGAACTGTCCCTACTGCAGGCAAAGTGACTTTCTCTGTTAACTTATTTTCTGTCTTGATCACTGGTACAGTCTGTTCAGAAATTTGTTTTGGTTGAATCTTCATGCACTGTTCAACTTCAATTTTAATTTGTTCTCTTATGTTTGCCATTGAGTTTTCTACTGCAGATATTTTTGTTGACATAACTTCTTCCACAGTCAAGACAGATTTTTCTACTTTAGCTATTTTATTTGACATGGATTCTTCTACGTCAGATATTCTGGTAATCTGATTGTTGAGCTCACCTCGTAACTCACCTACGTCACCACGTAGGAGACCCAATTCTGCGGTAGTATGTTCTTGTAACTGTTTCTGCATAGTTTCAAAGAGAGCTTCCGTTTTATCTTTTTGTCTTTCTTCTGTCTCTAGCATTAGTGCTTTCTGACGTTCCTCAGCTTCTTCTCTTTCCTGCCTGCGTTTTTCATCCTGTCGTTTTTCTGCATCTTCCGCCTCCTGTCTGCGTTTCTCATCCTGTCGTTTCTCTGCTTCTTCTCTTTCTTGTATTCGTTCTTCTTTTTGTCGTCTTTCTGTTTCTTCCGCCTCCTGTCTGCGTCTTTCCTCTGTCTGCAACAACAGCGCCTGGAAATTTTCCATCATCTGACTGGCATCCATTGTTTTTCGATTAATTACGAATTACACTCGTCTTGTACAAAGTATCCACTGTTTCCACTGTTAACCGTTCTATCCCAGTTCTGACACCACTGTTACGACGGTCTACTCGATCGTCGTAGGTACAGTGGAAACAAAATAATTACAAGACACCAATTAAGTCACTAATCACACCTTTAATTGTTATAGTAAAACAGTTCGTAATTAACAACACAGTGTCTACAACAAATCAAATGAAATTGTTCATACGCAATAAAATGTCCACTAATATTAAAACTCAACTGTATTACAATTATACCGTCCGAATATAAAACGCAACACTTCACTAATAACTACTTGAACGTACACCGTAATAACTCGAACCGCTCTGTAAATATATCGCACTAATACTCTCGAACCGCACAGTCAAAAATCTCGCATTGAACTGAAACTAAGGCCGCGACGCGATGTATTTATAGTTACGCTCACACACCAGAAGCTTCCAAACTGCGTCTTATCTCTCGCGAACTACGTAATTAGTACGGCCTTGACACAGTCCGAGCGCCCGAGCGAAGGCCGGCATAGTCGAGAAAATTCTCGCAACATGCGTCTAGCAGCACGTACACCACACGCTTACGTCGAGACCTTTCTGGCACATTCGATAAACGCGTAGATTGTTCTATGCTGTCGTAGCAATATATTATCAAATACAATTACTTCTGCAAGTGTTGTAATGTATTTTTATCGTTTCAATACACCTGATGTACGTTTCACTGAATATATCAGTGTCTTCAGAGGCTTGTAAATGAATTAACAAATAAGCAGAATAATTTGATTTTAGTATAGAAACTAAGTAATAATTGAATTTGTTTAATTTCAATATGACAATTATATATAATATTTAATATTATGAGTTCTATATACATAACTCAAAGTTTCATTGCAGCAATTATATAATTTTATGATATTATCCAATATACAGTAGTCTCTTCTGCAAGTACAGTAGTGTATTACATTTTTGTCATTTCAATATCTGACACATATTTCACTGAAACACATTAGCATCATCAGAGGTTTGTAAATAAATCAAGATTAATTTTTCATTAATTATAAATCTTGATTTATTTACAAACCTCTGATGATGCTGATGTGTTTCAATGAAATGTGCGTCAGGTATTGAAATGACAAAAAATGTAATACACTACTTGCAGAAGAAACTATATTGAATAATATGATAATATTATATATATATATATATTTTATATATATTGCAACAGTACAACCATTTACGGTACTGTGCATTGCCAAAATAATTTAAATAAATAATAAAAATAAATAAATATTGATTAATAAACATGATTCAGATTGCAAGCTGGATCATACTTAAAAAGGGAACGCAGAATTCCTGCATGGACACGCATATCTGGCCCACATGTCGCTAGCGTTGTGTACATGTGTATTTTGTTTGTGTGTGTGAAGCCTGTCCGTTCCTGAACTGTAATCAACCCTTTTCAATTATTGATAGATTTTATGTTATTTTAATTATAAGAAAACTATGTACGATATTGTAAAACGAAAGACACCAGAGGGTGTAGAAAATAAAGGTGAACAAAGTGTTAAAAGACCATGCCAAAGTGACGGAAAGTGCAATTACTGTAAGTAAAAAGTGAATAGCTCTTTTTGTAATTACAATAAAGAAGTGTAATTTACGTGTAGTACACATAAAAATTAGCGATCGATTGAGCATCGAGTAGTGTGAAACAGACTTCGTAATTCGCGAAGATAGGCGAAATTTGTGAATTGAACCAGAGTGGGGGTAAAGACGCTTCGACAAACTCTGACAAGACGAAAACTGTTCAGACCTGAGCTTTTGCACGACCTGGCTATAAATACTAGGTCGGGCTAATAAAGTTCCTTCTTCTATTTTCAATCGTTGCCGTAGGAGGCTATGTCAGTCGACGATGCTATTTTAAATCTACAGTGAGAGTCATGGGACGAACTGGAAGTCTAACCAGAACAGCAGAGCACCTACGAAGAGGTTCGATGGACTCACATATGATCCATGAGAGGATACGAGACAACTAGAAACAGCACTAGCAGTGGAATCCTGGAAGAGGACCAGTAGAACGAGAAGGACACAGACCGAGGACCCAAGGAGGACATACTGATAATATCGCATCGAATGAGGTGATGAAAAACCATTTTTGTTAATTACAGACAATTGAAAGACTCTAATTAACATTGAATGAAAAACATTCGAACAGTTAATCAATCATAAAGAAGTGTACAAAAATGTAAAAGCAGATTGTAATATAGAATAATAATTCATGTATAGGAATTAGTAGTTGAATCAAACATAAATGCTAAGAGAGAAATATTTGAGTTTAAAGTAAAATCAATTAAAGTATTGAGAAATTTTTGTTTGATATGATTTTAAATAAAAAGAAATGAGAGTAATTGATAAAGTCTTTGTTTGATAAAGTAAAATGCATATGCAATAGTAAATAATGAAAGTCAAATAAGATTAAATAAATTAAAACTAACAGTAAATTCAGAATTACAGAAAATAATATGAGATTGCAAAGAAAACCACACAATGAGTAAGCCGAGAGCAAAATATTTAATTAATTAAGATTAGATGATAAGGTTTATGCATACCATGTTATATATAATTTGTTAGCCATAAGTCATATGCAAATGGTTCATACAAACGATTAATAATGAGTATTATTTCAATATGCGAAATGAAAGAATTTTGTTTAATAAAAAAATAAATTATGGAAAAATTTTAAAACCTATATAACGCATCATCTTTTTATTACGATTACATCCATGAAATCAAATTTGTGTTGTTATGTTATATAATTTGGCGCTCCAAAAGCGTGGGGCTATCCAAATCAAATTACATTGAATTTGTGTTATGTTATAATATATTGCAACAATACGTTT
Organism: Magicicada septendecula; assembly: GCA_034769895.1. Taxonomy (NCBI): domain Eukaryota; kingdom Metazoa; phylum Arthropoda; class Insecta; order Hemiptera; family Cicadidae; genus Magicicada; species Magicicada septendecula. Next base: position 320,407,789 of record CM068374.1, on the reverse strand, counting down.
AGCATAAGTCTCCGTATCAACCCCTGACTGTGGTATGATAACATAAGAACGCACGTATGAGTCGTGTAAAAGATGTAAATAATGAAAATAATGTAATAATTAAGTGTTAGGTATAAGACATAAATAAAAGAAACAAACGTATTAATTAATTTTAAATAAGGAAATAATTGTAAGTGAACATGCATATGGAATTGCAAGCCTAGTTGGTTTTAAACGCAGCGAAGGGAGATGAAACACACCCCGACTGGTAGCCGTGACGTCATTGCGACAGGCAACCGCATGTGTATCAGTGTGTGTGTGTGTGTGTGTGTGTGTGTGTGTGTGTGTGTGTGTGTGTGTGTGTGTGTGTAAATGAAGAACAAGTTGAATTATGTATATGATTGTGGAAAATTTTACACAGTTTTTTAAGTGCTGAACAAAAACCAGAAGTCACTCAAATCAGAGACATATGTAGAAAAAAAGCTGGCACCTGGCGCTACAATTCAATACCAAGAGGTCTATGATCGTGGGAACCGTTCAGCTCCCGTGTGAAATTTTGCCATAACTTCCATAGTTTACACACATAATTCGCTTTGTTCATAATTTGCATAGGTTAAGTTTAATAATGTACCTAACGATTTGTCAAATAATATTTATAAAAACGTGTGCACTACATAGAAAGGCGTGTAGGTTGTAATTAGTTAATAAGCCGACGCGCTGACTTGTTCAACTCTGTCCGAACAGTTTTCAACAGGAATTGAACGACGGCAGGATATAAAACCCCAGCGAGCGACACACACTTTCTCAGATCATTAACAGACAGTACGTGAAATCCACGCATCTCGTCACCGTAAATTTTACAAAGTTTAAGTAATGTTTTAAATCAAATTACGTAACTTGAAGTGCGATGGAACCGGCAGTACGTCGGTGAAAGTAATTAGTGATATACACGAGTTATTTAAAAGACAATAATACTGTAAACTACGAGGAGTCGAAACGTCGTCGATGAACTTCAAGAAGTCCACGTAGAACTTCGAGACATCCACGAGGGAAAAGACAAGGAGAGGAGAGGAACCAGAGCAAAATACTAGAGGGCGCAGGGACAGCCACACGCAGCTACATCCAGCCGTACATCATCACGACCAGAGGTCCACGTCAGAACTCAGCATCCGTTAGACGGAGAGAGTAATTCCAAACGACACAGAGACAGAGAAGGTGATACCGGAAGGGGATCCCAAAACTCGAGAGTCCAGGTGACGGTAACAACAACATTTAAATGGTTGCAGAAATATGCAGGTGAAGTCAGACATTTTTTAATCTTATAAATGACCCTGAGGTCTATCAAAAGAAGGCTCTAGATTCCATATACAAGTTTACATAAACTTTATTATTTTTTATTTGCATAATGAGTAATTAATAAAAGTTCAGAGAATAATAATTTATAACAAAGAACATAAAACTTATTAATCTCATAAATAAATGGTAATTAGAGAAACCATATTTTATTATATTTTTATATTTTTATTATATAATTAAAATCGAGTAACTGCAACGTAAAATCAAGTACGAAAGTTTACTTCAATTGTAGATTTTAATTAATTGAGACATTAGGAGTATTGTTAATTAAAGTAATAGAATGGTCTCTATTAGAACTTTATAAATGTTTAATTATTTAATTTTTTAATTAAGTGGTACATAACAAAAAACCACACTTGCTAAGACAATATTAATATTCAATTTCGTACGTGTTAATCACGCATTGTAATAATATATGTGTTATGTATTATATGTCTGTGTAAATATTCCAGGTCATATATGTCTTATTTTTGTGTATAATGTGTCTTAGACTATAAGAGATAAGATTTTGCCACGTTATAATTATACGATATTTGTATAAGTGAATATAAGGGTTTCAATATTAGTTAACCCACACACTAATTAATAACATGAGAATTTGCATTTTTTAATTAATAAACAAAATGAATATAATTTTATTAACAAAGTTGTACTAATTTCACAACCAGTACTAAATCCTCTGTGCTCTTTACTTGTAACGATATTCATGTGCTTATCCACCCTCAGTTAACTACCAAAGCCTGCGACCTAGCTGGGAAACATCAAGGTAAATACTGCAGAAGAAGAGTACATCTTCGAGACATGGGTAAGTGCGCACAAATGAGTAATAGCATATGTGCAAAAGTAAGTGTCTAAGAGTATCGTTCCAATATATATTCAAACACTTTTTGCTACAGTCCGTTTCTTGATGTATATATTATATTTAATTTTTTAAATGAATTTACCTCAAGATATTTCTTTCCTTATTAGGAACATGTTTTGGGTACTATTTTGTACCCATCCTCAGCCTTCCATATTTTGTGTCTGGTGAAGTACATGTGTGTTGGTTGGCCGTTATTGTGGCTTCCTGTTGGCTTCTGGCATTTTAAATTGGTTTTATTGTGTATGATTGTGGTGTATGTATTAGTATTTTGTGTATTTTCGATGTTGAGTGATTTAAAAATTATGTCATGTTTTGTATTGATTTGTATTTGTTCAGGTATTAGTTTGTTTTGTGTTTTATGTTTGTATATTTGTAAATTTTTCCAAATGTTCATTATGGTGCCTTTGTGTGGTATGTTTTATTAGTGTCATGTTGGTTATGTTTGAGAATTCATGTCCAGTGTTTATTCCATGCATGGCCAAATTAGATTTGTATATTTCTGGTTTTTTGTATGTGTTTAGGTGTTCAAAATAACGTTTTTTGAGTTGTTTTTTTTGTTTGTCCTATGTAACATTTATTGCAATCTTGGCATTCAATTTTGTATATACCATTGGTTGTTGTATTATCTTTGTTGTGTGGGTTATTTAGTTTTTGTAGATTATTTTTGTTAGTTTTGTATGCTATTTTAATGTCTGTGTTCATAAAAAGTTTTGTTATCTTTGTCATTTTATTATTTATGTATGTGAATGTGGCCCATTTTTTATTGTTATTATTATTTATTTTGTTTTGTTCATTTTGATTGATTTTTAATTGTTCAGTTGATGCTGATGTGTTTGAATGAAATGTGTGTCAGGTATTGAATTGACAAAAAACGTAATACACTACTTGCAGAAGAAACTATATTGAATAATATGATAATATTAGATATATATATTTTATATATATATTCAAACACTTTTTGCTACAGTCCGTTTCTTGAGGTATATTATTATATTTAATTTTTGGAATGAATTTACCTCAAGATATTTCTTTTCTTATTAGGAACATGTTTCGGGTACTATTTTGTAACCATCCTCAGCCTTCCCGATTTTGTGTCTGGTGAAGTAAATGTGTGTTGATGTAGGCCTACTTCACCAGACACAAAATCCGGAAGGCTGAGGATGGGTACAAAATAGTACCCGAAATATGTTCCTAATAAGGAAAGAAATATCTTGAGGTATCATTACAAAAATTAAATATAATATATATATATATATATATATATATATATATATATATATATATTCAATCACTTTCTGCTACAGTCCGTTTCTTGATGTATATAATACATTTAATATTTATAACTAAATTTACCTCAAGATGTTATTTTTCCTTATTTGGAACATGTTTTAAAATACCAGAGACCAACAAACAACCTTAATAGCTTCCAGCCGCCAACACAGAAATACTTCACCAGACGCAAGATTGCGAAGGCTGAAGATGAGAGCACGGGAGCTCTCGAAACATGTTCCAAATAAGGAAAAATAACATCTTGAGGTAAATTTAGTTATAAATATTAAATGTAATATATATATATATATATATATATATATATATATATTGTAACGTAACAGAATTGAGGTCCCCAACGTTACATAAAAAATTGAATTAACTATGGTCAAGGACCATACCCCGAATTAAGGTTGCTCAGTAATTAATGCATCTGAGATGTACCTCAGGTCAAAAGATATAATAAATAACATTGAGTATAAAATACTATACCAATTAATGGTTAATATAATAAATTGTACTTGTTTTTTATACTGTAGCATGTTAATGTTCACAGAATATTTATGTTATGATTTGAGTATGGTAAGAGTGAACCAATGTTGTTTAATAGGAATACTTAATCAGTGATAATGTTTGTATTTATGTTAAATTTGTCTTTAGACAATCAAGTATAGTTACCTGTGTTAGGCATTATACTAAGTTTTAAGTATTGACTAAAATTGAATAATGAAGTTGTTTTAATTAATGTTTGTAAATTTGGCCAGGAGGGCAATCAGTGTTTAAGGTTTGACAAGTAGTTCTGATAATTATATTGTAAACTAATGAAGGGTTTCAGGACGAGTTAATTAAGGTAATAAAATAAAAACCAGGAAATTAAAATTAATGTAAATAACCATTAACCAATAATTAATTGTACAGTAGGTCAGGTAAAGAAAATTAAGTTGAAAAACCAAACAATATTATAACAGTTGTAAGAAAACCTATAGGCCTAAATTTAATATTTGTAAAAGGAAATTAATACCTTTTTAAGAAGTCCAGTCTGATGAAACTATAGTAAAACATATACTGTTTTAGAAGGAAGGTTAGGTGAGAATTTTAGGTAATTTGGTATTATCCCAAGCATGGAGTATTTTATTAAAAAAGGAGTAGTAATATTCTATAATTCTGGCTCTAGGATATCTAATTTCATCCAATGACAGAAAATAGTGGTTGTTAAGGCAACTGAAATGTACAAGAGTTGTTGATTTGAATTCATTCGTGTCGATTGTTACATGCTAATGAGTTGAGATGGGCAGACACATTTAAAAGAAAGAATGATAAAATTTGAAAAAAATATGAATCTAAATTAATAAATCCTATTTGAAACCTAATTCTATAATACTACTGATGAGTAATAAAACCAATTAGACTTCCAAATTATAACTGAATACCTCGAAAAGAGTCTAGCATTCCTCACTTTATCCACCAGGATAATTCCGCTGGATTCGGTATTAAACCGATTTCCCATGTAATCAGAAGACTAATCGAGGGAAATAAAGACCGAAACTAACGGAATTATTGAGAAGACATACGAAGACCTCGTTTTGCAGAGTTAACCTTCACTTGCAAGAAGCTAGAATACTATTTTCATTCCACCGTGACTGACAACTATCAAGATCGTAGGAGAAGAACGGCAGTCAGAAGAGTTCCTGAGAGCTTCCCTGGATACTACACCATCAATTTTATTAAGGGCCAGAACACTTTTTCCTAGATGAACGTAATTTAAGCCGATCATTTTCAACTGTTTACAGACGTCCAATGCCAGTTTGAGTTCCGCCAACCCGGTAAAAAACAACTTATTTTTAAATTCAATATATTTAGAGTTAATAACCTTTTTGTAATACTTGAGTAACCTTAATTTTGCATTTTACCTGGCCTTACTAATGGTTAAAAGAATCTTACGAACCCTGGAATAAGAAATATTTATTGTTATATTTAATTTGTATAAGTCAAAGGAACTTGATCAATTGACGATCGATATACCGTTACATAATCGATTTAAGGATATTATTATTTTGGAGAGGACTGTTACTGTGAAATAACGTATAAAATTAATAAAAAATCTTTCTTGTATGAGATAACGTTCTAAGTTATTGCAGAATAAGTATTATATGTTGTGGGTGGAGTAATTTACAGGAAAAGGGTGAATAAAATCTGATGAAACCGTTAACCTAGACGTAAGCTTATTACAAATAACAGTGCTAATTGTCAACAGCTGGTGGAACGGGAGATTGCCGAAATAGCGTGTTTTCTGCACCAAATTTGAATTGAATTATCTAATATAGAGGGACTAGGGTTGACAAGAATACTTGATACATTCAGTCAATACATGACGTATATAGTTAATATTACACAACTATTGAATACTTAATTAAAACTGTATTATAGCACAATTAAAAGTAAAAATAACATAATCATAACTATATTTGCCTAATAATATATTTTCAGGAGGTTTAATCTGTAACGACCTAATAGATATATTCATTAATAACATATTGATTAAAATCAGGTAACAACATTTTATTTGTTACAAATAGGCGCAAACCAACGTGGAGTTGAATTAAACGCCGATACCTAAATTAAATCCTATTGATCTGAAGATAACTTAGTGGTTACAATTACCGCCTTCAACGTGGTGCTTGACGTGGATACACGGGAGTCTCACATAAGTAAATAAAACACCATAAACGTTTTATTTCAAATTGACGCTCACAACTTGGGGCATCATCATCTTCTATTAACATCGTAAACAGTGTTATAACAATATATATTGCGAAAATACAAGCATAGGCTGTAATGCGCATATATAATATAAAATAAATATTTAAGTTAATTTCAATAATATATAATAGACGAGCAGGTGTGAGATTGGAAGCTGGCTTTCAAGCAGGAACCAACAGGTAAAAATCACGCGATTACCGCTGCATGTGTGTATACAAGTAAATAGTGTGTGTGCGTGAAGCCTGTTTGATCCTGAAAGTTTGCGACCTCACCCCAAGTCAATGCTAAATTAAGAATATACTTAATATTAAACAAACCATAAATGTTAGCGAGAATGTAAAAACTTCTAAAAATGTGTAAAAATCAGACACAAGTGCAGTGCAAATTTTACGTAATTCGGACAATCAGTGCGAATTCAGTGCGATTTTTAAAGCATTATAATTACACTAGTGGTGCGAGCATCATGATAATTGCACATCACATAGGTCATTAAATTAGACAATATTTTATCGCCGTGAAATCTACGTTAAACAGTGCGATTGGCGAAAAAGTGCAATTATGTGAAATAGGACGAGAGTGGGGGCTATCAAGCCATGGTTCAACTGTCGACAGGCTGATTCCTGAATCGACAGCTGCAGTTTTCTTGGTGAATATAAATAGAAGCCCAGGAGAGCTAATCTCTCTGTTCTAACAGTGTTTATTTGAGGCGGAACGTATGTCCGTCAGAGACGCGAAATTTTAATTACTTTGGACAGAGTTAGACAATATGTCTAACTCCAATAAGACTTTTTTGTTAATCGTAACTTGTAAAGTATTACGATAAAGGTTTCGATTTAACATAATAATGAATAACAGTAATTAAAAAGTAACGTAACACACAAATCGTCAGAGGTCTACAAGTGATCTACATCTAGGAGCACTACTCCAGACCGAGGACGAGAGCACTACATGGCATAATTTCCAGACGTAAAGGACGAGTCACAGGACTTCCGAGAGGACCCGGAGGACGAGGAAAGGATCCAGGACTTCCGAGAGGACCCGGAGGACGAGGAGAGGATCCAGGACTTCCGAGAGGACCCGGAGAACGAGGAAAGGATCCAGGACTTCAAGACTATGCAGGATTCACAACATCAGGGACTCAGGACCAGGACAGGGTATGCTGAGGAACCGCTACAATTAAGGTGAAAGAAAGCCATGTATTCCTCATAACAAAAGACTTAATCAAAGATTGATAAACATTGTCAAAAGAAAGACAATAATTTCAAAAAGTGTAATTTATAACTTATAGATGTAAATGTCTTGTATAAAATTTATAGCATAATTTTTGCAGTAATGATTTATTGAAAATATGTAAATTTAAATGTAGAGTAATTATGAAAGCTTTGTAGAGAAATTATGAAAGCATAATTTTTGCAGTAATAATTTATAAAAAATATTTAAATTTAAAATTGAAGGGTAATTATGAAAGCATAATTCTTAAATTGATAATTTATTGAAAATATTTTAATGTACATTTGAAAGAATCAATTAGTTTTGTTCGTAGGATGAAAAAATTGTTAACGTAGTTATTTTTTTTTTTTATTGAAAGCACACATTCAGACTGAGTAGTCCAGACAGTATAACATTATGAAGAAATGTTTAATTAAAATTAATATTATTATGAAAATGAATAATATTATATAAGATTTATGTTTGTGACGAGATTACAGCAAACAAAGAAATTTTGCAACCATATATAATGAATATCATATAATGCATTAGTCATTATTTGTATATTATTATTTCTTAATATGTTTGTTTAAACTAATACATGGGAACATTTTGAATAACGTTGTATCGTTGTAGTAAATGGCGCTCCAAGATTGTGGGGCTCCACAAATTTTAATTAAATTAAATTTATGCAACAACGTTTATATCGTTGTATGTAAAAAACTGGCTCCCAAAGAACGTGCGGCTATTCAAACACAAATAGATTTGTATTTGTATTTTATATCGTTGTATAAAAATGTCGCCCATGAACGTGGGACCCAACACGCCTACATTTAATAAATAAATGTATGCTCTATTGTTAAATGTGTGCGTAGGATTTATGTATAATAATTGATGTGTAGTAATGAATATTTTTATATGTGTTCAATGTTGTTGTGTATATTGTATTGTAATAACGCAACTGGCGCCCACCCCAACAAACAGGTGTAATTGTAATATAATTAGATAAGAATAAATAAATAATAATAACTAAACAATAAATAAACAAAATTAATAAGTCGGTTCCATAAGAATAATATTCTAAAACATTATAATTAAATATTTTAATAATAATTCACCATGGCCGCGCCAGAGAGTCTGAACATGGAGGCGTTTCAAACGATGATGCGTGCTTGGGTAGATGAGATAAACACAAAACGAACAGAAAATATACATAAGCAAGCAGAAAATTTAAATGCTAGAATAGACGAATTAAAAGAATCTAATAAGAAACAATTAGAACAACAATTTGAGAATTTTAAACAAGACACCATAAAAAATACGGAGAGTTAGAAGAGTTAACAATTGATAATCTCCAGTTGAAACAAGACAACATAGAATTAAAGCAAAGCATAGCTGACACTAAGGCACAATTAACAGAAAAGATTGTTGATACCAATTCACGTATTGACACTCTTGAGAATAATTTTAAACAAGCCTTACATGAGCAAGTTGTAAGGATTGAAAATAAACAAAAAGAATTACGTCTCGAGTGGAGGAAAGATATAAAAGAAGCGCGTAAACAAATAAACTATAATATAAATGATACTTTAAATACTATAACACGAGAGCAGGATGATAAAATTACCTGTAAACTTAGAGAAATAGAAACACGTACGGTAGTCATTGAGAATAGAATTGAAGAAACTACGAAGGATCGTTCGGGAGACGTATCACATATGAAAGAAGAAATCCAAGAGGAAATGAACCAGCTACGAAGTGAGTTGAGAAGACGACAGAACCAAATGACCATGTTTCCTACACCAATGGACGAAAGGAGCAGACTTAAGTTCTCAGGTGGTAAAGGGGAGAACAGTATGGAATTCCTAGCTAGAGTGGAGAAGGAAATAGAGAAGATTGGCAGTGCAATAAATGACGACGAGAAGATAGACTTCATCACGCGATATCTTAGAGATTCAACCAGTCAATGGTACTCTATTATTAGAGATAACGTCAGTACATATCAGCAGTTTCGTGAGGCATTCGAGAACCGATACTGGAATTTACATACCCAACGACAGGTACGGGATCAACTCGAGTATGGAAAGTTCAACGCACAAGGACAGCAGAGTATCGAGCATTACACAATTGCGCAAATAGAACGCGTAAAACGTCTTAAACCAAAATTCTCAGAGTACGAAATTATTTCAAAGTTATCTTACCATTTCCAGCGAGATATCCAGTTAGCAGTTTATACGCAGGGAATTAAAACCATCGAAGAATTTTTAATCCTTGTGACACAGTCGGAGAATATCAATAAAGGTAAGAACACACAATACTGGGAACAAAAAAACGCAAATCACCACTATAATTATCACAGGGATGACAAGAAAGCAATACAAAACACTACACCGCACCGTGATAATTACAAAATAAATTATACGCCACCAATACACAACACTACGACGCGCACAGCTACTGGAGCTGACGAAGAAAGGACAGAAGTGGAAATGGGAGAAGAAACACCAAGATGCCTTCAACCAAGAGAAGAAGTTGTTCATCGAAAATATTATGTTACATCATCCTCAACGTGAAGGAAAATTCGTAATCTACTTCGATGCCAGTGACTACGCAGTAGGAAGTGTACTGTATCAACAAGATACTATGGGAGAGCACCGAGTTATCGCCTACGCCAGTAGAGTCTTCAAAGGAGCTGAAAGACACTACTCCACATCAGAAAAAGAAATACTTGCTATGGTATATGCTCTTAAGCAATTCAGATATTATGTTTATGGTACTCATTTTGAGATACATACTGACCACCAAGCATTATCCTTTCTATTGAAATGCAAAGTAACTGCGAATTATTATATTAATCTGTACGATTAATATTTTTAATTGATTATGTTTTAATTAACTTCTTATTACGGTTTTGTGCAATTACAAATGTAAGTGAGACATTTACAAACATTATCGTATGTCTTTGATTTATTAAGCCCCGCGATTGGAGCGCCATATGCAAATCTATGCTTCTGCTAATTTAATTAATTGTTTATTAATTAAATTTTAATTAATAAATTTTATTTATTAACTGCTGTTTTATTTATTTGTTAATGAAGTGTTGAGTGTTGATGATAGTTTTCGTAAGCCCCTCGTCCGGAAGCCACATCTAATTGTATTAATTTTACTATGTTAATTAATGCATTCATTTATTACTCAATTAATTAATTTTCATCGAGCCACACATTGGTGTGCCATATGCAAATGTATCAATATTTAAGTATATGCAAATATATTTATTGAATTTATCTATCGTTATTATTATCAATTGATTGATTATTTATTAAATAAATAATTACCTTATTTTATCCACTAAGTGATCTTCTTTTTCTTTTTAATTACTACATGTTTCAGGGCTTATATCCCCATCTTCAGGTAAAAGCAAATCTACCCTATTATTAGGGTTTCGTTAAAAATTCACAACGACACAAACACATAACACACTTAAATAAATTAACATTGAACATTAAATCTGTATCGGAACACGCTACAAACGAACCAGTGCACTGGCCGAAGTCCGACTTTCAACTGATCCGTACACGCTATTCACGGTTTGTTTTCATAGCTGTGTCATATAGTTTATTTGATTTGAATGATAACTGTTCATTAAGTACCTGATTTTTATTTCTTCTTAAGGCCTTGTATATTTCAAATTCCTCTAAAGCATCCAGTAGTTGACCCTTTTTACCTATATGTAAAGGTTCCAAATTCTCTTTAAATCCAGTGTATGTATGATTTTCGTTTATTAGATGTTGTGCGTAATGCGATACATTATTATTGGGGAACTTCTTAGGTAAATGTTCTTTAAATCTCTCGGAAAATTTTCTCCCCGTCTGGCGTATATAGATTTTATCGCATTCATTACACCGGATTCTATAAACGCCGGAACAATCCTCTAGTAATGCTTTGGTATTAGGCTTAAGTATATTTGTTAATTTGTTCGTGGTCCTGAATGAAACAATAATCCCTAGCTTTTTTAATTCATTATGTAGTGTATTAGGTAGTATGTTTGTATATCTAGCAGAAACATATTGGGTTTTATCTTTAACTTTGTCCAATCGTTTTAATTTATTAGCGTGTTTATATATTATTTTATCAATGATTTTACTATTGTAACCATTCACTATCGCTATATGTTTTATTATATTAATTTCATCGTTATAGTCTTCTATGTCCATCGGTATATTTGTCAATCTATGTGCCAGTGCGTTAAAAGTTGCCATTTTATGTGTATAAGGATGATTGGAACTAGCATGTATGGCTATATCAGTTGTTGTTGGCTTTCTATATATTTTAAAGCTAAGGAGGTTATTACGTTTATATGTGGTTACGTCCAGGAAATTCAACATATTGTTATGTTCTACTTCCATAGTGAATTACATTGCTATCTCGATTGTATCAAGACACAACAAGAAATATGATAAATTGAACCGCGAGCAAAACATAGCAGATAACATAATTTGTAAACACAAATTTTATAAGCGTGTAGATAACCTCACGAACATTGAACTATCTAATGAAGAATGTAGTTTATTATCTAAGGGTTTACAACGTAATTTATCTGATTATGGAAAAGACATGTTAATAAGAGAAGTTGTAAATGCAGAAGCTGTCATTAAACAAATAAAAAACCAGGAAATTCAGAATGATACACGGGTAGCTATCAACTATAAATTAAATCGTATATTACAGTCGGGTAGAACGCGTAAGATGAGACCTAGTAATGAAATTAAAATCGCGAAGAACATCAAACACAAATTAGAAAATTTTGACGCAATGATAACTAAGGCTGATAAAGGTAGTACAGTAGTTATCATCAATAAAACTGAATACACACAAAAATGCTATGATTTTATAAATGAAAATAATATTAAGACCCTAAATAATGACCCCACCATTAAATATACAAAAGCCATAAACTCAGCGGTGAATAAATGTGTTAATTTATTCGATGCTCAAACTAGACGACGTATCAAAAATATAAATCCGAAAGCGCCTACTTTCAGAGGACTACCAAAGTTACACAAACCTAATATACCAATACGTCCTTTAATAAATCATACAACTGCCCCAAGCTATAATGTAGCCAAAAAGCTACAAATAATCATCAAAAACAGCTTAGTAATGGACAACATACATAGCGTAAAAAATACAATAGGATTTATAAACAAAGTTAAAAACATTAAAGTACTGCCTAACCATAAACTGATATCTATGGACATAGTGAATTTGTATACGAACATACCCGTGCTAGAGACGATAAATATTCTCGAGAGACTTTTAATCAAGACAAATGTCTTAAAACAGATACAAATTGATGAACTTATATTTTTATTGAAAATTGTTGTGCAACAGAATTACTTTACACACGACAATAAGTTTTTTATCCAGGAAAATGGGCTGGCCATGGGTTCACCGGTGAGTGGAATTTTAGCGGAGATTTACATGAATCATTATGAGAACAAGTATATACTATCTGACCAAAACAAGTTATACAATAAAATCATCTCATACACACGGTACGTAGACGACACATTTTTAATTTTTGGTGGTACTCTTAGACAGATAGACGGATTGCTTACTTTTTTGAACGGCATAAACAGTAATATTAAATTCACTATGGAAGTAGAACATAACAATATGTTGAATTTCCTGGACGTAACCACATATAAACGTAATAACCTCCTTAGCTTTAAAATATATAGAAAGCCAACAACAACTGATATAGCCATACATGCTAGTTCCAATCATCCTTATACACATAAAATGGCAACTTTTAACGCACTGGCACATAGATTGACAAATATACCGATGGACATAGAAGACTATAACGATGAAATTAATATAATAAAACATATAGCGATAGTGAATGGTTACAATAGTAAAATCATTGATAAAATAATATATAAACACGCTAATAAATTAAAACGATTGGACAAAGTTAAAGATAAAACCCAATATGTTTCTGCTAGATATACAAACATACTACCTAATACACTACATAATGAATTAAAAAAGCTAGGGATTATTGTTTCATTCAGGACCACGAACAAATTAACAAATATACTTAAGCCTAATACCAAAGCATTACTAGAGGATTGTTCCGGCGTTTATAGAATCCGGTGTAATGAATGCGATAAAATCTATATACGCCAGACGGGGAGAAAATTTTCCGAGAGATTTAAAGAACATTTACCTAAGAAGTTCCCCAATAATAATGTATCGCATTACGCACAACATCTAATAAACGAAAATCATACATACACTGGATTTAAAGAGAATTTGGAACCTTTACATATAGGTAAAAAGGGTCAACTACTGCATGCTTTAGAGGAATTTGAAATATACAAGGCCTTAAGAAGAAATAAAAATCAGGTACTTAATGAACAGTTATCATTCAAATCAAATAAACTATATGACACAGCTATGAAAACAAACCGTGAATAGCGTGTACGGATCAGTTGAAAGTCGGACTTCGGCCAGTGCACTGGTTCGTTTGTAGCGTGTTCCGATACAGATTTAATGTTCAATGTTAATTTATTTCAGTGTGTTATGTGTTTGTGTCGTTGTGAATTTTTAACGAAACCCTAATAATAGGGTAGATTTGCTTTAACCTGAAGATGGGGATATAAGCCCTGAAACATGTAGTAATTAAAAAGAAAAGGAAGATCACTTAGTGGATAAAATAAGGTAATTATTTATTTAATCATATACAGTGATCTGGAGACCAACGGTAATTATGATTATTTATTGATTTGTAATTCAAATATAACTATAACTTTATTTTCGCCACACGTTCGTACATCATATGCAAATGTGTAATCTAATGTCTTGCTAATTAAGTATAATTATGAATCCTTGTATATTAAACTTACTTTGGGGATGACAATGCTATCACTGCTTACTTCCATAGATTGGGTGCCGTTGGTATCACCGTACGTCTACCTAAGTAACTGTTATTAAGTAGGTTAATAATAATGATACGACTCGAACACCAGAAATCTTCGTTAACAACAATAATTTATTTAGATACTTAGAAATCAATTTCAAATTCTGTAATTAAATTTAGCATTACTACACAGTACTGTAGGATGCATTATATCGCTAAATCATCTATTACTTCTCTAATACCTTATCTATTAATTGACTAAGTATTTAATTAATCACTCTACATATTACAAAGTACTCTAATTCATGGATTCATATTTCCATACTCATTCTTTCTGAGTTCTACGATTCGGTTTTGCTCAAAAGAAATCAAATAAACGTTCAAATTAACTCAGTGGTGTGTTCTTTGTGAGTAACAGGACAGTGGTTACTTAACCTAATAATACATAAATGGTTTACTTGGAGTACGTATCCAAATCTAACGGCGATTATCTGCGAAGCTTTTCATTCTCCTGCGAGTCCCAGATTGCTGATGGCTTGATAGATCCTCTCCTCATCGTTTTGAATCTACACTTTTCACTCTCACTGAACTCTGCACTCCGGCGTCGACAATATTTTGTTTCGCACTCGTTTAGAATATGTTCTTTAACGAAAGTTATTTATTGCGGTCATTCGGGTTTGATTTATTTGTCTCATGAGCCTTTCGCGTGAGGTTTTACCCTTACACTTTGTTCACGTACATTAATAGTTAAATCTTTGTTCGATTAACGTGATCGTTCCACTTATGATTCGTTTCATCACGAGAATTTAAGTGTTTATTTGATACAATGACGTATTAATTCATTACGTGATTCCGATATTTAGTTCTTGTCACCGAATTCCCTTTCACGTTTAAGTACAATGTCTCTACTTATTACATATCGTCAGGAACTTTGATTGTCTTAACGCGATTCGTTAATACATAAACTTTGAATTGTAACTAAGTCCTTTTAAAGTTTTGATTTCATCACATACGTTACGGTATGGTGATATACTATTAATATTTTATCACGCACTTTTTGATTCGTCAGTATATTAATGTATTGCAAAGTCTGATTAAAATCAACTCAACATTGTCTTAATAACTGGATCCCACGATTTAACTAATTCTCTCAATACATGAGTAAGTTAAACAATTAATTCACTAACTCCATCACTTCACTAACCAAATTTCAACGTACTAACAGTTTTACATAATTACCGACTCACTCCCTAACAGACTAATACATAATTACCGACTCACTCCCTAACAGACTAACTGCTTGAATGAATCATTTTAATACCGATCAACTAACTCTTTGATGATTTACCGAAAAAAGACTGATCTTGAATAACTGTTCACTTTTGAATAACTAACTAACTGACTGTTTCTTAATAACTCTACAACTTCTGACTAACTGATCAACTTATTAACTGCTTGAATGAACCTTAATAACTGGCTGAATGAATCTGAATAACTGCCCTTGCTCTTCGCCAAAAACCTATTTTTATGTCTCGAATTCCATGAGCGTCTCCACATCTCGTGTACTCTTCCTACCATCTACGTCCTTATTGGTTCTTCGTCTATGATTCTGCGAAAACACCTCCTTGATTCTCGAGCTAGTCTCCTGACCACTTCCTCATTCGTTCTTCACCCTCGTTTCCATGGTGGTGTCTTCTCAACAACCCGCCTTTACCGAACTCTCGTTCGTGGTAGGTCACTCAAGACCCCTCCTTTAAAGTCTCGCTGTTTGCTCCTCCTTCACCGTATGACGACGGACCTGATTTCACGGTTGCCTGTCATCCGATTGTTTTATGTTCTCTTTCAGTTCTTCCCGAGTAATTTCCGTCCAGCTACACGTGTGTCTTATAACTCGGGTGTGGCGAATCGCTGTATTATCCTCGACTTCCTTCGTTAAGTTCACACGCTGATGGCGGTCCCTTTCCTGGAATGGACATCTGCTCTAGAGTTCTCCTGCATGCTCCTTACTTATGCTGGTAAACAAGTTCCCCGCTGTGTCACTATGCGTGGTCTTTTGTTCCTATAACGTCCGTTTGTATCTTGCCTTTGTGGAATCTGTCTCATCCATGTGTAGTCGCTAAACTCCCACGTGTGGATTGACAAATACTTGCGTCGTATACGTTTTCTCGGTAATTGGTACAAGAAGACGTAGTCTTTTGTCTCGCTGTTATTGCAGCTTATTCCCATGCTTATTCACTTATGTCAAACATCTGCTGTCGCCGAGGCATTGTCTTCCTTAGCGGGAACTTGTTCGTCGCTAACGTGGCGCACGTGTTATTGTCTAACGGCGGCCGGTTGGCTACAACATACATCACTTTTGACAGTCGACACTAGCTACTGTTCCCTTTTACGCAAAAAAAAATTCCTGTACAAAATTGCTTTACAATAACAAATGCCCGATTATTAAGATGGATTTTAGCCATTGGCGAATACTCGTTTACCATTAAATACTCTAAAGGTAAAGACAATATTATAGCTGATACACTAAGCCGATACATCACAGAAGAATGTGAAGAAGTCTATGAGAGCGAAAAAAAGAAGTACAATTGCTATCAATTAAATTTAAAGAGAACGATGAAGTAAAACAAATGTTAAAAAATTTAGCACAACAACAAGGTTTGGACGTTACAATAAGAGAAATGAAAGACAAAGAACCGCTACCAAATCATTATAAGGTACTTAATGGAATTCTTTTCAGGTTAGTAGGACAAGACTGGAAGATAGTACTAACGAACGAAATGTTACAGAAATTAATTCAACCAGCACATGAGAGTTTAGCGCATGCTGCCGGTGTGAAATGTTACCTGAGTCTACGAGAGGATTTTACGATTATTAATACGTTTCGAAAAATAAAGAAGGAGGTGAAGACGTGTTATGAGTGCCAACCAACGAAAGGACCGAATTTACACACGTACGTACAAATGCAGATCATCCAGAAGGAAAATAAGGGAGAGCTAATTGCAATGGATTTTCTGGGACCACTACCACAATCAAGTCTAGGTGTGAAACACATATTGGTATGTATCGATGTGTTTTCCAAGGCAGTCCGACTGTACCCAAATATGCGATCCCACAAACAAATTTGTTCTAAAGATACTACTGCAGAAATATATTCCGACATATGGAAAAATGAAGAAAGTACTGAGTGACCAAGGTGTACAATTCCAGAGTGAAAAATGGGATACAACCTATACTCACATCCATAAGACATCCTCAAGGAAACCTTGCTGAAAGAGTTAACAAAGAATTAGGTAAATACTTACGAATATACTGCCATGATCAGTACAATAAATGGGCAGAATATCTACCATTTCTTGAGAAAGCCATCATCGAAAATTATAGTGAAGCAACAGGATATACTCCAATAAAATTGGAAGAAGATAAAAAGCCGAACAGATTTTGGACCAAGTATGTAAACTGACCTAATAACCAGAATGTACCTGTACCAATAAGTGTGAAAATTGAATACGCAAAGCAACGGATAATAGAAAGAGGTAACAAGCTAGTGGAGAGATTTAACAGGACACACAAACTACAACAATTCGACGTGGGAGAAAAAGTTTTAGTAAAAGCTAATCCAGTGGGAAAGCGAAGTGATAATACAGCGAAAAAATTCTTTAAACTGTATATCGGACCATATACATTAAAACAACGAATCGCGAGACATTCATTTATAGTATATGACGATGTGAAGAAGAAAGAAATTGGCAAATACCATGCCAGTTCACTCAGGAAGTTTTACACGTAAAAATAAATAGGTCAGTTGAACCAGATTGAAGTAGAACAATGGGAAGAAGCAGCTACGTTTATGCATTGTTAGCAACTCGTAGGGAGGGGAGATAGGAACTAGACTTGTTTTACCCTCCAACTAAGAGAATTTGAAAAATTAATATTCATTATCATGGATAGTAGTGTATTAATACAAATAAAAAAAATATACAAGTAATATGAAATATAAAAATACAAGATGTCTAATGATAGAAAAAAAATTTTAATAAATAAAATTATTAAAAATTTTTTTTTACCAAGTAGGGGAATAATGCGACAATACAAGCATAGGCTGTAATGCGCATATATAATATAAAATAAATATTTAAGTTAATTTCAATAATATATAATAGACGAGCAGGTGTGAGATTGGAAGCTGGCTTTCAAGCAGGAACCAACAGGTAAACATCACGCGTTTACCGCTGCATGTGTGTATACAAGTAAATAGTGTGTGTGCGTGAAGCCTGTTTGATCCTGAAAGTTTGCGACTCACCCCAAGTCAATGCTAAATTAAGAATATATTTAATATTAAGCAAACCATAAATGTTAGCGAGAAGGTAAAAACTTCTAAAAATGTGTAAAAATCAGGCACAAGTGCAGTGGGAATTTTACGTAATTCGGACAATCAGTGCGATTTTTAAAGCATTATAATTACACTAGTGGTGCGAGCATCATGATAATTGCACATCACATAGGTCATTAAAGTAGACAATATTTTATCGCCGTGAAATCTACGTTAAACAGTGCGATTGGCGAAAAAGTGCAATTATGTGAAATAGGACGAGAGTGGGGGCTATCAAGCCATGGTTCAACTGTCGACAGGCTGATTCCTGAATCGACAGCTGCAGTTTTCTTGGTGAATATAAATAGAAGCCCAGGAGAGCTAATCTCTCTGTTCTAACAGTGTTCATTTGAGGCGGAACGTATGTCCGTCAGAGACGCGAAATTTTAATTACTTTGGACAGAGTTAGACAATACGTCTAACTCCAATAAGACTTTTTTGTTAATCGTAACTTGTAAAGTATTACGATAAAGGTTTCGATTTAACATAATAATGAATAACAGTAATTAAAAAGTAACGTAACACACAAATCGTCAGAGGTCTACAAGTGATCTACATCTAGGAGCACTACTCCAGACCGAGGACGAGAGCACTACATGGCATAATTTCCAGACGTAAAGGACGAGTCACAGGACTTCCGAGAGGACCCGGAGGACGAGGAAAGGATCCAGGACTTCCGAGAGGACCCGGAGGACGAGGAGAGGATCCAGGACTTCCGAGAGGACCCGGAGAACGAGGAAAGGATCCAGGACTTCAAGACTATGCAGGATTCACAACATCAGGGACTCAGGACCAGGACAGGGTATGCTGAGGAACCGCTACAATTAAGGTGAAAGAAAGCCATGTATTCCTCATAACAAAAGACTTAATCAAAGATTGATAAACATTGTCAAAAGAAAGACAATAATTTCAAAAAGTGTAATTTATAACTTATAGATGTAAATGTCTTGTATAAAATTTATAGCATAATTTTTGCAGTAATGATTTATTGAAAATATGTAAATTTAAATATAGAGTAATTATGAAAGCATTGTAGAGAAATTATGAAAGCATAATTTTTGCAGTAATAATTTATAAATAATATTTAAATTTAAAATTGAACGGTAATTATGAAAGCATAATTCTTAAATTGATAATTTATTGAAAATATTTTAATGTACATTTGAAAGAATCAATTAGTTTTGTTCGTAGGATGAAAAAATTGTTAACGTAGTTAAATATTTTTTTATATTGAAAGCACACATTCAGACTGAGTAGTCCAGACAGTATAACATTATGAAGAAATGTTTAATTAAAATTAATATTATTATGAAAATGAATAATATTATATAAGATTTATGTTTGTGACGAGATTACAGCAAACAAAGAAATTTTGCAACCATATATAATGAATATCATATAATGCATTAGTCATTATTTGTATATTATTATTTCTTAATATGTTTGTTTAAACTAATAAATGGGAACATTTTGAATAACGTTGTATCGTTGTAGTAAATGGCGCTCCAAGATTGTGGGGCTCCACAAATTTAAATTAAATTAAATTTATGCAACAACGTTTATATCGTTGTATATAAAAAAATGGCTCCCAAAGAACGTGGGGCTATTCAAACACAAATAGATTTGTATTTGTATTTTATATCGTTGTATAAAAATGTCGCCCATGAACGTGGGACCCAACACGCCTACATTTAATAAATAAATGTATGCTTTATTGTTAAATGTGTGCGTAGGATTTATGTATAATAATTGATGTGTATTAATGAATATTTTTATATGTGTTCAATGTTGTTGTGTATATTGTACTGTAATAACGCAACTGGCGCCCACCCCAACAAACAGGTGTAATTGTAATTGTAATTGTAATATAAGTAGATAAGAATAAACAAATAATAATAACTAAACAATAAATAAATAAAATTAATAAGTCGGTTCCATAAGAATAATATTCTAAAACATTATAATTAAATATTTTAATAATAATTCACCATGGCCGCGCCAGAGAGTCTGAACATGGAGGCGTTTCAAACGATGATGCGTGCTTGGGTAGATGAGATAAACACAAAACAAACAGTAAATATAAATAAGCAAGCAGAAAATGTAAATGCTAGAATAGACGAATTAAAAGAATCTAATAAGAAACAATTAGAACAACAATTTGAGAATTTTAAACAAGACACCATAAAAAATACGGAGAGTAGAAGAGTTAAAAATTGATAATCTCCAGTTGAAACAAGACAACATAGAATTAAAGCAAAGCATAGCTGACACTAAGGCACAATTAACAGAAAAGATTGTTGATACCAATTCACGTATTGACACTCTTGAGAATAATTTTAAACAAGCCTTACATGAGCAAGTTGTAAGGATTGAAAATAAACAAAAAGAATTACGTCTCGAGTGGAGGAAAGATATAAAAGAAGCGCGTAAACAAATAAACGATAATATAAATGATACTTTAAATACTATAACGCGAGAGAAGGATGATAAAATTCAAACTGTTAGTAATATGTTGCAAGAAAATACCAGTAAACTTAGAGAAATAGAAACACGTACGGTAGTCATTGAGAATAGAATTGAAGAAACTACGAAGGATCGTTCGGGAGACGTATCACATATGAAAGAAGAACTCCAAGAGGAAATGAACCAGCTACGAAGTGAGTTGAGAAGACGACAGAACCAAATGACCATGTTTCCTACACCAATGGACGAAAGGAGCAGACTTAAGTTCTCAGGTGGTAAAGGGGAGAACAGTATGGAATTCCTAGCTAGAGTGGAGAAGGAAATAGAGAAGATTGGCAGTGCAATAAATGACGACGAGAAGATAGACTTCGTCACGCGATATCTTAGAGATTCAACCAGTCAATGGTACTCTATTATTAGAGATAACGTCAGTACATATCAGCAGTTTCGTGAGGCATTCGAGAACCGATACTGGAATTTACATACCCAACGACAGGTACGGGATCAACTCGAGTATGGAAAGTTCAACGCACAAGGACAGCAGAGTATCGAGCATTACACAATTGCGCAAATAGAACGCGTAAAACGTCTTAAACCAAAATTCTCAGAGTACGAAATTATTTCAAAGTTATCTTACCATTTCCAGCGAGATATCCAGTTAGCAGTTTATACGCAGGGAATTAAAACCATCGAAGAATTTTTAATCCTTGTGACACAGTCGGAGAATATCAATAAAGGTAAGAACACACAATACTGGGAACAAAAAAACGCAAATCACCACTATAATTATCACAGGGATGACAAGAAAGCAATACAAAACACTACACCGCACCGTGATAATTACAAAATAAATTATACGCCACCAATACACAACACTACGACGCGCACAGCTACTGGAGCTGACGAAGAAAGGACAGAAGTGGAAATGGGAGAAGAAACACCAAGATGCCTTTAACCAAGTGAAAAAGTTGTTCATCGAAAATATTATGTTACATCATCCTCAACGTGAAGGAAAATTCGTAATCTACTCCGATGCCAGTGACTACGCAGTAGGAAGTGTACTGTATCAACAAGATACTATGGGAGAGCACCGAGTTATCGCCTACGCCAGTAGAGTCTTCAAAGGAGCTGAAAGACACTACTCCACATCAGAAAAAGAAATACTTGCTATGGTATATGCTCTTAAGCAATTCAGATATTATGTTTATGGTACTCATTTTGAGATACATACTGAGCACCAAGCATTATCCTTTCTATTGAAATGCAAAGTAACTGCGAATTATTATATTAATCTTTACGATTAATATTTTTAATTGATTATGTTTTAATTAACTTCTTATTACGGTTTTGTGCAATTACAAATGTAAGTGAGACATATACAGACATTATCGTATGTCTTTGATTTATTAAGCCCCGGGATTGGAGCGCCATATGAAAATCTGTGCTTCTGCTAATTTAATTAATTGTTTATTAATTAAATTTTAATTAATACATTTTATTTATTAACTGCTGTTTTATTTATTTGTTAATGAAGTGTTGAGTGTTGATGATAGTTTTCGTAAGCCCCTCGTCCGGAAGCCACATCTAATTGTATTAATTTTACTATGTTAATTAATGCATTCATTTATTACTCAATTAATTAATTTTCATCGAGCCACACATTGGTGTGCCATATGCAAATGTATCAATATTTAAGTATTTGCAAATATATTTATTGAATTTATCTATCGTTATTATTATCAATTGATTGGTTATTTATTGATTTGTAATTCAAATATAACTATAACTTTATTTTCGTCACACGTTCGTACATCATATGCAAATGTGTAATCTAATGTCTTGCTAATTAAGTATAATTATGAATCCTTGTATATTAAACTTACTTTGGGGATGACAATGCTATCACTGCTTACTTCCATAGATTGGGTGCCGTTGGTATCACCGTACGTCTACCTAAGTAACTGTTATTAACTAGGTTAATAATAATGATACGACTCGAACACCAGAAATCTTCGTTAACAACAATAATTTATTTAGATACTTAGAAATCAATATCAAATTCTGTAATTAAATTTAGCATTACTACACAATACTGTAGGATGCATTATATCGCTAAATCATCTATTACTTCTCTAATACCTTATCTATTAATTGACTAAGTATTTAATTAATCACTCTACATATTACAAAGTACTCTAATTCATGGATTCATATTTCCATACTCATTCTTTCTGAGTTCTACGATTCGGTTTTGCTCAAAAGAAATCAAACAAACGTTCAAATTAACTCAGTGGTGTGTTCTTTGTGAGTAACAGGACAGTGGTTACTTAACCTAATAATACATAAATGGTTTACTTGGAGTACGTATCCAAATCTAACGGCGATTATCTGCGAAACTTTTCATTCTCCTGCGAGTCCCAGATTGCTGATGGCTTGATAGATCCTCTCCTCATCGTTTTGAATCTACACTTTTCACTCTCACTGAACTCTGCACTCCGGCGTCGACAATATTTTGTTTCGCACTCGTTTAGAATATGTTCTTTAACGAAAGTTATTTATTGCGGTCATTCGGGTTTGATTTATTTGTCTCATGACCCTTTCGCGTGCGGTTTTACCCTTACACTTTGTTCACGTACATTAATAGCTAAACCTTTGTTCGATTAACGTGATCATTCCACTTATGATTCGTTTCATCACGAGAATTTAAGTGTTTATTTGATACAATGACGTATTAATTCATTACGTGATTCCGATATTTAGTTCTTGTCACCGAATTCCCTTTCACGTTTAAGTACAATGTCTCTACTTATTACATATCGTCAGGAACATTGATTGTCTTAACGCGATTCGTTAATAGATAATCTTTGAATTGTAACTAAGTCCTTTTAAAGTTTTGATTTCATCACATACGTTACGGTATGGTGGTATACTATTAATATTTTATCACGCACTTTTTGATTCGTCAGTATATTAATGTATTGCAAAGTCTGATTACCGACTCAGTCACCAAAGTCAGTTTTACATAATTACCGACTCACTCCCTAACAGACTAATACATAATTACCGACTCACTCCCTAACAGACTAACTGCTTGAATGAATCATTTTAATACCGATCAACTAACTCTTTGATGATTTACCGAAAAAAGACTGATCTTGAATAACTGTTCACTTTTGAATAACTAACTAACTGACTGTTTCTTAATAACTCTACAACTTCTGACTAACTGATCAACTTATTAACTGCTTGAATGAACCTTAATAACTGGCTGAATGAATCTGAATAACTGCCCTTGCTCTTCGCCAAAAACCTATTTTTATGTCTCGAATTCCATGAGCGTCTCCACATCTCGTGTACTCTTCCTACCATCTACGTCCTTATTGGTTCTTCGTCTATGATTCTGCGAAAACACCTCCTTGATTCTCGAGCTAGTCTCCTGACCACTTCCTCATTCGTTCTTCACCCTCGTTTCCATGGTGGTGTCTTCTCAACAACCCGCCTTTACCGAACTCTCGTTCGTGGTAGGTCACTCAAGACCCCTCCTTTAAAGTCTCGCTGTTTGCTCCTCCTTCACCGTATGACGACGGACCTGATTTCACGGTTGCCTGTCATCCGATTGTTTTATGTTCTCTTTCAGTTCTTCCCGAGTAATTTCCGTCCAGCTACACGTGTGCTTATAACTCGGGTGTGGCGAATCGCTGTATTATCCTCGACTTCCTTCGTTAAGTTCACACGCTGATGGCGGTCCCTTTCCTGGAATGGACATCTGCTCTAGAGTTCTCCTGCATGCTCCTTACTTATGCTGGTAAACAAGTTCCCCGCTGTGTCACTATGCGTGGTCTTTTGTTCCTATAACGTCCGTTTGTATCTTGCCTTTGTGGAATCTGTCTCATCCATGTGTAGTCGCTAAACTCCCACGTGTGGATTGACAAATACTTGCGTCGTATACGTTTTCTCGGTAATTGGTACAAGAAGACGTAGTCTTTTGTCTCGCTGTTATTGCAGCTTATTCCCATGCTTATTCACTTATGTCAAACATCTGCTGTCGCCGAGGCATTGTCTTCCTTAGCGGGAACTTGTTCGTCGCTAACGTGGCGCACGTGTTATTGTCTAACGGCGGCCGGTTGGCTACAACATACATCACTTTTGACAGTCGACACTAGCTACTGTTCCCTTTTACGCAAAAAAAAATTCCTGTACAAAATTGCTTTACAATAACAAATGCCCGATTATTAAGATGGATTTTAGCCATTGGCGAATACTCGTTTACCATTAAATACTCTAAAGGTAAAGACAATATTATAGCTGATACACTAAGCCGATACATCACAGAAGAATGTGAAGAAGTCTATGAGAGCGAAAAAAAGAAGTACAATTGCTATCAATTAAATTTAAAGAGAACGATGAAGTAAAACAAATGTTAAAAAATTTAGCACAACAACAAGGTTTGGACGTTACAATAAGAGAAATGAAAGACAAAGAACCGCTACCAAATCATTATAAGGTACTTAATGGAATTCTTTTCAGGTTAGTAGGACAAGACTGGAAGATAGTACTAACGAACGAAATGTTACAGAAATTAATTCAACCAGCACATGAGAGTTTAGCGCATGCTGCCGGTGTGAAATGTTACCTGAGTCTACGAGAGGATTTTACGATTATTAATATGTTTCGAAAAATAAAGAAGGAGGTGAAGACGTGTTATGAGTGCCAACCAACGAAAGGACCGAATTTACACACGTACGTACAAATGCAGATCATCCAGAAGGAAAATAAGGGAGAGCTAATTGCAATGGATTTTCTGGGACCACTACCACAATCAAGTCTAGGTGTGAAACACATATTGGTATGTATCGATGTGTTTTCCAAGGCAGTCCGACTGTACCCAAATATGCGATCCCACAAACAAATTTGTTCTAAAGATACTACTGCAGAAATATATTCCGACATATGGAAAAATGAAGAAAGTACTGAGTGACCAAGGTGTACAATTCCAGAGTGAAAAATGGGAGAGGACGTTAAGGGAAAATGGAATACAACCTATACTCACATCCATAAGACATCCTCAAGGAAACCTTGCTGAAAGAGTTAACAAAGAATTAGGTAAATATTTACGAATATACTGCCATGATCAGTACAATAAATGGGCAGAATATCTACCATTTCTTGAGAAAGCCATCAACGAAAATTATAGTGAAGCAACAGGATATACTCCAATAGAATTAGAAGAAGATAAAAAGCCGAACAGATTTTGGACCAAGTATGTAAACTGACCTAATAACCAGAATGTATCTGTACCAATAAGTGTGAAAATTGAATACGCAAAGCAACGGATAATAGAATGAGGTAACAAGATAGTGGAAAGATTTAACAGGACACACAAACTACAACAATTCGACGTGGGAGAAAAAGTTTTAGTAAAAGCTAATCCAGTGGGAAAGCGAAGTGATAATACAGCGAAAAAATTCTTTAAACTGTATATCGGACCATATACATTAAAACAACGAATCGCGAGACATACATTTATAGTATATGACGATGTTAAGAAGAAAGAAATTGGCAAATACCATGCCAGTTCACTCAGAAAGTTTTACACGTAAAAATAAATAGGTCAGTTGAACCAGATTGAAGTAGAACAATGGGAAGAAGCAGCTACGTTTATGCATTGTTAGCAACTCGTAGGGAGGGGAGATAGGAACTAGACTTGTTTTACCCTCCAACTAAGGGAATTTGAACAAATAATGTTCATTATCATGGATAGTAGTGTATTAATACAAATAAAAAAAATATACAAGTAATATGAAATATAAAAATACAAGATGTCTAATGATAGAAAAAAAATTTTAATAAATAAATTTATTAAAAATTTTTTTTTACCAAGTAGAGGAATAATGCGACAATACAAGCATAGGCTGTAATGCGCATATATAATATAAAATAAATATTTAAGTTAATTTCAATAATATATAATAGACGAGCAGGTGTGAGATTGGAAGCTTTCTTTCAAGCAGGAACCAACAGGTAAACATCACGCGATTACCGCTGCATGTGTGTATACAAGTAAATAGTGTGTGTGCGTGAAGCCTGTTTGATCCTGAAAGTTTGCGACTCACCCCAAGTCAATGCTAAATTAAGAATATATTTAATATTAAGCAAACCATAAATGTTAGTGAGAAGGTAAAAACTTCTAAAAATGTGTAAAAATCAGACACAAGTGCAGTGGGAATTTTACGTAATTCGGACAATCAGTGCGATTTTTAAAGCATTATAATTACACTAGTGGTGCGAGCATCATGATAATTGCACATCACATAGGTCATTAAATTAGACAATATTTTATCGCCGTGAAATCTACGTTAAACAGTGCGATTGGCGAAAAAGTGCAATTATGTGAAATAGGACGAGAGTGGGGGCTATCAAGCCATGGTTCAACTGTCGACAGGCTGATTCCTGAATCGACAGCTGCAGTTTTCTTGGTGAATATAAATAGAAGCCCAGGAGAGCTAATCTCTCTCTTCTAACAGTGTTCATTTGAGGCGGAACGTATGTCCGTCAGAGACGCGAAATTTTAATTACTTTGGACAGAGTTAGACAATATGTCTAACTCCAATAAGACTTTTTTGTTAATCGTAACTTGTAAAGTATTACGATAAAGGTTTCGATTTAACATAATAATGAATAACAGTAATTAAAAAGTAACGTAACACACAAATCGTCAGAGGTCTACAAGTGATCTACATCTAGGAGCACTACTCCAGACCGAGGACGAGAGCACTACATGGCATAATTTCCAGACGTAAAGGACGAGTCACAGGACTTCCGAGAGGACCCGGAGGACGAGGAAAGGATCCAGGACTTCCGAGAGGACCCGGAGGACGAGGAGAGGATCCAGGACTTCCGAGAGGACCCGGAGAACGAGGAAAGGATCCAGGACTTCAAGACTATGCAGGATTCACAACATCAGGGACTCAGGACCAGGACAGGGTATGCTGAGGAACCGCTACAATTAAGGTGAAAGAAAGCCATGTATTCTTCATAACAAAAGACTTAATCAAAGATTGATAAACATTGTCAAAAGAAAGACAATAATTTCAAAAAGTGTAATTTATAACTTATAGATGTAAATGTCTTGTATAAAATTTATAGCATAATTTTTGCAGTAATGATTTATTGAAAATATGTAAATTTAAATGTAGAGTAATTATGAAAGCATTGTAGAGAAATTATGAAAGCATAATTTTTGCAGTAATAATTTATAAATAATATTTAAATTTAAAATTGAACGGTAATTATGAAAGCATAATTCTTAAATTGATAATTTATTGAAAATATTTTAATGTACATTTGAAAGAATCAATTAGTTTTGTTCGTAGGATGAAAAAATTGTTAACGTAGTTAAATATTTTTTTATATTGAAAGCACACATTCAGACTGAGTAGTCCAGACAGTATAACATTATGAAGAAATGTTTAATTAAAATTAATATTATTATGAAAATGAATAATATTATATAAGATTTATGTTTGTGACGAGATTACAGCAAACAAAGAAATTTTGCAACCATATATAATGAATATCATATAATGCATTAGTCATTATTTGTATATTATTATTTCTTAATATGTTTGTTTAAACTAATAAATGGGAACATTTTGAATAACGTTGTATCGTTGTAGTAAATGGCGCTCCAAGATTGTGGGGCTCCACAAATTTAAATTAAATTAAATTTATGCAACAACGTTTATATCGTTGTATATAAAAAAATGGCTCCCAAAGAACGTGGGGCTATTCAAACACAAATAGATTTGTATTTGTATTTTATATCGTTGTATAAAAATGTCGCCCATGAACGTGGGACCCAACACGCCTACATTTAATAAATAAATGTATGCTTTATTGTTAAATGTGTGCGTAGGATTTATGTATAATAATTGATGTGTATTAATGAATATTTTTATATGTGTTCAATGTTGTTGTGTATATTGTATTGTAATAACGCAACTGGCGCCCACCCCAACAAACAGGTGTAATTGTAATTGTAATATAAGTAGATAAGAATAAACAAATAATAATAACTAAACAATAAATAAATAAAATTAATAAGTCGGTTCCATAAGAATAATATTCTAAAACATTATAATTAAATATTTTAATAATAATTCACCATGGCCGCGCCAGAGAGTCTGAACATGGAGGCGTTTCAAACGATGATGCGTGCTTGGGTAGATGAGATAAACACAAAACAAACAGTAAATATAAATAAGCAAGCAGAAAATGTAAATGCTAGAATAGACGAATTAAAAGAATCTAATAAGAAACAATTAGAACAACAATTTGAGAATTTTAAACAAGACACCATAAAAAATACGGAGAGTAGAAGAGTTAAAAATTGATAATCTCCAGTTGAAACAAGACAACATAGAATTAAAGCAAAGCATAGCTGACACTAAGGCACAATTAACAGAAAAGATTGTTGATACCAATTCACGTATTGACACTCTTGAGAATAATTTTAAACAAGCCTTACATGAGCAAGTTGTAAGGATTGAAAATAAACAAAAAGAATTACGTCTCGAGTGGAGGAAAGATATAAAAGAAGCGCGTAAACAAATAAACGATAATATAAATGATACTTTAAATACTATAACGCGAGAGAAGGATGATAAAATTCAAACTGTTAGTAATATGTTGCAAGAAAATACCAGTAAACTTAGAGAAATAGAAACACGTACGGTAGTCATTGAGAATAGAATTGAAGAAACTACGAAGGATCGTTCGGGAGACGTATCACATATGAAAGAAGAACTCCAAGAGGAAATGAACCAGCTACGAAGTGAGTTGAGAAGACGACAGAACCAAATGACCATGTTTCCTACACCAATGGACGAAAGGAGCAGACTTAAGTTCTCAGGTGGTAAAGGGGAGAACAGTATGGAATTCCTAGCTAGAGTGGAGAAGGAAATAGAGAAGATTGGCAGTGCAATAAATGACGACGAGAAGATAGACTTCGTCACGCGATATCTTAGAGATTCAACCAGTCAATGGTACTCTATTATTAGAGATAACGTCAGTACATATCAGCAGTTTCGTGAGGCATTCGAGAACCGATACTGGAATTTACATACCCAACGACAGGTACGGGATCAACTCGAGTATGGAAAGTTCAACGCACAAGGACAGCAGAGTATCGAACATTACACAATTGCGCAAATAGAACGCGTAAAACGTCTTAAACCAAAATTCTCAGAGTACGAAATTATTTCAAAGTTATCTTACCATTTCCAGCGAGATATCCAGTTAGCAGTTTATACGCAGGGAATTAAAACCATCGAAGAATTTTTAATCCTTGTGACACAGTCGGAGAATATCAATAAAGGTAAGAACACACAATACTGGGAACAAAAACACGCAAATCACCACTATAATTATCACAGGGATAACAAGAAAGCAATACAAAACACTACACCGCACCGTGATAATTACAAAATAAATTATACGCCACCAATACACAACACTACGACGCGCACAGCTACTGGAGCTGACGAAGAAAGGACAGAAGTGGAAATGGGAGAAGAAACACCAAGATGCCTTTAACCAAGTGAAAAAGTTGTTCATCGAAAATATTATGTTACATCATCCTCAACGTGAAGGAAAATTCGTAATCTACTCCGATGCCAGTGACTACGCAGTAGGAAGTGTACTGTATCAACAAGATACTATGGGAGAGCACCGAGTTATCGCCTACGCCAGTAGAGTCTTCAAAGGAGCTGAAAGACACTACTCCACATCAGAAAAAGAAATACTTGCTATGGTATATGCTCTTAAGCAATTCAGATATTATGTTTATGGTACTCATTTTGAGATACATACTGAGCACCAAGCATTATCCTTTCTATTGAAATACAAAGTAACTGCGAATTATTATATTAATCTTTACGATTAATATTTTTAATTGATTATGTTTTAATTAACTTCTTATTACGGTTTTGTGCAATTACAAATGTAAGTGAGACATATACAGACATTATCGTATGTCTTTGATTTATTAAGCCCCGGGATTGGAGCGCCATATGAAAATCTATGCTTCTGCTAATTTAATTAATTGTTTATTAATTAAATTTTAATTAATAAATTTTATTTATTAACTGCTGTTTTATTTATTTGTTAATGAAGTGTTGAGTGTTGATGATAGTTTTCGTAAGCCCCTCGTCCGGAAGCCACATCTAATTGTATTAATTTTACTATGTTAATTAATGCATTCATTTATTACTCAATTAATTAATTTTCATCGAGCCACACATTGGTGTGCCATATGCAAATGTATCAATATTTAAGTATTTGCAAATATATTTATTGAATTTATCTATCGTTATTATTATCAATTGATTGGTTATTTATTGATTTGTAATTCAAATATAACTATAACTTTATTTTCGTCACACGTTCGTACATCATATGCAAATGTGTAATCTAATGTCTTGCTAATTAAGTATAATTATGAATCCTTGTATATTAAACTTACTTTGGGGATGACAATGCTATCACTGCTTACTTCCATAGATTGGGTGCCGTTGGTATCACCGTACGTCTACCTAAGTAACTGTTATTAACTAGGTTAATAATAATGATACGACTCGAACACCAGAAATCTTCGTTAACAACAATAATTTATTTAGATACTTAGAAATCAATATCAAATTCTGTAATTAAATTTAGCATTACTACACAATACTGTAGGATGCATTATATCGCTAAATCATCTATTACTTCTCTAATACCTTATCTATTAATTGACTAAGTATTTAATTAATCACTCTACATATTACAAAGTACTCTAATTCATGGATTCATATTTCCATACTCATTCTTTCTGAGTTCTACGATTCGGTTTTGCTCAAAAGAAATCAAACAAACGTTCAAATTAACTCAGTGGTGTGTTCTTTGTGAGTAACAGGACAGTGGTTACTTAACCTAATAATACATAAATGGTTTACTTGGAGTACGTATCCAAATCTAACGGCGATTATCTGCGAAACTTTTCATTCTCCTGCGAGTCCCAGATTGCTGATGGCTTGATAGATCCTCTCCTCATCGTTTTGAATCTACACTTTTCACTCTCACTGAACTCTGCACTCCGGCGTCGACAATATTTTGTTTCGCACTCGTTTAGAATATGTTCTTTAACGAAAGTTATTTATTGCGGTCATTCGGGTTTGATTTATTTGTCTCATGAGCCTTTCGCGTGAGGTTTTACCCTTACACTTTGTTCACGTACATTAATAGTTAAACCTTTGTTCGATTAACGTGATCATTCCACTTATGATTCGTTTCATCACGAGAATTTAAGTGTTTATTTGATACAATGACGTATTAATTCATTACGTGATTCCGATATTTAGTTCTTGTCACCGAATTCCCTTTCACGTTTAAGTACAATGTCTCTACTTATTACATATCGTCAGGAACATTGATTGTCTTAACGCGATTCGTTAATAGATAATCTTTGAATTGTAACTAAGTCCTTTTAAAGTTTTGATTTCATCACATACGTTACGGTATGGTGGTATACTATTAATATTTTATCACGCACTTTTTGATTCGTCAGTATATTAATGTATTGCAAAGTCTGATTACCGACTCAGTCACCAAAGTCAGTTTTACATAATTACCGACTCACTCCCTAACAGACTAATACATAATTACCGACTCACTCCCTAACAGACTAACTGCTTGAATGAATCATTTTAATACCGATCAACTAACTCTTTGATGATTTACCGAAAAAAGACTGATCTTGAATAACTGTTCACTTTTGAATAACTAACTAACTGACTGTTTCTTAATAACTCTACAACTTCTGACTAACTGATCAACTTATTAACTGCTTGAATGAACCTTAATAACTGGCTGAATGAATCTGAATAACTGCCCTTGCTCTTCGCCAAAAACCTATTTTTATGTCTCGAATTCCATGAGCGTCTCCACATCTCGTGTACTCTTCCTACCATCTACGTCCTTATTGGTTCTTCGTCTATGATTCTGCGAAAACACCTCCTTGATTCTCGAGCTAGTCTCCTGACCACTTCCTCATTCGTTCTTCACCCTCGTTTCCATGGTGGTGTCTTCTCAACAACCCGCCTTTACCGAACTCTCGTTCGTGGTAGGTCACTCAAGACCCCTCCTTTAAAGTCTCGCTGTTTGCTCCTCCTTCACCGTATGACGACGGACCTGATTTCACGGTTGCCTGTCATCCGATTGTTTTATGTTCTCTTTCAGTTCTTCCCGAGTAATTTCCGTCCAGCTACACGTGTGTCTTATAACTCGGGTGTGGCGAATCGCTGTATTATCCTCGACTTCCTTCGTTAAGTTCACACGCTGATGGCGGTCCCTTTCCTGGAATGGACATCTGCTCTAGAGTTCTCCTGCATGCTCCTTACTTATGCTGGTAAACAAGTTCCCCGCTGTGTCACTATGCGTGGTCTTTTGTTCCTATAACGTCCGTTTGTATCTTGCCTTTGTGGAATCTGTCTCATCCATGTGTAGTCGCTAAACTCCCACGTGTGGATTGACAAATACTTGCGTCGTATACGTTTTCTCGGTAATTGGTACAAGAAGACGTAGTCTTTTGTCTCGCTGTTATTGCAGCTTATTCCCATGCTTATTCACTTATGTCAAACATCTGCTGTCGCCGAGGCATTGTCTTCCTTAGCGGGAACTTGTTCGTCGCTAACGTGGCGCACGTGTTATTGTCTAACGGCGGCCGGTTGGCTACAACATACATCACTTTTGACAGTCGACACTAGCTACTGTTCCCTTTTACGCAAAAAAAAATTCCTGTACAAAATTGCTTTACAATAACAAATGCCCGATTATTAAGATGGATTTTAGCCATTGGCGAATACTCGTTTACCATTAAATACTCTAAAGGTAAAGACAATATTATAGCTGATACACTAAGCCGATACATCACAGAAGAATGTGAAGAAGTCTATGAGAGCGAAAAAAAGAAGTACAATTGCTATCAATTAAATTTAAAGAGAACGATGAAGTAAAACAAATGTTAAAAAATTTAGCACAACAACAAGGTTTGGACGTTACAATAAGAGAAATGAAAGACAAAGAACCGCTACCAAATCATTATAAGGTACTTAATGGAATTCTTTTCAGGTTAGTAGGACAAGACTGGAAGATAGTACTAACGAACGAAATGTTACAGAAATTAATTCAACCAGCACATGAGAGTTTAGCGCATGCTGCCGGTGTGAAATGTTACCTGAGTCTACGAGAGGATTTTACGATTATTAATATGTTTCGAAAAATAAAGAAGGAGGTGAAGACGTGTTATGAGTGCCAACCAACGAAAGGACCGAATTTACACACGTACGTACAAATGCAGATCATCCAGAAGGAAAATAAGGGAGAGCTAATTGCAATGGATTTTCTGGGACCACTACCACAATCAAGTCTAGGTGTGAAACACATATTGGTATGTATCGATGTGTTTTCCAAGGCAGTCCGACTGTACCCAAATATGCGATCCCACAAACAAATTTGTTCTAAAGATACTACTGCAGAAATATATTCCGACATATGGAAAAATGAAGAAAGTACTGAGTGACCAAGGTGTACAATTCCAGAGTGAAAAATGGGAGAGGACGTTAAGGGAAAATGGAATACAACCTATACTCACATCCATAAGACATCCTCAAGGAAACCTTGCTGAAAGAGTTAACAAAGAATTAGGTAAATATTTACGAATATACTGCCATGATCAGTACAATAAATGGGCAGAATATCTACCATTTCTTGAGAAAGCCATCAACGAAAATTATAGTGAAGCAACAGGATATACTCCAATAGAATTAGAAGAAGATAAAAAGCCGAACAGATTTTGGACCAAGTATGTAAACTGACCTAATAACCAGAATGTATCTGTACCAATAAGTGTGAAAATTGAATACGCAAAGCAACGGATAATAGAATGAGGTAACAAGATAGTGGAAAGATTTAACAGGACACACAAACTACAACAATTCGACGTGGGAGAAAAAGTTTTAGTAAAAGCTAATCCAGTGGGAAAGCGAAGTGATAATACAGCGAAAAAATTCTTTAAACTGTATATCGGACCATATACATTAAAACAACGAATCGCGAGACATACATTTATAGTATATGACGATGTTAAGAAGAAAGAAATTGGCAAATACCATGCCAGTTCACTCAGAAAGTTTTACACGTAAAAATAAATAGGTCAGTTGAACCAGATTGAAGTAGAACAATGGGAAGAAGCAGCTACGTTTATGCATTGTTAGCAACTCGTAGGGAGGGGAGATAGGAACTAGACTTGTTTTACCCTCCAACTAAGGGAATTTGAACAAATAATATTCATTATCATGGATAGTAGTGTATTAATACAAATAAAAAAAATATACAAGTAATATGAAATATAAAAATACAAGATGTCTAATGATAGAAAAAAAAATTTTAATAAATAAATTTATTAAAAATTTTTTTTTACCAAGTAGAGGAATAATGCGACAATACAAGCATAGGCTGTAATGCGCATATATAATATAAAATAAATATTTAAGTTAATTTCAATAATATATAATAGACGAGCAGGTGTGAGATTGGAAGCTTTCTTTCAAGCAGGAACCAACAGGTAAACATCACGCGATTACCGCTGCATGTGTGTATACAAGTAAATAGTGTGTGTGCGTGAAGCCTGTTTGATCCTGAAAGTTTGCGACTCACCCCAAGTCAATGCTAAATTAAGAATATATTTAATATTAAGCAAACCATAAATGTTAGTGAGAAGGTAAAAACTTCTAAAAATGTGTAAAAATCAGACACAAGTGCAGTGCGAATTTTACGTAATTCGGACAATCAGTGCGATTTTTAAAGCATTATAATTACACTAGTGGTGCGAGCATCATGATAATTGCACATCACATAGGTCATTAAATTAGACAATATTTTATCGCCGTGAAATCTACGTTAAACAGTGCGATTGGCGAAAAAGTGCAATTATGTGAAATAGGACGAGAGTGGGGGCTATCAAGCCATGGTTCAACTGTCGACAGGCTGATTCCTGAATCGACAGCTGCAGTTTTCTTGGTGAATATAAATAGAAGCCCAGGAGAGCTAATCTCTCTCTTCTAACAGTGTTCATTTGAGGCGGAACGTATGTCCGTCAGAGACGCGAAATTTTAATTACTTTGGACAGAGTTAGACAATATGTCTAACTCCAATAAGACTTTTTTGTTAATCGTAACTTGTAAAGTATTACGATAAAGGTTTCGATTTAACATAATAATGAATAACAGTAATTAAAAAGTAACGTAACACACAAATCGTCAGAGGTCTACAAGTGATCTACATCTAGGAGCACTACTCCAGACCGAGGACGAGAGCACTACATGGCATAATTTCCAGACGTAAAGGACGAGTCACAGGACTTCCGAGAGGACCCGGAGGACGAGGAAAGGATCCAGGACTTCCGAGAGGACCCGGAGGACGAGGAGAGGATCCAGGACTTCCGAGAGGACCCGGAGAACGAGGAAAGGATCCAGGACTTCAAGACTATGCAGGATTCACAACATCAGGGACTCAGGACCAGGACAGGGTATGCTGAGGAACCGCTACAATTAAGGTGAAAGAAAGCCATGTATTCCTCATAACAAAAGACTTAATCAAAGATTGATAAACATTGTCAAAAGAAAGACAATAATTTCAAAAAGTGTAATTTATAACTTATAGATGTAAATGTCTTGTATAAAATTTATAGCATAATTTTTGCAGTAATGATTTATTGAAAATATGTAAATTTAAATGTAGAGTAATTATGAAAGCATTGTAGAGAAATTATGAAAGCATAATTTTTGCAGTAATAATTTATAAATAATATTTAAATTTAAAATTGAACGGTAATTATGAAAGCATAATTCTTAAATTGATAATTTATTGAAAATATTTTAATGTACATTTGAAAGAATCAATTAGTTTTGTTCGTAGGATGAAAAAATTGTTAACGTAGTTAAATATTTTTTTATATTGAAAGCACACATTCAGACTGAGTAGTCCAGACAGTATAACATTATGAAGAAATGTTTAATTAAAATTAATATTATTATGAAAATGAATAATATTATATAAGATTTATGTTTGTGACGAGATTACAGCAAACAAAGAAATTTTGCAACCATATATAATGAATATCATATAATGCATTAGTCATTATTTGTATATTATTATTTCTTAATATGTTTGTTTAAACTAATAAATGGGAACATTTTGAATAACGTTGTATCGTTGTAGTAAATGGCGCTCCAAGATTGTGGGGCTCCACAAATTTAAATTAAATTAAATTTATGCAACAACGTTTATATCGTTGTATATAAAAAAATGGCTCCCAAAGAACGTGGGGCTATTCAAACACAAATAGATTTGTATTTGTATTTTATATCGTTGTATAAAAATGTCGCCCATGAACGTGGGACCCAACACGCCTACATTTAATAAATAAATGTATGCTTTATTGTTAAATGTGTGCGTAGGATTTATGTATAATAATTGATGTGTATTAATGAATATTTTTATATGTGTTCAATGTTGTTGTGTATATTGTATTGTAATAACGCAACTGGCGCCCACCCCAACAAACAGGTGTAATTGTAATTGTAATATAAGTAGATAAGAATAAACAAATAATAATAACTAAACAATACATAAATAAAATTAATAAGTCGGTTCCATAAGAATAATATTCTAAAACATTATAATTAAATATTTTAATAATAATTCACCATGGCCGCGCCAGAGAGTCTGAACATGGAGGCGTTTCAAACGATGATGCGTGCTTGGGTAGATGAGATAAACACAAAACAAACAGTAAATATAAATAAGCAAGCAGAAAATGTAAATGCTAGAATAGACGAATTAAAAGAATCTAATAAGAAACAATTAGAACAACAATTTGAGAATTTTAAACAAGACACCATAAAAAATACGGAGAGTAGAAGAGTTAAAAATTGATAATCTCCAGTTGAAACAAGACAACATAGAATTAAAGCAAAGCATAGCTGACACTAAGGCACAATTAACAGAAAAGATTGTTGATACCAATTCATGTATTGACACTCTTGAGAATAATTTTAAACAAGCCTTACATGAGCAAGTTGTAAGGATTGAAAATAAACAAAAAGAATTACGTCTCGAGTGGAGGAAAGATATAAAAGAAGCGCGTAAACAAATAAACGATAATATAAATGATACTTTAAATACTATAACGCGAGAGAAGGATGATAAAATTCAAACTGTTAGTAATATGTTGCAAGAAAATACCAGTAAACTTAGAGAAATAGAAACACGTACGGTAGTCATTGAGAATAGAATTGAAGAAACTACGAAGGATCGTTCGGGAGACGTATCACATATGAAAGAAGAACTCCAAGAGGAAATGAACCAGCTACGAAGTGAGTTGAGAAGACGACAGAACCAAATGACCATGTTTCCTACACCAATGGACGAAAGGAGCAGACTTAAGTTCTCAGGTGGTAAAGGGGAGAACAGTATGGAATTCCTAGCTAGAGTGGAGAAGGAAATAGAGAAGATTGGCAGTGCAATAAATGACGACGAGAAGATAGACTTCGTCACGCGATATCTTAGAGATTCAACCAGTCAATGGTACTCTATTATTAGAGATAACGTCAGTACATATCAGCAGTTTCGTGAGGCATTCGAGAACCGATACTGGAATTTACATACCCAACGACAGGTACGGGATCAACTCGAGTATGGAAAGTTCAACGCACAAGGACAGCAGAGTATCGAACATTACACAATTGCGCAAATAGAACGCGTAAAACGTCTTAAACCAAAATTCTCAGAGTACGAAATTATTTCAAAGTTATCTTACCATTTCCAGCGAGATATCCAGTTAGCAGTTTATACGCAGGGAATTAAAACCATCGAAGAATTTTTAATCCTTGTGACACAGTCGGAGAATATCAATAAAGGTAAGAACACACAATACTGGGAACAAAAAAACGCAAATCACCACTATAATTATCACAGGGATGACAAGAAAGCAATACAAAACACTACACCGCACCGTGATAATTACAAAATAAATTATACGCCACCAATACACAACACTACGATGCGCACAGCTACTGGAGCTGACGAAGAAAGGACAGAAGTGGAAATGGGAGAAGAAACACCAAGATGCCTTTAACCAAGTGAAAAAGTTGTTCATCGAAAATATTATGTTACATCATCCTCAACGTGAAGGAAAATTCGTAATCTACTCCGATGCCAGTGACTACGCAGTAGGAAGTGTACTGTATCAACAAGATACTATGGGAGAGCACCGAGTTATCGCCTACGCCAGTAGAGTCTTCAAAGGAGCTGAAAGACACTACTCCACATCAGAAAAAGAAATACTTGCTATGGTATATGCTCTTAAGCAATTCAGATATTATGTTTATGGTACTCATTTTGAGATACATACTGAGCACCAAGCATTATCCTTTCTATTGAAATGCAAAGTAACTGCGAATTATTATATTAATCTTTACGATTAATATTTTTAATTGATTATGTTTTAATTAACTTCTTATTACGGTTTTGTGCAATTACAAATGTAAGTGAGACATATACAGACATTATCGTATGTCTTTGATTTATTAAGCCCCGGGATTGGAGCGCCATATGCAAATCTATGCTTCTGCTAATTTAATTAATTGTTTATTAATTAAATTTTAATTAATAAATTTTATTTATTAACTGCTGTTTTATTTATTTGTTAATGAAGTGTTGAGTGTTGATGATAGTTTTCGTAAGCCCCTCGTCCGGAAGCCACATCTAATTGTATTAATTTTACTATGTTAATTAATGCATTCATTTATTACTCAATTAATTAATTTTCATCGAGCCACACATTGGTGTGCCATATGCAAATGTATCAATATTTAAGTATTTGCAAATATATTTATTGAATTTATCTATCGTTATTATTATCAATTGATTGGTTATTTATTGATTTGTAATTCAAATATAACTATAACTTTATTTTCGTCACACGTTCGTACATCATATGCAAATGTGTAATCTAATGTCTTGCTAATTAAGTATAATTATGAATCCTTGTATATTAAACTTACTTTGGGGATGACAATGCTATCACTGCTTACTTCCATAGATTGGGTGCCGTTGGTATCACCGTACGTCTACCTAAGTAACTGTTATTAACTAGGTTAATAATAATGATACGACTCGAACACCAGAAATCTTCGTTAACAACAATAATTTATTTAGATACTTAGAAATCAATATCAAATTCTGTAATTAAATTTAGCATTACTACACAATACTGTAGGATGCATTATATCGCTAAATCATCTATTACTTCTCTAATACCTTATCTATTAATTGACTAAGTATTTAATTAATCACTCTACATATTACAAAGTACTCTAATTCATGGATTCATATTTCCATACTCATTCTTTCTGAGTTCTACGATTCGGTTTTGCTCAAAAGAAATCAAACAAACGTTCAAATTAACTCAGTGGTGTGTTCTTTGTGAGTAACAGGACAGTGGTTACTTAACCTAATAATACATAAATGGTTTACTTGGAGTACGTATCCAAATCTAACGGCGATTATCTGCGAAACTTTTCATTCTCCTGCGAGTCCCAGATTGCTGATGGCTTGATAGATCCTCTCCTCATCGTTTTGAATCTACACTTTTCACTCTCACTGAACTCTGCACTCCGGCGTCGACAATATTTTGTTTCGCACTCGTTTAGAATATGTTCTTTAACGAAAGTTATTTATTGCGGTCATTCGGGTTTGATTTATTTGTCTCATGACCCTTTCGCGTGCGGTTTTACCCTTACACTTTGTTCACGTACATTAATAGTTAAACCTTTGTTCGATTAACGTGATCATTCCACTTATGATTCGTTTCATCACGAGAATTTAAGTGTTTATTTGATACAATGACGTATTAATTCATTACGTGATTCCGATATTTAGTTCTTGTCACCGAATTCCCTTTCACGTTTAAGTACAATGTCTCTACTTATTACATATCGTCAGGAACATTGATTGTCTTAACGCGATTCGTTAATAGATAATCTTTGAATTGTAACTAAGTCCTTTTAAAGTTTTGATTTCATCACATACGTTACGGTATGGTGGTATACTATTAATATTTTATCACGCACTTTTTGATTCGTCAGTATATTAATGTATTGCAAAGTCTGATTACCGACTCAGTCACCAAAGTCAGTTTTACATAATTACCGACTCACTCCCTAACAGACTAATACATAATTACCGACTCACTCCCTAACAGACTAACTGCTTGAATGAATCATTTTAATACCGATCAACTAACTCTTTGATGATTTACCGAAAAAAGACTGATCTTGAATAACTGTTCACTTTTGAATAACTAACTAACTGACTGTTTCTTAATAACTCTACAACTTCTGACTAACTGATCAACTTATTAACTGCTTGAATGAACCTTAATAACTGGCTGAATGAATCTGAATAACTGCCCTTGCTCTTCGCCAAAAACCTATTTTTATGTCTCGAATTCCATGAGCGTCTCCACATCTCGTGTACTCTTCCTACCATCTACGTCCTTATTGGTTCTTCGTCTATGATTCTGCGAAAACACCTCCTTGATTCTCGAGCTAGTCTCCTGACCACTTCCTCATTCGTTCTTCACCCTCGTTTCCATGGTGGTGTCTTCTCAACAACCCGCCTTTACCGAACTCTCGTTCGTGGTAGGTCACTCAAGACCCCTCCTTTAAAGTCTCGCTGTTTGCTCCTCCTTCACCGTATGACGACGGACCTGATTTCACGGTTGCCTGTCATCCGATTGTTTTATGTTCTCTTTCAGTTCTTCCCGAGTAATTTCCGTCCAGCTACACGTGTGTCTTATAACTCGGGTGTGGCGAATCGCTGTATTATCCTCGACTTCCTTCGTTAAGTTCACACGCTGATGGCGGTCCCTTTCCTGGAATGGACATCTGCTCTAGAGTTCTCCTGCATGCTCCTTACTTATGCTGGTAAACAAGTTCCCCGCTGTGTCACTATGCGTGGTCTTTTGTTCCTATAACGTCCGTTTGTATCTTGCCTTTGTGGAATCTGTCTCATCCATGTGTAGTCGCTAAACTCCCACGTGTGGATTGACAAATACTTGCGTCGTATACGTTTTCTCGGTAATTGGTACAAGAAGACGTAGTCTTTTGTCTCGCTGTTATTGCAGCTTATTCCCATGCTTATTCACTTATGTCAAACATCTGCTGTCGCCGAGGCATTGTCTTCCTTAGCGGGAACTTGTTCGTCGCTAACGTGGCGCACGTGTTATTGTCTAACGGCGGCCGGTTGGCTACAACATACATCACTTTTGACAGTCGACACTAGCTACTGTTCCCTTTTACGCAAAAAAAAATTCCTGTACAAAATTGCTTTACAATAACAAATGCCCGATTATTAAGATGGATTTTAGCCATTGGCGAATACTCGTTTACCATTAAATACTCTAAAGGTAAAGACAATATTATAGCTGATACACTAAGCCGATACATCACAGAAGAATGTGAAGAAGTCTATGAGAGCGAAAAAAAGAAGTACAATTGCTATCAATTAAATTTAAAGAGAACGATGAAGTAAAACAAATGTTAAAAAATTTAGCACAACAACAAGGTTTGGACGTTACAATAAGAGAAATGAAAGACAAAGAACCGCTACCAAATCATTATAAGGTACTTAATGGAATTCTTTTCAGGTTAGTAGGACAAGACTGGAAGATAGTACTAACGAACGAAATGTTACAGAAATTAATTCAACCAGCACATGAGAGTTTAGCGCATGCTGCCGGTGTGAAATGTTACCTGAGTCTACGAGAGGATTTTACGATTATTAATATGTTTCGAAAAATAAAGAAGGAGGTGAAGACGTGTTATGAGTGCCAACCAACGAAAGGACCGAATTTACACACGTACGTACAAATGCAGATCATCCAGAAGGAAAATAAGGGAGAGCTAATTGCAATGGATTTTCTGGGACCACTACCACAATCAAGTCTAGGTGTGAAACACATATTGGTATGTATCGATGTGTTTTCCAAGGCAGTCCGACTGTACCCAAATATGCGATCCCACAAACAAATTTGTTCTAAAGATACTACTGCAGAAATATATTCCGACATATGGAAAAATGAAGAAAGTACTGAGTGACCAAGGTGTACAATTCCAGAGTGAAAAATGGGAGAGGACGTTAAGGGAAAATGGAATACAACCTATACTCACATCCATAAGACATCCTCAAGGAAACCTTGCTGAAAGAGTTAACAAAGAATTAGGTAAATATTTACGAATATACTGCCATGATCAGTACAATAAATGGGCAGAATATCTACCATTTCTTGAGAAAGCCATCAACGAAAATTATAGTGAAGCAACAGGATATACTCCAATAGAATTAGAAGAAGATAAAAAGCCGAACAGATTTTGGACCAAGTATGT
The DNA here is from genome assembly GCA_034769895.1 of Magicicada septendecula. Taxonomy (NCBI): domain Eukaryota; kingdom Metazoa; phylum Arthropoda; class Insecta; order Hemiptera; family Cicadidae; genus Magicicada; species Magicicada septendecula. The sequence continues at coordinate 320,364,047 of CM068374.1, read as the reverse complement.
AAACTGACCTAATAACCAGAATGTATCTGTACCAATAAGTGTGAAAATTGAATACGCAAAGCAACGGATAATAGAATGAGGTAACAAGATAGTGGAAAGATTTAACAGGACACACAAACTACAACAATTCGACGTGGGAGAAAAAGTTTTAGTAAAAGCTAATCCAGTGGGAAAGCGAAGTGATAATACAGCGAAAAAATTCTTTAAACTGTATATCGGACCATATACATTAAAACAACGAATCGCGAGACATACATTTATAGTATATGACGATGTTAAGAAGAAAGAAATTGGCAAATACCATGCCAGTTCACTCAGAAAGTTTTACACGTAAAAATAAATAGGTCAGTTGAACCAGATTGAAGTAGAACAATGGGAAGAAGCAGCTACGTTTATGCATTGTTAGCAACTCGTAGGGAGGGGAGATAGGAACTAGACTTGTTTTACCCTCCAACTAAGGGAATTTGAACAAATAATATTCATTATCATGGATAGTAGTGTATTAATACAAATAAAAAAAATATACAAGTAATATGAAATATAAAAATACAAGATGTCTAATGATAGAAAAAAAAATTTTAATAAATAAATTTATTAAAAATTTTTTTTTACCAAGTAGAGGAATAATGCGACAATACAAGCATAGGCTGTAATGCGCATATATAATATAAAATAAATATTTAAGTTAATTTCAATAATATATAATAGACGAGCAGGTGTGAGATTGGAAGCTTTCTTTCAAGCAGGAACCAACAGGTAAACATCACGCGATTACCGCTGCATGTGTGTATACAAGTAAATAGTGTGTGTGCGTGAAGCCTGTTTGATCCTGAAAGTTTGCGACTCACCCCAAGTCAATGCTAAATTAAGAATATATTTAATATTAAGCAAACCATAAATGTTAGTGAGAAGGTAAAAACTTCTAAAAATGTGTAAAAATCAGACACAAGTGCAGTGGGAATTTTACGTAATTCGGACAATCAGTGCGATTTTTAAAGCATTATAATTACACTAGTGGTGCGAGCATCATGATAATTGCACATCACATAGGTCATTAAATTAGACAATATTTTATCGCCGTGAAATCTACGTTAAACAGTGCGATTGGCGAAAAAGTGCAATTATGTGAAATAGGACGAGAGTGGGGGCTATCAAGCCATGGTTCAACTGTCGACAGGCTGATTCCTGAATCGACAGCTGCAGTTTTCTTGGTGAATATAAATAGAAGCCCAGGAGAGCTAATCTCTCTCTTCTAACAGTGTTCATTTGAGGCGGAACGTATGTCCGTCAGAGACGCGAAATTTTAATTACTTTGGACAGAGTTAGACAATATGTCTAACTCCAATAAGACTTTTTTGTTAATCGTAACTTGTAAAGTATTACGATAAAGGTTTCGATTTAACATAATAATGAATAACAGTAATTAAAAAGTAACGTAACACACAAATCGTCAGAGGTCTACAAGTGATCTACATCTAGGAGCACTACTCCAGACCGAGGACGAGAGCACTACATGGCATAATTTCCAGACGTAAAGGACGAGTCACAGGACTTCCGAGAGGACCCGGAGGACGAGGAAAGGATCCAGGACTTCCGAGAGGACCCGGAGGACGAGGAGAGGATCCAGGACTTCCGAGAGGACCCGGAGAACGAGGAAAGGATCCAGGACTTCAAGACTATGCAGGATTCACAACATCAGGGACTCAGGACCAGGACAGGGTATGCTGAGGAACCGCTACAATTAAGGTGAAAGAAAGCCATGTATTCCTCATAACAAAAGACTTAATCAAAGATTGATAAACATTGTCAAAAGAAAGACAATAATTTCAAAAAGTGTAATTTATAACTTATAGATGTAAATGTCTTGTATAAAATTTATAGCCTAATTTTTGCAATAATGATTTATTGAAAATATGTAAATTTAAATGTAGAGTAATTATGAAAGCACTGTAGAGAAATTATAAAAATTATAGCATAATCTTTGCAGTAATAATTTATTGAAAATACGTAAATTATGAAAGCAATTGAAATAGCTTTCAATTACGTGAATTATTGAAATAGAGTAATTATGAAAGCATAATTTTTGCAGTAATAATTTATAAAAAATATTTAAATTTAAATTTGTAGAGTAATTATGAAAGCATAATTCTTAAATTGATAATTTATTGAAAATATTTTAATGTACATTTGAAAGAATCAATTAGATTTGTTTGTAGAATGAAAAAATAGTTAACGTAGTTAAATATTTTTTTATATTGATAGCACACATTCAGACTGAGTAGTCCAGACAGTATAACATTATGAAGAAATGTTTAATTAAAATTAATATTATTATGAAAATGAATAATATTATATAAGATTTATGTTTGTGACGAGATTACAGCAAACAAAGAAATTTTGCAACCATAGATAATGAATATCATATAATGCATTAGTCATTATTTGTATATTATTATTTCTTAATATGTTTGTTTAAACTAATAAATGGGAACATTTTGAATTTTCTAAAAAGCTACCATTATTATAATTACACCTGAACCCCAATTACACATACACGTTATTTGTATTGTTATAATTTTGTCCCCCGTCAATGTGTGGCACGACACGCATACATCTAATAACGTTGTATCGTTGTAGTAAATGGTGCTCCAAGATTGTGGGGCTCCACAAATTTAAATTAAATTAAATTTATGCAACAACGTTTATATCGTTGTATATAAAAAAATGGCTCCCATAGAACGTGGGGCTATTCAAACACAAATAGATTTGTATTTGTATTTCATATCGTTGTAATATATATATATATATATATTGTACTGCTGTAAAAAATGAACAACAGTACATAAGAATAAAAAATTATTTCAGAAAAATCAAAGGGATAAATTTAATAATGTTTTGAACAGATTGTAAAATAATAAACAAAAACTAATTAATTATTCATAATAAACCTAGAGGTAATCTCAGATATTGGGACTGTATGATACAGCACAGCATGAAGAAAATATATGTTGACAATTATTATAATAAAATTAAAATAAACATAAAAATAAAACTAAAAGGTAATAACATTATAATATAATAGATACAAATGAGAATGAATAATGTGATGGTCAGATAAATATATTTAATAATAGTTACTAAAATTATATATGTTTTTAAGAGTAATATTATGAAATATGTTACAAATTTAGTGAGGTATCAATAAGGCAAAATTGTTATAAGTGAATTGTTTTCGAATGTAAGAAAATTTGTTTAGTCTAATTTTATATTTAATATAGTAAACATCAGAGAGAGAGAGAGATCCTGTATGGAGTCTAATTTTATTTTCAATATGATAAATATCAGAGGGAGAGCCTGTAATATTTAAATGATTCTAAATTTATATTTAATCAGAAATAATACAATATATTTAATTCAATATATATTGAATAGAACACCCATCAGAGAGGAAGATTCTGTAAATAAGTCTAATTAGAATACTAATAGAATACACATCTCAATGAGAATTAAAGTAACTCAAGTTGTATAAATAATAAAAAGAAAAAAATTAACATTGTAATCTATCTTGGACCAATAAGCCAAAGAAAAATAATTTACTTTGAATTTGTAACGAAGTGTATAAAATATTGGAATTAAAAGAGGTTTAATAAAGAATAAAAATAATAGAAGATTTTACTAGTAAACATTGGAACGAATTTTATGAACAAAATAATCCTATTCAGAGGGACATCTATGCTGGTGACAAATTGTAAAGGAACTACAAGAGTACAAGACTTGAACCCGTTGCAGTTTTGAAAAGCGGAGATTTGAACGATTCGCATGTCCACGGTATATTATCTTAATATTATTTCTTCAAATTTTGTTAACTAGAGTTATTTGGTACTGACTAAAGAAAGTAATTAATCATTCCCAATATGAAATAATATAACAATAAATATTAGTTGTCTACCCTGAGTTGAGTTTTTCATGATCATATGTTTAACATAAACAACACTTCAAAAATTATTCAAATACTAAAATAATATAGACAACGCGCACTGATCGCCCAAATAAAGGGGCAATTACTATAGCAGACAGAAACAAATATAACGAAGAAAGTTACAGTACATTAAATGGCACCAACAACTTGGGACACATAGAAATATTATATTTGTAAAAAAGAAAACAGCACAAATAATAGCGCTCCCAACGAGAGGTGTAAAACAAATTTGAACTTATAGATTGTTAATAAAAACAAAATCATATTAAAGAATTACACTTGCAGAATTAAAAAAAATTATCAGTACAATATATATATATATATATATATATATATATAAACTATTAAAAAAATTACATTGAAGAAATAAAGTTGAAAAACTATGTCTTTATCTTTCCGTTCTCATTACTTAACAGAAATATTAACTATGTTGGACAAATTATTTGAATTTGTGTTGTTATATACTCATCTTACCTCTGTATGATTGTCGTGTGCTACTGAGAAAGTCTACACAGATTGTTGTATAGCAACAGTTACATATAAGCTTCTATTCTGTTACAAGAAAGTTGCCTTCTATTAACCTTCCATCGGGCGGAATATGTTGACCCTGGAGTTCGGACGCAATGTGTCTGGCCAGCACACGTTAAAAAAACATAATTAACACCTTATTATGTTAATTTGAACAACGGTCAATGAATGAACATCATTGTTAGGGATGTCCAAAGAATAAAAAAAAACATAAGTTGCTGCAAGAAAACCGTGTACTTGACATAATATTGATTAAACAAATTTTAAGGAAATTTATGACTCACCTCCAAATAACATGAAAAAAAAGTAAAAAACATGTTAGGTAAAGTTGAAAAAACGTTTAGAAAGTCACATGATCAATATTTAGTCTTCTCAAACGTGAATCACTCAGAGAGGAGGTCTGTTCCTTCGTCAGTAACGCACCGATCGCACACCATATGGGCATGGGATAAGCAGATAGGTGTACATTCGCATTTCTTACATTCATGATTTGTCAACCTTCTCAAACCTGTTTTTCTGGTGCAGGTTGAGCATCGACGTCTTTTAGGGGGGCGGTGGGGTGTATTTACTTCTTCCTTGGAGGGGGGACAAAATCTTTTGAGCCTGTTTTAGAGGTCGATCGGCATTCCTATAGTTTTCAAACTTCTTTGGCTTAGCTCTCCAATCACCAGTTCGTGGGCCAATCGTTTTAGGAACAGTCTTCTGAGCAGTGGTTCTAAATCATTACCAAGATAAATTACTTGAGCATTAATACCACCCACATTCAACAGCATGAAAAATATTACCATTGGCCAACGCTTGATGTTTCGGGACACGTTGAATGTAACACACATTTTGTCTGTTATATCAACGCATCCTTTCTTTGAATTATAGAACGTGATAATGCTTGGTTTCTTCTGTCCTTTGGAGTCAGGATCGATGGCGTTGTCACTATGAAGCATTGATATGAGAATCACGTTCTTTATTGGGCGTGGAATGTATGACACCAAAGTATTTCCATCATTGAAGCCAAACAAGCTGCTGAATTATTCTCTTCCTTTAGTAGCAATGAATTCTGATGGCAGTTGTCTTTTATTTTTTCTGACAGTCCCAACATAGGATAGTTTCTTCTTTTTCAAGTCATCGATGAGATCTACATCAGTGAACCAATTATCAGGAGTTATGTTGCGACCAGATCCAAATAAGGGGTCAGCCATCCTCTTCACTACTTCACTTGGCTTGTTGCTGACGAAAAAAGGTCCTTGTGGTTGCTTCCCAGCATAAATTTCCATATTATATGTATAACACATTTTTGCATCAGTGAGGGCAAAACATTTAATACCATATTTGGTAGGCTTTGATGGTATAAACTGGCAAAATGGGCAGTTTCCTCAAAAACCTGGAAGCATTTCGTTAATGGTCACATTCTCCCCAGGAATGTAACTCTTCTGGCAGTTTTGCATGAATTTTTGGAAAATGTCATGAACTGGAGCAAGGTTATCTTCTTTATTTCTTTCTTCTCTTTTATTTCGATCGTCAAAACAAAGGCAACATATGAGAGTTTTAAACCTTTTGATATTCATCACGAGTCCGAATTTTTCAATGCCGTCACCCTCTTTCCCCCAAAGTTCCTCAAGACTTTGCCAATTTCCTCTATAAGCTCCCGCTAGATACAACAATCCAATGAAAGCTCTTATGTCTATAACATCCGTGGAATTGATGTCCGTTTCTCTGGAAAATTTGTCTCTGATGGTGTCCATGTACTGGTTGGTGTACCTTACTATCATGTCCAACATTTCATCAGTAAATAAATTATTCCAACAACCAACAGCAGTTTTAGCATCCCTCGCATTCCTTTTGACTCCAGGTACATGAGTAATCATGTTGTGGGATCTCTTACATACACTTCTCAGTAGGGAACTTTTATTCCACTTTTATATCTTATCTTTCCCGAAAAAAAAACTGGTACCTGTATCATCCTCGTCTTCATCGGTTTCACCCTCCTGCTCCGTTTCGGTATCGCCATCGCGTTCTTCTACCTCATCTTTGGAAGCGATGTCACTTTCCTCACCAAAATCCTCATTCAAGGTCTTCACTGTCATCATCTTCTTCTAGCAAGCGCATTATTTCTTCTACATTACTGGCCCATTTTTTATTGTTATTATTATTTATTTTGTTTTGTTCATTTTGATTGATTTTTAATTGTTCAGTTGATGCTGATGTGTTTCAATGAAATGTGTAATTGAATTGGTATTGAAATGACAAAAAACGTAATACACTACTTGCAGAAGAAACTATATTGAATAATATGATAATATTATATATATTGTACCGTAATTATTTAACTGATATAATATAATTAATAAATGTACCTACTGTTATTATGTGTTTTTTTTTTTTTTTTATTTACCAGTACATGTACAGAAACTCTTTCTCTCAGGGTTAATGATTATTAAGTTATTTGATCGTATTTACGATTGTATCTATTATTTTCTTTTCTTTAAACCAAACCAGATTCAGTTAATATGTAGTATTTTGATAATTAACCATGTAAAAAATAAATAACAGACTAATGTAACTTAACCGTCTCTGAATTCTTCCAGCTGGCACGGGTTCACTTCTGGTTGTTGTTTACCTTTTTTCAAAAGCAATATTAGGCTTGGCAATCTGTTCCTTCACACAAATTTCTTATTGCTGTCATCGCTGAATGCCGCTTTCCAGGACTACTGCAACACAGATGTCTCCTCAGAACACTTAATTATCCTTTATGGCCACTTAAACTCTTCTCCAGTCCAAGATTTTCCTCTTCTGTCGTCGTTCTATCAAAGATATTGTTATATTTCTCGTATTATTATTTATTTATTACATATTATAATCAAACTCTGGTATCACGATTTAAAATCCTTTACTTTATTTTCTTTTCCATGTTACATTAACTTTGATGATGTACAAATGTTATTTTATGAAATTAGACTCTTCATGTATTTACTATTAGATATATAATTTTAGAGTTATAATGTTACTCTTAATGAATTTAATTGAAGACTCATAACGTTACTCTTATTGAATTTAAAATTAGACTAATACATTTTCCTTCATCACTATACAAAACAATTTCTTAACAATTTACAAAATTGCCCCCATGATAATTCCCTAATTTCTTTACATCTGTTTATCATATATCTATTAAAACATATATCATTTTTCTATTTCTTATTAAACATCTTTATTTTACCTCTAATATTCGTAATTCTATTGGTTATTTATTAAATTATAATTTTATTACTCTTTGCTCTTCTTATAATATTCATTCCAATTTCATATATTAGTTTCTGAACATATAACTAAATATGGTTTTACATCATATAGGAATCGACCTCTATGTTGACTGAGTAAGTCGATATTCCCAATGTTTTTTGTTTACATTCAATACAAAATCTGCATCCTTTCTCTTTTAAAATTTATTATCTCCCTATTATGTACTGTGTGCATTTTAACAGCAGTACATAATACCTTCCCTTATTTCATAATTTCAGATACAATTTTAGATGAAATTTTGAAATAACCAACATAGTCTAATCTTAACATGTAAACATCTGATTAATTAGGTATTTTTACCTCACAAAATTCTTTTAACAAATTAGTTTTTTCTCTTATTCATATTACAAATATGGTTCCTTATTATCATGAATCATGATATCTTAAACACTTATTTATGACTTAAAACAACGTTAATTAAACCAACTGGTTTTACATCAAAATAATAAATAATAAATAACAATTGTGCCTAATTTTATGGCTAAAAAACTCAAAAACATGACTAAACATTCTCTTTCTTTCGGACCTCACCTTCCCAATCCGGGGCATACATTTCATTTGTTCTTTGTTGCAGAATTCATTTATTTCTTATCTGACTTATACGGGCAAAGTTGATTAATATTGTAGGTTCCTTTAATTTTTCCATCCTGGTATTTTATTACTACCATATTGTTATCATTCACTGTATTAATTATGAATGGGTCTACATAACATAAAAATAATTTTTTCATCAACTTCTCCTTACTGCTGGGAAGTTGTCTGTTACGAACCAGTACTAACTCTCCTATATGATAATCTATTTGTTTATATCTCTTCTTGTATTGTCGTCTGGCTCTTTCCTCTGCCTTCACTTTAATCCGACTCTCCATAATAACTTGTATGTCCTTCTGTGGTTGAGTGAATCATGTAAAATCAACTAAACTTTCGATAATTCTGGGTGGGCGTTTCTTATACATTGCCTCATATGGTGTCACACCGGTACTATCATGATTGGCTAAATTTATAAACTCCTCTGCTTTACTAACATATTCGCTCCATCTATTATGTTGATCATGGCAATATGTGCGGAATAGACGACCCACTTCTTTGAGCATTCTTTCGGCCAGGTTACTATTGGGATGGTAAACCGATGTTTTATACGTACGAATTTTTATGGCTCTCATAGCATTCTGCCACTTGACACCTTTAAATTGTGTTCCATGATCAGATATAATACTATTAGGCAATCCTACCTCCTTTAAAAACTTTTCTTTAATTATTTTAACTATAGTGTAAGTATTGGCCTTAGTGATGGGATATAATTTTGTAAATCTAGTAAAACTGTCCATGATAATCAATACGTACTTGCTATGTCTCCTACCACTAGTTGGGAATGGTCCACAAATGTCAATAAAAACTTGTTCTAGCGATCTCAATGCTTGATTATTTATCCACCTTCCCTCATATCTAACATTAGCTAACTTGACTTTTTGACAAATATCACATGTTTCTATGGATCGAATTACTTTCTTTTCTAATTTATTCATGTAAAAGTGTTCCTTAAGTGCTGACACTACTTTCTTCTGGCCTTGGTGTCCATGTCTCTCATGATAATCAACAATTAATTTATTACATACCTCTTCTGGCACTAAAATTTTCCAATCAGTATTTCTTTTGTCGGTGTTCCTAAACATCATTCCTTCATGAATCATATAATGTGATGTAGTGTTGGACGTGCTTTCCATCCTTTTCCTCAACTTTTGTATTCTTATATCGGTTGGCTGTAATTTCTTTATTTCTTCCACAGTGAGTTTTAATCCTCTTTTATTCCTAAAGCATGCCAAAACTTTACGTGCTTCTTTGGCCATTATTTCTTCTTGATCACCTACTCTGGATAATATATCCGCTACTATATTTTTATTGCCTGGTAAGTACTCCCATTTTATATGATACTCTTGTAACTGGAGCATCCATCTTGTGAGCCTTCCATGTGACATCTTACAGTTTTAAAAAAGGTTATTGCTTGATGATCTGTTCATACTATTACCTCACTGTTTAATAAGTATGTTCGGAATTTAGTTATTGCAAATACAACACTCAATGTCTCTTTTTCAGTTATTGTATAATTAAATTCTGCTTTAGTTAGTGTACGTATTGCAAAAGCTATTACCTTTGGTTCTCCCTTGTCATTTTCTTGATATAACACCGATCCTAAACTTACTCCACTGGCATCACAATTTAAATAAAAAACTTTACTAAAATCTGGGTGACTTAACATGACGCACTGTAAAAATCTCTGTTTCACTTCCTTGAATACTTCCTCATCCTTTTCGGTCCACTTCCACTTATTCTTCTTACAAATTAAATGTTGATAATGATGTGTTAGGTCGACGTAATTACTTTGGAAACTTCTGTAATAATTATAAAGACCTAAGAAACTTTGTAATTGTTTTACATTTTTTGGACATGGGAAATTCTGTATTGATTGTATTTTATCAGGATCCGCCGATATGCTGGTATCCGAAACTATAAACCCTAAAAACTTAATCTTGCTGGCAATGAATGTTGACTTGTCTAATTTTAGCGTAATTCCATGTTCTCCCAATCTGGTAAGTACCTTATCAATTCGATGACAGTGTTCTTCCCAACTGCTTGATGCAATTACCAAATCATCGACATATACTGTAGTAAATTCCAAAATCTCCTTACCCAATACTTCATCAAGACATTTTATAAATATAGCCACACTATTGACCAGACCAAAAGGTAATCTTTTAAATTGATAATTCCTACCGTTTACTATGAAACTCACATATTTTCTGCTTTCTGGATGCAATTCTACTTGCCAATATCCAGATACAGCATCCCAACAACTAAAAAATTGTACGTTATTAAAATGTTTTAAAATTTCTCCTATGTTCTCAGGCGACGTCTTATCAGCAATTATCATCTGATTAATTTGACGTGCATCTAAACACAATCTTAATGACTTATCTTTTTGGGAATTACTACTAATTGGCTAGTGTGTTCTGACTGACTTAGTTCAATGATGTCTTCACGAAGCATTTTGTCGATTTCTTCCTGTACTTGCTCTCTTAATTTGTAGGGTATGGGATATGATCTTTTGTTAAATGTCACATTTTCTCTTAGTGGTAACTTACATTGCACTCCTACTATTTTGCCAGGTTTGTTTGAAAATACTTTATAATGTTTCAAATAAATTTCCATTAATTGACCTATTTGCTCTTTGTTTAGTTGATTATTATGATTACAGAATTGTCTGATTTCTTGCATTTTCTCCTCCCACATTGGATTATTTACTGTTAACTGCTGTAGTGACTTTATATTGATTGGTCTATCCTTATATGAGTATTCAAATTTATCACTTAATTTGGTTGAATTGACCATTTTCCTTACCTCTTCATTTCTATTTATAATTTTTATAGGTATTTTTTGTTTATCGTATGTAAATACCACCTGATTAGTTTCTAAATCAATAATAGTTTCATACTTCCGCAAGTTATCACATCCGACTAATATTTCTGTTTCTATATTTTGATATACTACAAATGTTAATGGTATCACCTTTCCATTGAATTGTACATTCATCATTTTTTGTTTGTGAGCAGTTCAATTGGCTCGTCCTGTTACACCCACTATAGTAATTTTGCTCACAGGTAATTCATAAATTCTATTAGCCTTTCCTTCGGATGACGTGATTCCCTTTTCCATTTCCTTTAATTCATGGTATTTAGTCATACTCATCAATGATATTTCGGCACCAGTATCAATAATAAAATTTTGATTGGTTCTCCAATATTGACCGGTAATAGACACTACATCACTTTCAATTACATTTTTAATGATTCTCTCGTTGTCCATAAAATCCTGACCTAAACTGGTTATCCAAGACAGTGATCGGCTATTTGACTGTGGTTGACCACTGCACTCACTCCCAGTCTTCTCTAGTTTTCCTGATTTTCATTTATGGATACTCTCTCCTCTCTCCTTCCTTCCTGTTGACTATTTTCTGACTGGGAAAGGGAACTATGTTGCTCTCTATTTCTCAACTGTTCATAGTTGTTGTTCACCTCACTCTGTCTCTCCTCACTGCGAGAATATTCATGTCGATCAGTCTCCCTTGGGTAACGACTATTGTAAATTCGGGAATCATAGTTTCGGCATATAAAATTCGCTCGATAGTTATTTGAAGCGTGGTTGCCCCTATAATTATTATTGTAATTATTATTATTATTATTATCATATCTCCGGTCATTCCGGTTATCGTTTCTATAGTAATTTCTTCCACCTTCCCTATCTTGGAACACTTCTTTGGTCGTTCCTTTCTACTATTTGATTCCTATCACGGTTTTGTTCTTCCGGATATCTATTAGGGTAGCTGTCTCTTCTCATATTCCCTTGTTTAGCGCGATTGTCATAATTCATTTTCCTCTCATAATCAGTGAGTAATAATGTCATCGCTTCTATAGTATTGGCTTGACTGGTAAATTGTGCTAAGCTTACCGTTTCAGGAAAATGGTGACTCAAAGCTTCCACCACATATCTGTCATCCATGGGTGGATCTAAATATCTTGCCCTGCAAACATGCGATAAGAAATACGAGGTCGGTGTTTGTCCTACACTTGGGTTGTACCTACCATATACTATGGTCTCCCGCACCCTTGTCTGTATGGATCGCGTCCAATATTTATTTTTATAGCTGTCCATAAATTCCTGGTAGCTATTCAAAGTGTTTCTAACAGCATCCCACCAATGAATGATAATTAGATCATTCATTTCATGAAATCCTTGATCTAACATTAGTTTAATTCTCTCCCATCTATTTTCCTTGGTACTATGCAAATATTCCTTCATTCTATTTAAATACTCCATAGGATTTTTTATATATCCTTTCATATGTGACACCTCATGACTAATATTCTTGTCTTCTCGGATAACACATGTTTGATTACCATTTTGTTCTATTTCATTGACCCTTAATACTAATTGTCCCATGGTATCCTCTATTTTGGTATTATTGCTGTCCAACTGTTGTCCCATGGATTGAATATTGCCCGTTACCTCCAGTTTGTGTTTTACCAATTGTCTCGTCATCTGTTCTTGACTTCTTGTTTATTTTCTCCTAATTTCTCTTCCACTTCTTCCTTCAGTGACTGTTGTTTCGTTTCTATATTATCTAACCTATTTTCCATTGTTTCCATATTCAATTTCACCTCTGCAAATTGTCTAACATTCCCTTCCTCATAATTTTTCAATATTAACTCAACTTCAGCCTTTTGCTGGTCTAATTTATTATTCACCTCGTTGATTTGTTGTTGAATGGTCTCCTTTAATTCCTCATTATTTTGTTTTAATAAGGTTTCATTATCTTTTTTCATTTTCTCATTGTTTTTGTCTAATTTCTCATTTATTTTTTCTTCCTGTTTCTTAAAATTGTTATTACTTTCTTCCTTATTTTGTTTCAATGTTTCATTATTTCTATCAATTTTTTTATTTAATTCCTCCTTATCTACTCTCATTTGTTTCAATAATGTTTCGCTGGTTTTGTTATTCCCTTCCATTATAATTCTCATCATCTCCTGGAAATTTGCATCCATTGATTGGTTTGGTTTCTTTGGTTGGTCCCCTTGGGCATCCTCTACTATTATTTCCATTTCAGTTTCTTCATCTTCAACACTATTACTCCTTAATTCATATCGTTGCTCTAGTTTGTTAGCCATTTTACAATATTGAACTTAATTTAATTACAAGGAGATTTTTATGCTAATTAAATTTAACAAAATTGTGTTATTTGGTGCTGGTTTAAAGAAAATCTTTGCTTTCACGTATGGGCGCCATTTAATGTACTGTTATTTTTTAACTGATATAATATAATTAATAAATGTACCTACTGTTATTATGTTTTTTTTTTTTATTTACCAGTACATGTACAGAAACTCTTTCTCTCAGGGTTAATGATTATTAAGTTATTTGATCGTATTTACGATTGTATCTATTATTTTCTTTTCTTTAAACCAAACCAGATTCAGTTAATATGTAGTATTTTGATAATTAACCATGTAAAAAATAAATAACAGACTAATGTAACTTAACCGTCTCTGAATTCTTCCAGCTGGCACGGGTTCACTTCTGGTTGTTGTTTACCTTTTTTCAAAAGCAATATTAGGCTTGGCAGTCTGTTCCTTCACACAAATTTCTTATTGCTCTCACCGCTGAATGCCGCTTTCCAGGACTACTGCAACACAGATGTCTCCTCAGAACACTTAATTATCCTTTATGGCCACTTAAACTCTTCTCCAGTCCAAGATTTTCCTCTTCTGTCGTCGTTCTATCAAAGATATTGTTATATTTCTCGTATTATTATTTATTTATTACATATTATAATCAAACTCTGGTATCACGATTTAAAATCCTTTACTTTATTTTCTTTTCCATGTTACATTAACTTTGATGATGTACAAATGTTATTTTATGAAATTAGACTCTTCATGTATTTACTATTAGATATATAATTTTAGAGTTATAACGTTACTCTTAATGAATTTAATTGAAGACTCATAACGTTACTCTTATTGAATTTAAAATTAGACTAATACATTTTCCTTCATCACTATACAAAACAATTTCTTAACAATTTACAAAATTGCCCCCATGATAATTCCCTAATTTCTTTACATCTGTTTATCATATACCTATTAAAACATATATCATTTTTCTATTTCTTATTAAACATCTTTATTTTACCTCTAATATTCGTAATTCTATTGGTTATTTATTAAATTATAATTTTATTACTCTTTACTCTTCTTATAATATTCATTCCAATTTCATATATTATTTTCTGAACATATAACTAAATATGGTTTTACATCATATAGGAATCGACCTCTATGTTGACTGAGTAAGTCGATATTCCCAATGTTTTTTGTTTACATTCAATACAAAATCTGCATCCTTTCTCTTTTAAAATTTATTATCTCCCTATTATGTACTGTGTGCATTTTAACAGCAGTACAATATATATATATATATATATATATATATATATATATATATTCAAACACTTTTTGCTACAGTCCGTTTCTTGATGTATATTATTATATTTAATTTTTGAAATGAATTTACCTCAAGATATTTCTTTCCTTATTAGGAACATGTTTTGGGTACTATTTTGTACCCATCCTCAGCCTTCTGGATTTTGTGTCTGGTGAAGTACATGTGTGTTGATATACTTCACCAGACACAAAATACGGAAGGCTGAGGATGGGTACAAAATAGTACCTGAAACATGTTCCTAATAAGGAAAGAAATATCTTGAGGTATCATTACAAAAATTAAATATAATATAATATATATATATATTACATTTAATATTTATAATTAAATTTACCTCAAGATGTTATTTTTCCTTATTTTTCCAATATTTATTATAAAAAAATGTATTATACACATCAAGAAACGGACCGTAGCAGAAAGTGATTGAATATATATATATATATATATATATATGAAACGGACTGTCGCAGAAAGTGATTGAATATATATATATTCAATCACTTTCTGCTACAGTCCGTTTCTTGATGTATATAATACTGTAATACTTAAATTTTGTGGCATAAAATTACAAAATCTAAATAGCTCACACAACAAAGATAATACAACAACCAACGGTATATACAAAATTGAATGCCAAGATTGCAATAAATGTTATATAGGACAAACAAAAAAACAGCTGAAAAAACGTTATTTTGAACACCTAAATGCATACAAAAAACCAAATATATATAAATCCAATTTAGCCACACATGCAATAAACACAGGACATGAATTCCCAGACATAACCAATGTAACACTAATAAAACATATACCACACAAAGGCACCATAATGAACATTTGGGAAAATTTACAGATTTACAAACATAAAACACAAAACAAATTAATACCAGAACAAATACAAATCAATACAAAACATGACACAATATTCAAAGCACTCAACATCGAAAATACACAAAATACAAAAACAGATACCACAACCACACACTATAATGCAACATTGAAGGACCAAAGACCAACAAACCACCTTAATAACATCCAGAAGCCAACACACAAATACTGCACCAGAAGCAAGATGGCGAAGGCTGAAGATGGGAGAACAGGATCTCCCAAAACATGTTCCTAAAGGAAAAAATATATCTTGAGGTAAAATAGTTATAAGTATTACAGTAATATATATATATATATATATAGTACTGCTGTAAAAAATGAACAACAGTACATAAGAATAAATAATTATTTCAGAAAAATCAAAGGGATAAATTTAATAATATTTTGAACAGATTGTAAAATCATAAACAAAAACTAATTAATTAATTATTCATAATAAACATAGAGGTAATCTCAGGTATTGGAACTATATGATACAGCACAGCATGAAGAAAATATATGTTGACAATTATTATAATAAAATTAAAATAAACATTAAAATAAAACTAAAAGGTAATAACATTATAATATAATAGATACATACAAATGAGAATGAATAATGTGAAAGTCAGATAACTGTATTTAATAATAGTTAGTAAAATTATGTATGTTTTTAAGAGTAATATTATGAAATATGTGACAAATTTAGTGAGGTATCAATAAGGCAAATGTAAATTGTTATAAGTGAATTGTTTTTGAATGTAAGAAAATTTGTTTAGTCTAATTTTATATTTAATATAGTAAACATCAGAGAGAGAGAGAGATCCTGTATGGAGTCTAATTTTATTTTCAATATGATAAACATCAGAGGGAGAGCCTGTAATATTTAAATCATTCTAAATTTATATTTAATAGAACACCCATCAGAGAGGAAGATTCTGTAAATAAGTCTAATTCGAATACTAATAGAATACACATCTCAATGAGAATTAAAGTAACTCAAGTTGTATAAATAATAAAAAGAAAAGAATTAATATTGTAATCTATCTTGGATCAATAAGCCAAAGAAAAATAATTTACTTTGAATTTGTAATGAAGTGTATAAAATATTGGAATTAAGAATAAAATGATAGAAGATTTTACTAGTAAACATTGGAACGAATTTTATGAACAAAATAATCCTATTCAGAGCGACATCTATGCTGGTGACAAATTGTAAAGTAACTACAAGAGTACATGACTTGAACCCGTTGCAGTTTTGAAAAGCGGAGATTTGAACGATTCGCATGTCCACGGTATATTATCTTAATATTATTTCTTCAAATTTTGTTAACTAGAGTTATTTGGTACTGACTAAAGAAAGTAATTAATCATTCCCAATATGAAATAATATAAATATAAATATTAGTTGTCTACCCTGAGATAGAGTTTTTCATGATCATATGTTTAACATAAACAACACTTCAAAAATTATTCAAATACTAAAATAATATAGACAACGCGCACTGATCGCCCAAATAAAGAGGCAATTACTATAGCAGACAGAAACAAATATAACGAAGAAAGTTACAGTACATTAAATGGCACCAACAACTTGGGACACATAGAAATATTATATTTGTAAAAAAGAAAACAGCACAAATAATAGAGCTCCCAACGAGAGGTGTAAAACAAATTTGAACTTATAGATTGTTAATAAAAACAAAATCATATTAAAGAGGATATATATATATAAACTATTAAAAAAATTACATTGAAGAAATAAAGTTGAAAAACTATGTCTTTATCTTTCTGTTCTCATTACTTAACAGAAATATTAACTATGTTGGACAAATTATTTGAATTTGTGTTGTTATATACTCAGCTTACCTCTGTATGATTGTCGTGTGCTACTGAGAAAGTCTACACAGATTGTTGTATAGCAACAGTTACATATAAGCTTCTATTCTGTTACAAGAAAGTTGCCTTCTATTAATATGATGTGAGACCTAATTGTTAACAGCAAATTTGGCAATTGACAATTGAATTTGTCAATAATAGATGTGACTGGAGACCTGCCAGGTACAAACAGATAGTAGTGTCTGAAACCTCCCAAATAGCAGAAAGCCAATTGATGAATTAGGGCAAAATGCCCTTGTTTTGTATACTATTGATGTATACAAAATTATTTTAGTCTATGCTATCTGGGTGATTAAATAATATATTACGCCCTGTCAGCTTAATAATGTAACAATAAAAGTGTCTCACTATTGGTTTGAGTTTAGTGATGCAGTTCATTGAATACTAGAATGTTGCAAAATACATTCTTAGATAACAGACATAATTCACCATACTAAATTCACTGGAGAAAAACATAAAATTTTCATTGTAAATTAAAATTGTGTAATTATTCAGAATGTTTTTATGAATAACTAATTCAATATTTTATTCTTGTACATCCCACATTTTGGGTACTTCTTAGAGTAGTTTTACTTCATGTTAGTCTAAATGTAGGAAAAAACATCTTTTACTGTACTTTTAAACAGTAAATGTTGCTTACTTTAATCACTGGATAATTGAACCTGATTTTATTGATTAAAATTCTTAAATCCAAAACTACAGTACGGTACCTGTATTTTATTATTTCCACCTTATTTGATGAACTGTCTAAGCGAATAAATTTTTGGTAGGGCTACCACAACCAGATCTAAAAACCAGCGTTTATATATCACTTGATTATTTTTTTTTAATATGGTAATTTTTATATTCAGGGGTATTGTACCCAAAAGTACGTACCTAAAAGTGTTGTTATAGTTTAATGATTTTTCCCATTTTTAAATTTGTTTTTGTTCAACTGAAGTAAACCTTATTTATTATTAAGTACTAAGGAAATCAGAATCAGTTTCAGACCACTGACTTTGAAATCATTTGAAACATATGAACATTAAATTTTATTGTACATAGAACAAACACCAAGTTCAAAGCTTTAACAAGATGCTTTTCCAAATCAAACAAGACATCAGCATAATCAGGCGTATGAGATGATTTCAACTATTTTTGATTAGGCAAGATTCAGGCCAATGGATCACAAAGGAATAAGTTTTTATTTATTTTTGTTGTTGTATGACAGATTGATTGTTGAATATGTAGCAGGAGTCCATTATATGCATTGGTACATCACCACTAAACATTTTGCCAGAGTAGAATACAAAATTTGTTTGCCCAACTGAACACATTACATAAGACACACTAAACATTTACACACATAGCATTTAAATATTCAAACGTTAAGAACACACTAATTAAGATGTTGTGATTTTTCTCAACAAATTTGCTTTACAAGATTCGCATGTTACAGACGACTGTCACAAAAATGTTATTGTGAGAAATAGTAACACACACACACACACACACACACACACACACACACACACACACACACACACACTCTCTCTCTCTCTCTCTCTCTCTCTCTCTCTCTCTCTCTCTCTCTCTCTCTCTCTCTCTCTCTCTCTCTCTCTGAATTGAACCATAGTAATATATACACACACACTCTCTCTCTCTCTCTGTCTCTCTCTCTCTGAATTGAACCAAATTGTGTGTGTGTGTGTGTGTGTGTGTGTGTGTGGGGGGGGGATTTATTATTATTTACTATACTTATACATAAAATATTGTACATGCACTTTTACAAGTTGATTACAGAAACCATACTTTTCCATACTGTCTGTTGATTGTAGTTAAGGAGCACATTTAGAAACATGTATTTATATAATTCTAATTTCAACAATGGTATATTTTTCAGAACGTTTTTACGAAAAGCTTCCAACCTATAAAATGCTAATTGAATCTGTTCTTGTATCGGCAATGCCTGATTTGAAATTCCTGTGGTGTCAAGTTAAATATGTAGCCTAAATTGTTGTTATTATCTTGATGGGTATTCTTGCCATCTGTTTACTTCAAATTAAGGATGCTCATGTAACAATGTGAATGGGGTAAGTAGAGATGACTGAGATTAGAAGTACAGTACACGTCTATCCAACATCCTTCCAACTCACATTTAGTAGACATAAGGAAGTAAATAATCTACTTTCTAGACACAAACCATATTAGTTTCCAGGAAATTGTTAATACACTCTCTTCACAATGATATACAGTTTCCACAACTTGTGTAGAACAACATACATTGATGTTCCTGAGTGCAAATCAAGGATTTTGTTTAGTAGGAACTTCAAGAAAGTAGCACTCTGAGATCAAAGAGGTCAGACCACTTGGCAGGTGTAACTGATCATCTAGACCGCACCATGGTACACCCATCTTGATTGTTGAATGCATGTGTAAGGTTTGATGCACAGTGAGTTACAGTAGTGTTTTGGAATGCGCAGTTAATCGGACTGGCAGCACAACAGCAACTTCAAACCTACATAACTTACAGATTATAGTATAGCCCATAGGCGTAACTTTGGAGGGGCAAGGGTGGCACTTGCCCCCCCCCCCCCAATGTTCCGAGCATTATAAAATTTTGTTTCCAGTTGTTATACATAAAAACTAACAAATAGTCAAACAGGAGACAATTTCTATGCTTGTGAGCACAGTAAGCACTATTTATCAACGTCTGCGGTGTTCCAAAACAAGTCTTCGTTTGTGTAAAGATTTTTCTCTCTTTACTTTCCTCTCTTTGTCACACATATTCTTCTGAGTAATCATCTCTGTGCTCCGATTGTTTACTGTTTGATTCGAGATTATCGCTGTTTTCAGTTCAGCAGAATTTCGCAAACACTACAGGCCAGTGTGAAAGAGAACGGTATGGTAGGGGTAACAGACTCAGCAGTATGAACAAAGCTGGCTTACTGTGCAAGATGTTGATGGCTTTGTTCACGAATCTTAAAAGATGGTCATTTGGAACTGTTATTTGTTAATGATTACTGTACTGATACAAGTGCAGTTGGTTACTCGGTCGTGTACGTAGTCCGTTAAAGTACACATCGTTTGTCTCTTTCTTAATTTGTTATTGTTGTGATTGTTTTCGTTTTTTGTGTTCTTAAGTTCTGAGAAATGCGAGATAAGAAACACAAAGGAGTAACACTGCTTAATTTCTTTGAAAATTGCCTGACTGGCAATTTGAAAATTTCTTTGTGTTGTGACTGATTCGGCTTACAGCTACTACTGCTGAGCAGTTTGTGACAGTGTGCCTAAGGGAGAGGATGCGTTTATGAAAACTGGGTATAAGAATTAGAAGAACTGAAATTGTTTATGTTTATAGGCCTACAGTATATTTGTTCTAGGTAAACATAACTGGAAGTACAACTTATGAAGAAAGGTTTGTTGATCATTAAAAAATGAAATTGTCCCTCGTTTATTAACTAAGAATTATTACTAAACTTTATAATTTTTTATATAATATATTTTATTAATTTTATTATATAGATGGTCTCTGTTCACGTTGTCTTTTGTTTCCCCTGTATAGTATTAGAATGTCATCAACATATCTGTGCCAATATAGTATTTTATGTGAGTGTCTGTCATGGTTTGTGAGTATTTTTGTTTTTTCTAAGTGTTGGAGGAAGACTTCGGCTAGAATGCTGGATATGGGTGAGCCCAGGCCCGTACCCAGGATTATTTTTAGGGGGGGGCCAGACCTGAAATGCCGTTGGGGTATTAGATGTGACCATTAACGCTATAGTAGTCTTTCATGCAGACACAGAATTGAAATATTATGGTGCAAATTAACAGAAAATAATCAACTCACCTATAAACTTAACTGAAGGCGCCGGGCATGCGACTCTGCAAAGAAGGTGATTATTTCAGAGTTGGTTACTTCTACATGGTGGTGTATGTACAGGAGTGTGAGTCCGGTGAGCCTGTCCTGTCCAGTGGTGCTCCTCAAGTAAGTTTTGAGGAGTCTCAACGTAGAGAAGCTCCTCTCGACTGTTGCTGTGGTCACGGGCAAGATGGCCAAGATATGCAGCAAATTAAAAATGTTGGGGAACTGTGATGAAGAGTAGCCTGCCAGTCCATCCATGGCTGTTGCTGGGAGTTCTGTGCTGCACTGCCACTTCAGTCTCCACAAGTCCAACTCCGCTTTAACTAGATCTTCCATTGGGTTACCAAGGTCCTCCTTGTAGAAGTTGACACAACATCTGACATTTTCAAAGAGAACATCAGAGAAGCGAGGGATGACAAATTGCAGGGACGAAATGATTTCCTCATGGTGTAGAAATCGTTCTTCCAGAGCTGGGATGAGGTATTCCAGGAATGGTATAAAGGTTGAAACATGATAGTAGACCTGTGGGTCTGTAGTAGAGATGTTTGATCGATTCTTCTGAAATTTATTGACTCGCGGCATAGTTATTTCAACTCCAAGTTCGGAACCAATGTTCGTCAAATCTTGAAAAATCTGTTGGAATTCTGATGTACAGTTTTCTCTGATGGCTTGCAAAGATTTTTTTACAAGCTTGATTTCACTGAAGGCACTCACTAGGTCAATGTCATTTTTCTGGAGCCGTTTAGAAAGGGTGTATTTTATACTCAGCAACTTGCAAACACAAAGAGAGAGACCAAGAACGATACACTATAAATACTGTGTAAAAGAAGTGAAGCTGTGTTAGCTGTCTGCAATGTTTCTCCAACATTACTTTTCATATGTTTGAGTGTGGCAACAATCGGTTTCAACATCTCCTTGAACAAAAGCACAGCTTCATGCTGCTCGCACCAATGAGTTTCACAGACTTTTTTCAATCTCTTTTTGTCACAGTTAGGAAGGAGTTCCTTGATTTTCTCCTCTTCGCACTTACACGAAAGAAAATGCAGCACTCAGAAATAACACCCACTGCGTTCTGAATAATTTGCACCTTCGAAGATCTGAGAGGCACAAATTGAGACAATGAGACACGCAGTGTGTGTACAAGGCCTTAGGAGACTTTTCTTTAATTAAAGACTGAACTCCGCTGAACTCACCACTCATGGCCGCTGCCCCGTTGTAACCTTGTCCCCTTAAATTGTTCATGTCCAAACCAAGACCACTCACACTTTCTTCTATCACCCTCGCTAGACCTTTCCCCGTCACGTCATAAACTGGTACAAAACACAAGAAGTCTTCCCTAATCATACAGTCATCGAAGTCCACATAAAGCACACACAGAGAGAATTGTTCTTTTTGAGAAACATCAGTGGTTTCATCAGCAAGGACACTAAAAAATTTACTTGCCTTCACTTTTCCCACAATTTTGCGTTGTATTAAATGTCTGAAAGACACTATTAAGGCGTTCTGCACTTTAGGACTAGTGTACATGGCATTTTTTGGACATTTTGTTAAATGTTCTTCAAGCATTCGGTCCCCGGCTTTAGCACAGTATCGCAGAAGACTTCGAAAGTTCCCATCATTTTCTCTCGGGGTAGTCAGTTCGATTCGACCCCAATCCTGAGTACCTCGTAAGGCCATGTTCTGTTGACCACACAAACGAATGGTTTCTATGATGGGCACAAGTCTATTCCTATTTTCTTCCACCTCTCTTTTCTTCTGGCTATTGATCTGCTTTTCACGGCTTTCCTTTCAATCAATTGCTTCACTGCAACTTGATTCATGGCTGCTTCTCTGTGGTATTTGTGCTTTTCATGTTCTCTGAAGCATTCTAGAGCCTTTTTTAAATTGAAGAAAGGTGTAGTGACGAATGCACTCAGACTCTGGTGCCCTGCTACCTTCGTCTCCAGAAATAAAACGCATACTGCACAGTACAGTCCATTGTTTTTTTTAGAGTAGGCCAGCCAACTAAAATCATCCAGCCATTTCCTCTGAAAATGTCGTTTGCGGTTTTCTGTTACCTCAGAAGGAAACCGATAGTTATGATCTGGTTTCCATAGAGTTTTCAATACTGTTACCTTTCCTACATTACCGAGTTTAACACCAATAAAGTTCCCAATATAGTTTGGGTCGCAAGGAACAGTTTGAGTCGCAAGTGACTTACTGATGCGCTGGTTTCTGCTGAAGGTCCACCCGTGTCTTGGACAGCAGACTCAATATCAGTATCAGTTGTTATATGTTGGACAGGAGTTGTTTCTTCATTTGTTTCTCCTTTACTTCGTTTTGCAAAAAAGTTTCGTATGTCTTGTCTCCTTTTCATTCTTCTAACTCTAAATATACACTTACACAAATATTGTTGAAATAAATTAAATTGAACCAAATCACGGGTAATTGGCTTAATGTGAATCCCATTCATAAAGCCATTAAATTAAAGAGAAAGCACAAACAAAACACACACACAAATTCATACTATGTTTCTTTCAGTGCCGATATACTATAGTCCGTTAAAAATTGCACACGAATGTACTGTACCCTTGTATTGCAAGACTGATCCTAGCCGCCCAAGAGAGACAAGGAAACTGAAGTAGTTTTCAGTACATTGCAGTCAGCCTAGCTGCAAATAAGGGAAATAACATTGTCTGTCTTTATGGTTTTATTGCTACAGCCCCGCTTGGAGGGATGCGCTGACAATTCAGGCTGCTCTATTGTATGTGTCACGAACCGAGTCGTCAATGGATTGGTTATAAAACTGTCAACTGAACTACCAAATACCTTGGTGACTCGCCGCTTTGCGCTTGCAACAGATAAATGACAGCTATGTGTAACCTTGAACTGCCACATTCAAACTAACTGTAGAGTGAAGGCAAGTCTTTATTAGGCTGCAGGAAACAGGCGTGAAAACAGATGTATAAAAATTCCGAAAAGTTGCCACAGTACCTTATTATTCATATCTGAGTATCAATTATTTAGAACAAAGACTAAGTTATACTGTTGAAGATATTCATAGGCATTGTTAGGATAGTGTTTACGAACAAAGTTCTTTGTCACGAAATAAACACTGCTATGCACAGTTTTACTGTGGCTGGGTCTTTAAAAGCTCACATTGTTTAAAATATTCCATAGTCCAACTCCAAGACAATTTAGGGGGGCCATGGCCCCTCTGGCCCCCCCTTGGGCACGGGCCTGGATGAGCCCATGGGTAGACCATCATTTTGTGTGTAGCATTTATTGTTATATGTATTGTAAAGTAGTTTTGTTTTGTGATAATGTTCAGAGTTTCTGTTATTTTGTAGATTAGTTTGTCTGGTGTGTTGTTCTGTTTGAGTTTGTTTTGTAGGATGGTGATTGTTTCAGAGATGGGGATGTTGTGTACAGATTTTTAATGTCAAAGGAGGCTAGTGTGGCATTATGGGGGATGTGTACGTCTTTTATTTTTGTTACTAGGTCTGTGTTTTTTTTACTGCAATGTTGTTGTCTAGTTGTGTGTGTTGTCTGATAATTTTGTCTAGATGTTTTGTGACTTTGTATGCAGGGACATTGCGGTAATTGATAATGGGGTGGATCGGAATTTCTTCTTTATGGATTTTGGGAAGCGCTTGGAGGGTAGGGGCTGATGGTCGGATTTGTCTCATGTAGGGCTTTTGTTTGTGTGTCATTATGTGTTTGGCTTTGTTGATTAGTTGTTTTACTGTGTTTTGGTATATGTAGGTGGGGTCATGTTTTAGTTCTGTGATGTTGTTTTGTTCCATGAAGTTTTGTACTTTGTTGTGTAGATCGTCTGTGGAGATGATTACAGTCGTGTTGCCTTTGTCTGCTTTTACTAATGTGATGTTGTGTTTGTGTGCCTTTTCTCTCAGTTTGAAGGCTGTATGTATTTCTGAGTTGTGGTTCTTGTTGTCTAGTGTCTTGTTATATTGCTCCTATTATATTGTTTACGTTATGTCTTGATGTTCTGGTGCTGTGTTTTGTATATTTGTTTCAGTGTCAAATATGAGTTTTGTTAGTGCTTGGTTGTTTTGTTTGTAATGTAGGTTATGTTTTAGGCCTTTATCAAGGAGTGTTTGTTAGTTTTTAGTGGTTGTGATGTTCGTGAGGTTTACTGTATGCGGGTAGAACTTGTGTGAAGGAATTATATTTGTGCTGATTGGTGTCAGGTTTTTAATTTTTCTCTCGTGTTTTGTCTGTATGTATGTATTTGTTTTTTTTTCTATTCATTTGTGTGATGTATTAGTTCAGTCATGTAATTGTGTCTGTATATGTTGAGGATCGTAGATGTAGCGTCAGTGCTTTGCGGTTGAGAGCATCTTTTTTCTTGTATAACTGGTTTATGGAGTCTTTTATGTATGTCCTTTGTGCAATGTTTTGTTTTATTTTGAGCAGCCTGATTGTTGTATTTGATTTTGATTTGTGCGTATTTTGGTGTGACTGATTTGTTGAGACATGTTTTGTTGAATGTTATGTGCGTAACGATCTTTCTAACCTTCAATATTGTGAATTTGTAAATATTATTTCCTTATAAAAACATGAGTTTAATATATCTTTTAACATGTACCACTAAGATAAAATTACAATCAGCTCCTGTACATTTATTTTACAGTCTTCATTCGTTATCTCTATTTTCAGTACCATAAAGATATCGCATTATTACTTTTCACAGTTTAAAATATGCTACATTGCTCTAGTTTGTGTGCCATTGTTAAAGTTGTTGAATTCACTACTTAAATATACAGGTTATTTAAAAGTTGGATTTCTGTGTACATTATTTTTTAAGTTATATATTGTAACACAACAAATTGCATAAATTTAATATAATGTATGCCCCACGTTCTTGGAGCGCCAAAATAGTAAATTAATTTGTGCTGTGTTAACATTCATACAACATTACTAATAACGTGTATTTGTAATTGGAGTTTGGGTTGTAATCATAATAAAAGTAGTCCTTTTATAAATTGTAACATGTTTCATTAATTTATTCAAATGAAATTATAAGTGTTAAAAAAAAATAATAATAGCATTTACTTTGCCATAAAATATTCATTATCAATTGTTTCAATGTTTCTTTGTTGCAGTACATTCATCATAAAATAAATCTTATATCTTATATTAGCAAAATCTAGGTTAAACATTTCTTTGTTACAATATAAATTCTCGACTGCTCAGTCTGACTGTGTGCTTTATAAGTTTGTTCTTATTTACATTATTACTCTATGCTTGGCATATATCTTAATGTTTTATAAAATTTTAAATGGACTAATCGAATCGTTAGTCTTCTTCTATATTTCCAACTACGGTACTTTACTTTATACATTTCGTGTGGTATTACACGCTGATTACTTTACGTACTTAAATGAAAATTTAAAATTATTAAATCAATTGTTAATCATCCAAGCAATGATTTAAATTAACTTTAAATTAATTGGTCATCATTAAAGAAAATTCTTACTAAAGTTAAATTACATTCTCTTATCTCTATCTACATATGACATAAATTTTCTTGTCAAATGTCTTTTCAATGTCTTTATTTTTTTATAATTTTCTATATAAGTAACTCAGTGTTTCTTGCAGTAATTATATAATTTGTGATGTTTTCAATTTGTTTCTTCTGCAATTAGTATAATTTCATATATTCTTTTTAGTATATTATAAAAGGACAAATAAACAATTTTTTATAATTATAAATTGTTTATTTGTCACCTCAATTCTGCAGATTGTACCCATGTCCTCCAGTGATCTGTCGGTCCTCTCCTACTGGATTTCCTCTTGCGTTTTCCAGTTCCCTTTGTCGTCCTCCAGTCACTCGTCCTTCATGGTCCCATCTGATGGCTGTAGAATGGAATGATATGTTGCTCTGCATCAGCTGCTGTTGTTCTAGTAACCGCCTTTATTGCTCTGCATATCGTTCCTCTGCTTGATGTGCTCTCACCATTTGTCTAGAGTGTTGACGTTTGTGGTTGTAGACTGATTGTATATGTCCGATAATTGTAGTTAAAAATAACCAAACTAATAGTTACTGTTTTTGATTACTTGAATTAACGTATTGTCCACTAGACTTTACAGTTTATAAACAAAAATCTCGTCGATACTGGACATAGCGTCCAGCTATGTCTGAAGACTGATTGAAAATAATTAAAATTTGCATCTCTGACGGACAGAGCTTACCACTGCAACTGAAAACTGATTGAAGAGTAAATTTGGCTCTCCTGGGCCCGTATTTATATTCACCAAAAAAACCACACCTGTCGGCTCAGGATTCTGCATGTCAGAAACTGTTCGTGGCGTCAGTTGGCCCACTATCGTCCAATTTCACATATTTGCACATTTTTTGCCAATTGCAATGTCTAATGCGGATTTCAAAGTGATCTAACATTGTCTAATTTAATTACACATATTATACGTAATTATCATAGGGATCGCATCATTAGTGTAATTACTATGCTCTTAAAATCGCACAGAATTCGCACTGAACACAGTTTTTGGACTGCACATGTGTCTGATTTTTATGCATATTTAGAAGTATTTACAATCTTTCTAACATTTATGGTTTGCTTATAATTAAATAAAACTCTAATTTAGTATCTATTTGGGGTGTGATTGCAAACTTGCAGGGTTGAACAGGCTTCATGCACACACAGTATTTACTACTGTACACTCTCTCAGCAATAATCGCGTGATCATGCATGTTCATTCCTGCGTCTAACTCAGCTTTCAACTTCACACCTGCTCGTCTATTACATATTACTAAAATTAATCTAAATATTTATTTTATTTATTACATGCACATTACAGCATATGCTGGTATTGTAGCATATATATGGAGTACGTACTTAAGCGAGGGACAGAAAGGGACTCAAAAAAGGCACTTGAAACCAACTCTGGTATTGAAGAAAATTGTTGAGAATCAAGTGGATCTAGGAAGTATGCCCATGATAACAGTTTATCTTGAGGCATACTAAATTGCTCCCTAGAATGATTAATGGAGCAGTGGCCATGATAAACTTCAAACGTCAGAATAGGTTTGAACGTAACTCAAAATGGTAGACAAAGTAAAGAAAATGTAAAAGACAGTATCTATTTAGAAGTGACAGATTTTATCTGTTCTAATATTCTGCATTATCATCATGATTATCTGATTGTCTGCAAAATATGTTGTAGACTAATAATTCAAAAGCATTGATTGTACTGAATCTGCTTGTTTCAATGTCCAAGTTCCCCAATGTGTAGGAGTTACTATTGAGAATATAAAAGTACCTGTTTGAAAATGGTTTGGTCTTTCTATTCTGGCCGATCTCCTCTTATCCTCTTTCTCCCTCACTACAGTTTCCTCATCACAGTTTTTGTTGATAGTTATCATTGAATCTACTATATATTTATTGCAACAGTACAACCATTAACGGTACTGTGCATTGCCAAAATAAATGAAATAAATAATAAAAATAAATAAATATGAATTAATAAACATGATTCAGATTGCATAAGCTGGATCGTAGTTAAAAATAGGGAGCGCAGAATTCATGCATGGACATGCATTTTTGATACACCTGTTGCTAGCGTTGTGTACACGCGTATTTTGTTTGTGTGTGTGAAGCCTGTCCATTCCTGAAATGTAACCAACCCTTTTCAAGTAGAATAGTTGTAAGTTTTATTTTAATTATAAGAAAAATATGTACGATAGGGTAAAACAAAAGACACCAAAGTGTATAGAAATCAGTGGCGAAGTTACATGGAGGCAATTGAGGCAATGACTACCCTAAAAAATTCTGTAGAATAAAAATTATAAATATGTATGAACTACATAACGTAAAGATTATACATTGTTACCGCGACTGTCAAATTTATTAGGCCGAAACGTGCTTTACTGAGCGACCGCTAGATGGTGACAGGTGAGACTCTGCATAGCTCGTTTAAAGCGAATGAGGCAACCTGAACTTGCCTCAGCGTTTTTTGTATACATCGTATGTAAGCAATGTGCCGGTGTGATGAGGAAGTGAAGGGAGGGGGGATTGTCCCGTGCTGTACACATAGAGCGTTGAGGCATGCCTCACTTCTGAGGTCCAAACATTCAAGTTAAAGTGTGCTGTGTTGTTTATAAGTGTGTTTATTTTATGCGGTTATTAAAAGTGTCCCTGTTATTCCGCTGAACTAACAGATGATCAAGATTGTTATTTGAATTATTTGTAACATTAAACATATATATATATATATATATATATATATATATATATAGAAACTAATCAAGTTTAAAAATTTGAAGTTCAATCAGTTGTATTATTGTGTATGACTAATACAAGGATTGTTCAATAGAAACACATATAGAGCTGTAAAGCATTTTTATTCAACGATTTTAAAAGACGTCTCCATTAACATTAAGACATGAGTTTCACTGTTGGACCAACCTGTAGATTCCCTGCTAGTAAAATTCTTACGGCTGTTTGTGGAACCATTCGCTTACAGCAAACTCTACCTCAGTGTCCGATTTGAACCACCATCCTTTTAGTGATTACTTAAAAAAAAATTTAAGATATGATTTTTGCCTACCCATTCATTAACTACTAGCTTCGCCACTGATAGAAATTAAAGGTGAATAAAGTGTTAAAAGACTGTACCGATGTGACGAAAGGTGTAATTACTATACGTAAAAAATGAATAGCTCTTTTTGTGATTAACATAAAGAAGTGTAATTTACGTATAGCAATCACATAAAAATTAGTGATCGATTGAGCATCAAGTGATGTGAAACAAACTTCGTAATTCGCGAAGATAGGCGAAAATTGTGAATTGAATCAGAGTGGGAGAAGTGACGCTTCGACAGAATCTGACAGGTTAAATATTGTTCAGACATGAGTTTTTGCATGACCTGACTATAAATACCAGGTCACGCTAATAAAGTTTCTTCTTCTCGATTCAACCATTGCCACAGGAGGCTATGTCAGTCGACGACGCTAATTCACATCTATAGTAAGAGTCACAGGAGAAACTAGATGTTCAACCAGAGCAGCAGAGTACATACGATGAGGTCTATGGACACACCGGCAGCATATGATGGGATGCGAGACGACGATTAAACAATACATGCAGGAGAACATGACCAGAGGACCAGAAGGACATGGAGAACATGACCAGAATACCAGAAGAACACTGAGGAGAACGACCACAGGAGCAAAGGAGGACGTACGGATGATTAACCACATCAAACAAGGTGATAAAAAACCATTGTAATTATAGTCATTTGAAAGACACTAATTAAAGTTGGAATGAAAGACATTCAACCAGTATTAAAATAAATAAATTGTACATAAATGTAAAAGCAGAATAAAACTTAGAATAATATTTCTTGTATTAAAGTTAGTAATTGAGAGTAACGTAAATGATAAGAGAAATATTTAATTTTTGAATTAACGTAATTAGTAAAGTCTTGTTGATAAAGGAGAATGCATATGCAGTAGAAAGTTAAAACAAATTAATATAAACGAAATTTGAATACAAGTAAACTCATTATTGAAACAAATTAATCAGCAATTGCAAAAAGATGAGCACACAATGAGTAAGCTGAGAGCAAAATCAACATTTAATTAATTAAAATTAGATAATAAGATTCATGTATAACTTGTGTATGTATTTTGTTAGCAATACGTTGTGTATGAAAGATTCGTACAAACGATATAATAATGAGTCAATATTTAATAAGCTAAATGAAAGATTTTGTTTAATAAATAAATAATGGAACAATTTTAAACTTAAATAACGTATCATCTTCTTATTACGATTACACCCATGAATTCAATAAATTATATAAATGCAAATTGTGTTGTGTTATAATATATAAAAAGAAATCTACTTATATATATATATATATATATACATTGCAACAGATCAAACTTTATTATTCTAATAAGGATATTGTGAGTGTGTAAAAATCGATACAAGTCTATTATGGAGGAGATGAAAAATTATTTATTATATACAAATATTGTTTATAAAGATGTATAATGTATTTTAAATTGTCATGTATTGATAGTATATTAAATTGTTTGTATTGTTCGATTAATATAACTCGATTTTACTTTTTTGCTGCAACGTCCTCCTCTCGTCTCATCGGTCCCGTCTTGTCATCCTCTTCTACAGCTTCACTCCTTCCTGGTGTCCTCTTCGTCCTGGCGTCCTCTTCATCTCGTCGTCCTCTTCTACAGCTTCACTCCTTCCTGGTGTCCTCTTCGTCCTGGCGTCCTCTTCGTCTCGTCATTAACTTGTACAGCAAGCAGTTCCAGCGGCGATATTTCACAGAGTCTCGTAGTTATGTTTGACTGCTTCCACGATATCTTGTAGTGTCTTTAAGTTCCCTAAGCGGATATCTTAACTTACACGACACAGCACTGTATTATATTTTAAATTTTATTTAATTATTTACCTTCTTGGTTCTTACCGCAAAACTTCGTTAAGAATTTGAAGGTTTATGGTTTATTTTATATAAGATATTTCTACGTTTGTAAGAGAACAACTCTCTTACCTGGGCACAACTTCCCCTAGCAACGTCGACAGACAGACTGTGTCCATCCTAGCCCTGCAACGTATGAATCTCACTGAATTTGGTATATTTTGATAGGCCAAGCCCAAGTCACATGATTGATGGAACGACCAGATACACAAATTTCATGAAAAACTTTGTATAATTTTGCATAGTCCTGCATGGAAATTATCTACAATTTTTATTACCCTATCATTGATAAGAGTTACACTTGAGTTTTGCTTTACTTAAAAAACCATATTTCTAAAATAGTCACAAACCTCAGAGTATACACAAATCAAAGCTATTTACTTAAATAATTCCTTGTCAAATTTTCATGTAAATCGGTTAACTACCACTGCCGCTATAGCGATCGCAGATTATCACACCCGCACACGCGCACCAATTCATACAAAAAATACATGAGAATATAGTACATCTTTTTATG
This sequence comes from Magicicada septendecula, assembly GCA_034769895.1. NCBI lineage: Eukaryota > Metazoa > Arthropoda > Insecta > Hemiptera > Cicadidae > Magicicada > Magicicada septendecula. Next base: position 320,331,595 of record CM068374.1, on the reverse strand, counting down.
AAGAGTTTGGTGTAACCTATATGCTTATCAATTTTTAAATACAAAACTTATGACTAAAAGACAAAATATTACACAAAACAAATTTAAACAAGAATATGCTCGTCATTCATGTACTCTGATATAAACAGCATATCTTATCATCCTGCGTTCTGTTGCAATATATATATATATATATATATATATATATATATATATATTGTAACGTTACATAACCCAGTCCCAATAAATGATAACTCTTATATTACCATAAAGGTCAGAAATGGGTAAACTATAACTAGCTATAAATTAAGTTATATCACTAAACATTATAAACGATATTGAAGTGATATACAGTGACAAGTGAGTTATAGTGTACCCAGTGCGGAAATAAGTGAATGTGAAGGGAACTTCTTACAGACTTGTGCTGTAGATGTGGGAATTATAGATTATAATAGTAGACTGTGATGCTACTAACTAATTATGTATTTTGTTTAGATTGTAGGATTTATATTGTGTAGGCAACAAAATTTAGTACCTATGTTAATTTTATATTTAATAAAATAATTGTGTTATTATATAAAATAACCCAGGGTTTTTAAAAAACAAAAGATTTAAATATCAGATGATAATAAAAATAAAATAATACTGTATGAGGAAAATGGCAGAAGAAAATAGTGCAGTGTAAGAATACTATAAGAGATTAATAAATAATATATAAATTCATTTAAAGTTAATAATAATGTTAAAGACTTATATCTAAAGTTATAAGAAAATAAACAAAAAACTATTATGTAAATCAAATTGGGAAAGAAACCAAAATTAAAAAGAATTATTTTTCTGTAAATAAAAAATAAATTTATAATAATTAAAAACGGCCTATATAGTAAAAAGTAAATAGCAGCACCAATAAAAAATGATATAAAAATTATGGGTTACTAACAGTAACGAAATAACAATATATTGTTTAATCGAAATTGAGATTGAAAACTGTTCGGTTGGAAAACGTTATGAGACAACAATTGTATTAAAAAAAACCTTTGGAAACATTTGGAACAGTGCAAAATTATCACAAAATTTAACTAACAGTATAAACATTATGTACCACTACTTGAAATATCAAATGTAACTTGCTTTACCCCATAACAAAAGTGAAAAACCATTTTTAAGATCAGGCCTAGCCAAGCCGCGTTTCGAGTTTTTGACGAGATGGTATCTGACAGACGGTCATGAAATTACAAAACAACTAAATACACCACACGAGAAACCACTTCACACAAGTAAGAACTTCGAGGAAAGAGGTAATATAAACATTTCTTTTAATATTTAACCAAGAAAACCTCAAATCAAATCGTCGTGCAGTACAGAAATTTCTAAAGTGTAATCACATGTTTAATAAAACATAATCTGCTCTCTCGCAGACAAATCCGGAACTACGTACTCAAAGAATAAACAAATTTTCGATGTTGATTATTTTATTTTGTAAAGCGTAGTATATAATTATCCATTTCTGACCATCTCATAACACAAAGAACTTACCATTAACCCTGGGTAAATAAATAAAACGAATTATATGTTGTTTGATGTTTAAATAAAAGATAAAATTGTAAAATCAGTAAAAACCAGATTTTATGATAATTCCATGTTTACCCAATGAAGTCGATATCATGAATTAGTTATTGAAAGGATCGATTGTAATATTTGTATGTTGGCGGAAGAGAAAATCAATAATATTATAAATAAATACTATTAAGAATTTATATTGAATAATAAAATGTGTTTCCTTTATTGTAGCGGGTAGTTGTGGTAGATTTCAGTAAAATAAGAAGAGGACTATCCATCAGGTAGTATTAAGGAACAGTGTCGTTTGGTTAACCTATATTTGGAGACTACTGTCAAAATCAGCTGATCCCATTCACGGCGAATATTTAAAAAAAATTAAGAAATCGTTTACTCCGAGGGTAAACCAACGGTACTCGCTCTCTCTTCCAAATAAGGCTAAACAACTTCCTTAATCTTGACCCAAATCACACACACTTGATTTCTGCTTCGTTTGGGTAACATTACCATCAAATTTATTTAAACCTTAGTATTTATAATTCATAAGTGGCGATTGCTAAGAGGTGTTCTGACCGATCCGAGACTGTAAAAAGACGGACATTACGCACACATTATAAGCGACACGTTACAAAATTGACGCATACAATGTGGGGCATATAATATAACTCTACTATACCTCATAGTCATTACGTTACAAAATTGGCACTTACAACAGTGGGGCTGAATTAACTATAAACCCGTAATTGCAATACACTCTTGATGAGGCGGAAACCTTTGATAACAGTCGTTACGTTACAGAATTGACGTACTAACATGGGGCTTAATTAGGAAAGCGTAACAAATAAAAAGAGACTTTTGAGATACCCGCGTTACGTTATAGAATTGGCGCTCAACGTAAAAGGGCTGTAATTAGAGAAGAATTTGGGATATTCAATGAATTAATATACCAAAAAACCTAATTATCGTCGGCAGTTATGGGAAACAAGAAATGCATAATACCAGAGGCAGATCGAAGAAGAGAGCAGAAGAAAAGGAGAAGGAAGAAGGTGGACAGGAACGAGAGATAGAAATAGTTACGGACGATGAAATGGAACAACGAATGGGTGATAAAGAAGAAACCGAAGTAGTCACAAACACGGAAAAGGAAATAGTTGAAGAGGATGCTCAAGGGGACCAACCAGAAAAAGCGGAAGCCAGAAGAGAACCAGATTGGCAAGAAATTATGAGGATGATGATGGAGAAAATTGATAGCATTAAGGAAAGCAATAAACAAACAATAGATGAAAACTCAAGGAAACAAAATGAAACCTTGAGCGAACAATTTAATAAAATAGATGAAAATTTTAAGAAACAGGAGGAAAACTCAAAGCAAACCAAGGAGGAAAATAAGGAGAACTTTAGGAAACAGGAGGAACAAAACAGACAAATCAATGAGAAAATAGATAGTATTCAAGAAAGTTTAGTCAAACAACTAAACGAAAAGATTGAGACCATTCATGGAAATATCAGAGAAACCATGAATGAACAAAACCATGAGTTGAGAGAAATGATTCGCGGTCAAAGGGAAGATATGAATACCAAATTTGAAGAAAATAACAAAAATATAAAACAAATTCATGAGAAAATTGAAATAGTCAGTAATACGCTTAGCCAAAGAGTAGATGAATATAAGGAAGAGGCAGAGAAGAAATTAATAGAAACCAATCAAAGACTGGATAAAACAGAAGAAAAGATGGAACTAATTAAAACAGGAATCGATGCAAGAATGGAAAAGGAGGAACAAAATAATCAAGTTCGTGTAATGGCCATACGCCAAGAAAACAATGACCAGTTAGATAGTATCAAAGGCAGTCTAAACTGTAAATTTTCGGATTGTCATAAAACGGTAGAGAATGTCAAGAATCAGTGTAATAGCCAAGCAGAGAAATTAGATAATTTGCAACAAATACAAACAAATTTACAAGGGGATGTAGATAGAATAAGTTCTAGATCTGCATGCAACAGTCATCATGTTATCCAAGATAGTAAGGAAAGTGTAAACTTTCGGGATTATCGCAGAAACCCACTTGAATTTTTAGGGAGAGTAGACGAAATTTTGAATAGGTCAAAGGAGAACCGATGGAATATGATCAAAGGTATATTAGACGAGTCTTTCAAAAACATCAATGATAATTGGTGGACGGTAATCAGGAACGAGGTGTGTGATTATGGGGGTTTCAAAACAGTGTTCAAACTTAAGTACTGGTCGGAGTCAGTACAAAACATTATTAGAGACGATATCTGTCATGGTAGGTATGACCGTACTATAGGACAAACACCTACTGCTTACTTTTTGGGGAAGGAGTGTATAGCAAAGTATTTAGACCTAAAGATCCCTGAAGAATGTCTAGTGACCAAAATTGCGTATCATTTCGAAGAGAAGATCATCAGTGCCCGATTAAGTGGACAAATAAAAACTATTGGAGGAATGGAAACGCTACTAGAAAATTGTGAGCAAGAATCTTATTATAGGAGGAGTAGATGGAGGTCAGGGAATACCGAGGAGCGGAAGAATGAACCACCAAGAGATAATCGACCTAGAGTAAATTATGTACATGCTAATAACAATTATTTTAATAACAGGTATCGAGGAAGATGGCCAAATTATAACAGTCGAAATTACAGACATGATTCTTATCACAGAGAAGAAGGTCCACAAAGGAGTAGAAGTGAAGAACAACCTAGATTCAGAGATAGTGATGAAGAAAGGAGACCAATAAGCAATATTCAACATAATGAAAGTGTTGAATCAAACAATAATAATGATGGAAATAGGGGAAACGGGTACCAGCAGTGAGAAGATGTGACTGCCCGTCACTGCTAGAAATAACAGGGCACAGAATTTACCACAAACCCAATTATAATAATAAATTAAACAAACCAATAACCATTATCAGAAATCATTTTTAAAAAAATATACAGGCAGAGTTAATGGAAGAAAGAGCAATTAAAGAGTCATCGCCAAACAATGGCATAGTCTATATACAAATAAAATTAAATGGAGTGTCAGCAGAGGCCATGATTGAAACAGGAGCAAATATTTCAATTATTGATCAATTAGAACTGGACCGTATTACTGAACTAACTACTGAGAGAATACCTACTTTACCAATTAATAATTTAACAATTGTTGGTGCCACTGGGAAACAAAATAAAACAATCAGAAAACAAGTGTCTTTGAATGTTACTACTAGTGGAATAGGAATACCTATGGGATTTTTAGTAGCTAAAGGGCTACCTTTTAGGGTGTTAATAGGGTGTGATATGCTACGGCGACACACTGCAATTATAAATCTGGCCAGGGGTATAGTAACCTTCAGCACAGAAAATGGTGAGTTAACGGCTGAGATAATTGGTAGCCAAAGTGCCCCTCAGTGTCCGAGCTCATTTTTTATTAGGGAAGATAATAGATTAACTCTAGGTAAAAACACAGAAGTAACAGAATCAAAGATTTGGCAAGAGAAGATAGAAGAGATAATTGAGTTTCAAAATAGGCAGGCACCGGAAATAATTAATGTAGAACAAAAACAACAGCTTATAAAAATTTATGATAAATATAAATCAGTATTCTCAGAGTCACCAGGAAAAGCAAAAAACTTCTTGTGTGAACTAAAGTTCAAAGAAAATGTAAATTTTAATAAACGGTCATACCCCATTGCTCAAGCTTTGAAAGAGGCAGCAAGAAAAGAAATTCAAAGAATGATATTGGAAAATATAATTGAAAGAAGTAGTTCTCCGTATACCAGCCCATTGGTGGCTATACCGAAGAAAGATGGTCAAGTAAGACTATGTCTTGATGCTCGGGAGTTGAATAAAATGCTCATTAACGATCGCACGTCTCCAGGTGAGATTGAAGAAATAATGAAAAAATTCTATGGATGCAAGTACATGAATACTTGGGATGCAGTATGTGGATATTGGCAAATAGAGTTACACCCTAACAGCAGACAATATGTTGCTTTCATATTCGAAGGACGAAATTATCATTTTAAAAGTTTGCCTTTCGGATTGGTAAATTCTGTGGCCGTGTTCATCCAATGTATGGATCAAATTTTAGGTAAGGAAGTTTTAGATTTTACTACAATATATGTGGATGACATATTAATTACGTCTTGTACTTGGGAGGAGCATTGTAACCGAGTGGAAACAGTATTAAATAAACTATTGCAACATAATATAACTTTAAAACTGGATAAATCTAAATTTATCACACATGAATTACCATTTTTAGGATTCATTTTGTCCGCTACTGGAATTAAACCATCTCCTGAAAAGGTAAAGGCTATCCAAGATTTTCCTAAACCAAAAAATTTAAAACAACTACAATCCTTTCTGGGGATATGCAACTATTATAGGAAATTTCAACAGAATTATTCACAAGTAACAGCCAAATTCCAATGTTTACTTTCAAAGAAAAACAAGTGGAAATGGGAATAAAGTGAAGATAATAATTTTAAGATAGTAAAAAAGAAATTTCTGGACAGCATCATGTTACATCACCCAAATTTTAATAAACGTTTTTTCATAAATTGTGATGCTAGTAACATTAGCCTTGGAAGTGAGCTATATCAGGAAGATGAGGAAGGAAATCATGGGGTCATCAGTTTTGCAAGCAGAGTGCTGAGTAGTTGTGAGAGGAATTATACAGTAACTGAAAAGGAACTGCTGAGTGTTGTGTTCTCATGTATAAAATTTCGAACATTTATATTGGGATACCCGGTAACTATCAGAACCGATCATAGATCAATTTCATTTTAAAAAAATTGTAAACTTAACCACGGCAGACTCACTAGATGGGTATTAATTCTTCAAGAGTATAATTTAGACTGGGAATATATTCCGGGTAAGAAGAATGTAATAGCAGACCAATTATCACGGATTAATCTAGAAAAAGGAACTTGTGAAATAGAACCAAAAAGTATTGGGAAAATATATTACATTATTAAGATGAAAAGGGAGTTACAAGATGTAATTAATAAAATAAGATCGATCAGCAAAGGGACACTAAATTAACCAAAATTAAGGAACGGATATTACAAAAGGACCCTATAATAATGAGATTTTTCTGTGTTTATGAAGAAATCCTTTTTATCCGTCCTACCATTAAGGATCATGTATGGAAAATGTATGTGCCAGAAGCAACAGAAGTAGCCCTGATTAAGGACTATCATGAAAGATATGGTCACATGGGATCACTCAAAGTTATTAAAGCTCTATCTGAACACTGTTATGTGAAAGCCATAAATAAGAGAGTAAGAGTAATAGTAAAAAATTGCAACATATGCCAGCTAGTAAAAGTAAATAATGAGAAGAGAACGGGCGCAATGATTACAATAAAATCTAACAGTAAACTTGAAAAGACATTCTTGGATATATGTGGACCTTTTCCCAGAAGTGGAGGGAGACATAAATATAAATATATAATCATTATATTTGATCATTATACTAAATATACAAAACTCTACACTATCAGTAGAGCCACTACGAAGAAAATTTGAGAAGTAATCATTCAAAAATACTTACCTGAGGTGGGAAAACCGGAAACAATAATAACTGATCATGGAACGCAATTTCGGGGTAAAAAGTGGAAAGAGGAATTGAGGAAATGGCAAATAAGGACCTACAAAACATCAGTGTACCACCCTAGTAGTAATCCTGCTGAACGCGTATTAAGGGAAGTTGGTAGAATTCTACGTACATACTGTCACCAAGAACATAAAAACTGGAGCCAGTACATTGAACCAGCAGAGACTTTCTTTAATTGGTCATACCATGACACTATCGGAACTAGCCCTTATCAGGTAATGTTTGATAAACCACCACCAAGAGAAATTACCTCGTTGATAAATTTTCCTCCAGGAGAGAGAGTAGAGTTCAACAAAGTTGAAATGCACAACAGATTGTTGCATAAAGTGGAACTGCAACAAAAAAGGGATCAAGAAAAAAAGAAAAGATGTGATACATACCAGATGGGAGATAAGGTATTAATCAAAAATAGACAACTACCCAGTTCTATAGAGGGTATTGCTAGGAAGCTACTGTTACTTTATACTGGACCTTACCTCATAACACAGGTGAAGGGGAATAATACCTATGAAATCAAAGCAATTAACAATAACCGAATAAAAGGAGTGTACAACCAGTTGGAAATGAAACGATATCACGAAAAAAACCAGGAATATTATGAAAATTGAAACAATCAACAATTTATTTTGATAAACAAGTAAAACCAAAAATAAATTTGTTCTAGTGGGGGGGCTTTATGTAATGATACATAACCCAGTCCCAATAAATGATAACTCTTATATTACCATAAAGGTCAGAAATGGGTAAACTATAACTAGCTATAAATTAAGTTATATCACTAAACATTATAAACGATATTGAAGTGATATACAGTGACAAGTGAGTTATAGTGTACCAAGTGCGGAAATAAGTGAATGTGAAGGGAACTTCTTACAGACTTGTGCTGTAGATGTGGGAATTATAGATTATAATAGTAGACTGTGATGCTACTAACTAATTATGTATTTTGTTTAGATTGTAGGATTTATATTGTGTAGGCAACAAAATTTAGTACCTATGTTAATTTTATATTTAATAAAATAATTGTGTTATTATATAAAATAACCCAGGGTTTTTAAAAAATAAAAGATTTAAATATCAGATGATAATAAAAAATAAAATAATACTGTATGAGGAAAATGGCAGAAGAAAATAGTGCAGTGTAAGAATACTATAAGAGATTAATAAATAATATATAAATTCATTTAAAGTTAATAATAATGTTAAAGACTTATATCTAAAGTTATAAGAAAATAAACAAAAAACTATTATGTAAATCAAATTGGGAAAGAAACCAAAATTAAAAAGAATTATTTTTCTGTAAATAAAAATAAAATTTATAATAATTAAAAATGGCCTATATACTAAAAAGTAAATAGCAGCACCAATAAAAAATGATATAAAAATTATGGGTTACTAACAGTAACGAAATAACAATATATTGTTTAATCGAAATTGAGATTGAAAACTGTTCGGTTGGAAAACGTTATGAGACAACAATTGTATTAAAAAAACCTTTGGAAACATTTGGAACAGTACAAAATTATCACAAAATTTAACTAACAGTATAAACATTATGTACCACTACTTGAAATATCAAATGTAACTTGCTTTACCCCATAACAAAAGTGAAAAACCATTTTTAAGATCAGGCCTAGCCAAGCCGCGTTTCGACTTTTTGACGAGATGGTATCTGACAGACGGTCATGAAATTACAAAACAACTAAGAACACCACACGGGAAACCGCTTCACACAAGTAAGAACTTCGAGGAAAGAGGTAATATAAACATTTCTTTTAATATTTAACCAAGAAAACCTCAAATCAAATCGTCGTGCAGTACAGAAATTTCTAAAGTGTAATCACATGTTTAATAAAACATAATCTGCTCTCTCGCGGACAAATCCGGAACTACGTACTCAAAGAATAAACAAATTTTCGAAGTTGATTATTTTATTTTGTAAAGCGTAGTATATAATTATCCATTTCTGACCATCTCATAACACAAAGAACTTACCATTAACCCTGGGTAAATAAATAAAACGAATTATATGTTGATTGATGTTTAAATAAAAGATAAAATTGTAAAATCAGTAAAAACCAGATTTTATGATAATTCCATGTTTACCCAATGAAGTCGATATCATGAATTAGTTATTGAAAGGATCGATTGTAATATTTGTATGTTGGCTGAAGAGAAAATCAATAATATTATAAATAAATACTATTAAGAATTTATATTGAATAATAAAATGTGTTTCCTTTATTGTAGCGGGTAGTTGTGGTAGATTTCAGTAAAATAAGAAGAGGACTATCCATCAGGTAGTATTAAGGAACAGTGTCGTTTGGTTAACCTATATTTGGAGACTACTGTCAAAATCAGCTGATCCCATTCACGGCGAATATTTAAAAAAAATTAAGAAATCGTTTACTCTGAGGGTAAACCAACGGTACTCGCTCTCTCTTCCAAATAAGGCTAAACAACTTCCTTAATCTTGACCCAAATCACACACACTCGATTTCTGCTTCGTTTGGGTAACATTACCATCAAATTTACTTAAACCTTAGTATTTATAATTCATAAGTGGCGATTGCTAAGAGGTGTTCTGACCGATCCGAGACTGTAAAAAGACGGACATTACGCACACATTATAAGCGACACGTTACAAAATTGACGCATACAACGTGGGGCATATAATATAACTCTACTATACCTCATAGTCATTACGTTACAAAATTGGCGCTTACAACAGTGGGGCTGAATTAACTATAAACCCGTAATTGCAATACACTCTTGAAGAGGCGGAAACCTTTGATACCAGCGGTACGTTACAATATATATATACAGGGTGATTCACGAGGAAACGGAAATACTTTGGGAGATGAATCTACATCGAAAATAAGAAAAAAGTTCATATAAACATAGGTCCGGAAATGCTACGTTAGCGAGTTACAGCTAGCGAAAGATTTCGCCCGGGTTTCGGTTCCCCCGGGTAAATGAAGACTTTCTGAAATTCTGGGAAGGGGCGAATTCAGTTGTTTCTTATGGTTTTTGACCTGAAAATCGAATAAAACAGGTTTTTATGATATCCGACGTAAAACAGAAAAATCTTTGCCTAAAACAAATTTTGGAAAATTGGAAACAATTGGAATTTTTTGTTGATTTTTATTGACTTTATTTACACAATTTTTCTCAGGATTAAATTCTTTTTTTTAGGTTATTGTATTTTTTTAATTTTTTAACCTAAAAATTAAATTAACACTTTTTTTAGGTTAGAAGTACAATAACTTTGTTAAATGACTAATAAATGCATAAAAGTTAAAAACAAAACTTATAAAGAATTTAATTCTGAGAAAAATGGTGCAAATAAAGTCAATAAAAATCAAAAAAAAATTCCAATTGTTTCCAATTTTCCAAAATTTGTTTTTAGGCAAAGATTTTTCTGTTTTACGTCGGATATCATGAAACTTATGGGAGATACAGTTCTGCGACCTATTTATTCGATTTTTCAGGTCAAAAACCATAAGAAACAACAGAATTCGCCCCTTCCCAGAATTTCATAAAGTCTTCATTTACCCGGGGGAACCGAAACCCGGGCGAAATCTTTCGCTAGCTGTAACTCGCTAACGAAGCATTTCCGGACCTATGTTTATATGAACTTTTTTCTTATTTTTCAATGTAGATTCATCTCCCGAAGTATTTCCGTTTCTTTGTGAATCACCCTGTATATATATTGTAACATGACATAAGATAGCACCAACAATCACTAATAATTAATGAAAGAAAAGCTGAAAGTAGAAGAAAAAATAAAAACTTATAACCTGAAGATTGATAGCCCAACACTACTAAATAAAAATTGACTAAGACACTGACAAAGACTTAACCCAATAGATTGGATAAGGCAAGAGAACAAGAAACCATGATACAACCCAAAACATGACTACAATCAATATAGCCTAAAATGTAACTAAAACAAAATGTAAAATAAATGTACAAAGTTAGATAGGGCATAATTGATATGTAAACTATATGAAAAATAAATATAAATAAGATATACTCGTATTATGTGATTTAAAAGAAAAGAAAAGAAAGATAAATGTATAAACCCAAGATAGGAAGATAGGAATAAAAATACCCTATTAAGTAATAAGTTAGCCAAAAGCAAGTAGAATAAAATCAAGCTTAGCAATTGTAATAATGAATACAAAGGTGACAAATGAAAAGTAATAGATCCATGTTTTTCGGTATCCAAGCCACTTATAGTATATAATTAGTAAAATAGTTTACCTTTTTCTTGTCCGTCTGGTGGCCTTTTCTCTATATTTCATTCAACGCGTTTCAGGACATATGCCCCATCATCAGGATATCCCTTGTTGAAGTTCGTCGATCGTTAAAATATTAAAAACACTGTACACACAATTCTACACATAACAATAAATATAATATAAACATAAAAACACATAAAATACCCAGATTTTAGACACACACGATATCGGTGGTGCGCACCACGACATGCTATAGTCGACTGTCAGTATGGTATGTATTGGATTCATGACTTTTAAATAATTCTAAAACATCTTTCCAATTTTTATAGGGTTCTTTGATTAACGATTTCAATTTCTGATGACCACCTTTACCAGCTGTATCTTTTGAAAATAGCAAACAATATTTACACAGAGCCCCGTCAGTTTTTGTGTAGGCAAGTCAGGGAAAACGATGTAGCCACTGTCTTTGAAATCTTAGATTTCTTTTCCCACTAGGTGGGAATTCGAATTCCATTTTAGGAACCCATGGATTTTTCAGAACATTTAGTATGGTTTCCCGATCAATTTTATCACCGGGAGTGTGCACATATTTTCCTACGTCAACATTATGCCAATCATCATGCTCAGGATTTGTTTGTGAATTTACAGTAGGATAGAAGTCGAATTCTGATATTACTTTTTCATTTACAGTAGAAGTACTTGCAACAGGCTCTGCAGGTTCTTTGGGCTCTATGTCACTGGTTTTCTTAGCCTTGGCGAGAAAGTTCTTTATCGACAGTTGTCAGCCTGGACGTTTAGCCATTATAGTTTAACGTCTCCTACAAATAAATAAAAGAAACTAGAAAAAATAATTTCGCATGGTAGAGAGCATTGTTGAAAATGATTGTATAGTATTTGTATTCCACGAAGGTGTAAAAGTTGTTTTTTATATCGACGTTGTTTTGGTAAAAGGCTGTAACCCTTATATTTTTGCTGTCATTATCTGACATTACTGACTTTTATTCTAATTCCATACACTCCCATCATGTAAAATTTTCTATACTGCATTACTCTATGTTTGAAGCATTATTATCGTTATAAAAGTAATTCCGTTTTTTTATAAAAGTTTAATACCTTATTGTCTTGTATGGTGTCAATAGTGAGGCTTACAGCATTATTGCCCGAAAACCTGGTTCAACTGTGTGTAGTTTCGGTTAAGAAAAAGGCATCAAGTGGGTTACATCTAAGGAGTGCTGCCTATGTACTGATTAGTAAAATGCTCTAACCCACATTTTTCACCTTAAATGTAATTTCTAAACATTTTAGTACACTTTATGTATAAAATAACATAACAAATGTGTGTAATAGAACCGTAGGCAATAACTTGAAAAGTTTCAAATATTATGTGCACTATGCTTTTTGTCTCTCCTGAAAAATAATTTTTATAAATTAGGGTTACAGCATTTTACTAAAACACAGTCGATATATTTTTCATGTCACAACTTGCCACTGCTTAAGAGTGTAATGAATTAACTATATTTCCGGGATCAAAAATCCTATCAATAAGATTCTTAATTAAATTAAGCATTCAAGAACGTTTTTTTATATAATTACAAATCTTTATAACCTATGGAGGAAATTCGTAAAGTTAATAGTCATAACCCCAGTTCTAATTAAATATAATACAAAAAATGTAATACTAGGCCTATACATTGATATTTCTAGCACAACTGTATGACATGTAGACTTGACATATAATGGAAAGACTCGTAAAAATGCAAACATTTTACTTAATTTATGTCTCTTTCTTGTACGTCCCTCTACAACTAAAGCAAGCACAATAATTCACTAATTTACAGAAGATGAAGAGCACGTCATTACCAAATGGCAACACACAAACTGTAACCCACGTGGTCAAGATATTCACAGAGTAAGTTCGGCACCTTCACTTTCCATTGTTTGAAGGTCGGCAGCCAACAATCATGAGGGCTGTCAAGTGATAGCCACGTGGTTTTCCAAGAAACTAGTGGTTTCCTTCCTACAAAGGCAGCTATGTACTCACGGAAGGAAACAAACGCACAGTTTGCTTTTTGTAGATGCAGTACCAGAAACACAAAATAACTGAATTATTGCACAGTTCCTTTTTTATAAGAGCATTTTTCATTATATTTTTATTTACGTTTGTTTTTATCCTAAAACATTTCTATTTTTACCTCAACATTTCGGGGGGGTTCTAACCCCCTAAACCCCCCGCTGGCTACGGCCTTGCCCCATATCCGGGTAACAAACCACAAAATCGGCCGGAATTGGAAGAGAAGGGTAGAAGTAGGAGCGTAGAAACCCGACCAAATAAAGGGTATAAATTTTGTAAAACAACCATAACATCTACCGAGTCGCAACCGTCTACCAGTAAAATGAATACGGGTAACGGGAAGCCACTGCAGGTAGAAAAGAAACAAACTAAACCTACCATTACCTGCAGTGAAACCACCCAAGAAAACAGGTAAGGAGAACGTAGAAAATAATATAAAACAAGTGAGCGATAGGGAGTTCTTGTTAAAAGAGGAGCAAGAAGTGGGTAGAAACCATTATCCTGAACGTCCGGAAATAATTTGTAAGATCAGTAATCCACTAGTAAGAGCGCTTACAGACACTGGCAGTGAAGTTACCTGTGTCAGCTCAAAGTTTGTAGAAAATAGTCAGTTGCAAAATTGTCCCAGACTACCCGTAAAACATTGTAATGTACAGGGAGCCACTGGAGCCAAAATGCAAAAGGTAACTGAACAAATTTATTTACCTGTCAGTTTAAATGGTAACCAAACCCAAATTGTAGCTCTAATAGTCCCGAAACTCATTCATGATTGTATTATTGGGGTAGATATGTTACTTGAATGGAAGGCAGAAATAAACTTTAAAAGAAACACCATTACGATGGAAATTAAAACAAATAAAATTAATGTATTCATTAAAGAATATAAGCATTGGAAGTCGGTAAGTGTAGTAAAGAACTGCAAGCAGCTAAAGTCATTTC